>OU342744.1:291412307-291882353 GCA_910589775.1 Avena eriantha | reverse complement strand
CAGTGACCAGCTCCTTGCAGTAGAAGCACTCAGTTTCAGGTTTAGGACCAGCCTTAGGCTTCTTAGCAGGTGCGGCAGCTTTCTTGCCGTCCTTCTTGAAGTTGCCCTTGTTCTTAGGCTTACCCCGTTTCTTGAAATTGGTGGTCTTATTGACCATCAACACTTGTTGCTCCTTCTTGATCTCCACTTCAGCAGTTTTCAGCATGGACGACAGTTCAGGCAACGTCTTGTTCATGCAGTGCATGTTGTAGTTCATCACAAAGTTCTTATAACTTGGTGGCAGTGATTGAAGGAGACGGTGAATCCCCAATTCATTAGGAATCGATATTCCCAACTCTTGGAGCTTCTTAGCGTACCTAGACATGGTGAGCACGTGCTCGCTAACGGAGCTTCCTTCTTCCATCTTACAGTTAAAGAATTTCTCGGAGGCCTCATAGCTCTCCATTGCCGCGCGAGTCTCAAAAATTAGCCTGAGCTCCTTAATGATCTCGAACGGGTCGTGGTGCTCAAAACGCTGTTGGAGCTCCGCTTCTAAACCGTACAGGATGGCACACTGAACTGTGGAGTAATGATTCTTCCGAGTGGCGAAAACATTCTTTTCGTCATCGGTGGCATTATCTGCAGGTGGGTCACCTAGCGGTGCATCGAGCACATAGGTCAACTGACCAGCCCTGAGGACGATCTTCAGTCCACGGAACCAGTCCGTGAAATTGCTTCCATTATTTTTAAGCTTTTCTTTCTCTAGGAACGCATTGAAATTGATGGAGGGGGTCGCCATAATCTACAACAATTTGCAAGTAGTTTAGACTAAGTTTATGACAAATTGAGTTCAAATTTAATTATTAAACTAACTAGGTGAACTCCCACTCAAAACAACATCCCTCACATTGTCTTAGTGATTACACGAACCAAGTCCACTACACCAAGTCCGATCTTCACGAGAGAAGATGTAGTTTCATCGGTGAACAATCTTCATGTTCATCATATCAATTATATGACTCATGCTCTACCTTTCGGTATTCCGTGTTCCGAGACCATGTCTTTACATGCTAGGCTCGTCAAGATAACCTTAGTTTCCGCATGTGCAAATCTGGCTTGCACCCGTTGTATGCACACGTAGAATCTATCACATCCGATCATCACGAGATGCTTCGAAACGACGAGTCTTAGCAACGGTGCCAACTAAGGGTGAACACTTTATTACTTGATATTTAGTGAGAGGGATCATCTTATAATGCTACCGTCGCGATCTAAGCAATACAAGATGCATAAAGGATTAACATTACAGGCAATTCATAATTAGTGTGATATGATATGGCCTTTTCTTCTTGCGCCTTTGATCTCCATCTCCAAAGCACGAACATGATCTCCATCATCACCAGCATTGCGTCAAGGTCAGTGGCGCCGCCTCATGGTTGTCCATCATCACCAGCAACTATTACAACTACTTGGAATAAAGCTATTACAAGATGAATAGACACACAGGTCTTAACAGAATTAAAGACAACCATTAGGCTCCTGCCGGTTGCCATATTACAACAAGGATCATTGCATACATCAAATACAATCACAATCACATGTTGGCCATATCACATCACAAAACCCCTGCAAAAACAAGTTAGACGCCTCTAATTTTCTTTGCATGTTTTACGTGGTTTGGGGCTTTCGCATAAGACCGATCTTACCTACGAACAAGGACCACAACGTTGATACAAGTGTTGTCAAGATGCTCATTGTAAATTGAATCTTAACTATGGTGGGAGAGACAGACACCCGCAAAGCCACTTGTGCAAAGCAAGTTGCACGTCAAGCGTGGAGCAAGTCTCATGTGCGATGACATGTAATGTTAGCCCGAGCCGCTTCATCCCACCATGCCGCAAGATGCAAAGTACACGCTAAGACACCGACAACAAAAGCGTCAACGCCCACAAAACATTGTGTTCTACTCGTGCAACAGATCTACGCATAGATATGGCTCTGATACCACTGATGGGTTCGCAGCATGGAAAACAAAAATTTCTACCGCAAGAACGAACAAAACCTAGATCTAATCTAGATAAAAGCCAAGATCTAATCTATTAGACATGAGCAACGAGATAGATGGGAACTAACCCTCGTAGATCCGAAAGCGTTAACGAGATTAGATCTCGTGGTTGATGTAGTCGATCACTTGTCGATCTCAAGATCGTGTGGACGATCCTTCCGGCGTCGCGTTCCAGCAGCGCTTCCGCCTTCGGTCAAGTAGACGATCCTTCCGGCGTCGCGTTCCAGCAGCGCTTCCGCCCTTGGTCAAGTTGACGATCCTTCCGGCGCCACGATTCGGCAGCGCTTCCGCAGTCGGTCACACGTGCGGAGTCGAAGCAGACCTTCCTCTCCCCGTTCCAGCGAGCAGCGGAGGTAGTAGATCTTCTCCACGGAATCCCAGCAGCACGACGGCGTGGTGGTGGTGGAGTAGAGAATTCTGCAGGGCTTCGCCTATGCCTGTGCAGAATATGGTGGAGGAGAGAGGCGGCAGAGATTGGACGTTATTAGAGCGTAAGAGGAGGGGGCGCCCCTGCCCCTCTATTTAAAGAGGGGAGGGCGCGCCAGGGAAGGGGAGTCCTTGTAGGACTCCCCTCCTATGGGGCCGGCGGGTTGGGGAGGTGGGGAGGAATCCTCCTCCCCCACGACTCCTTATCTTGACCCAATAGGACTCCTTGATCCCTATCTTGATTTTCAAGCAAACTCCAAGATATCTTCTAGAACCTTCCGGAACATTCCGAAACCTTCTAGAATCCTCATACAAACACTCCGGAACATTTCCTATCTCATAAAATGATCTCCTATATATGAATCTTATTCTCCGGACCATTCCGGATCTCCTCGTGATGTCCCGGATCCATTCCGAGACTCCGAACAACATTCGGTTTCCAACGCACATTCCATATCTACTTAAAACAACTTCGAACCTTAAGTGTGTCACCCTACGGTTCGTGAATATGTAGACATGATAGAGACACATCTCCTATCAATAACCATCAGCGGGACCTGGAGATCCATAATGGCTCCCACATACTCAACGATGACTTCGCGATCGATTGAACCACTTACATACGAAACTAATTCCCTTTGTCTCACGATACTATACTTATCCGAGGTTTGATCGTCGGTATCTCCATACCTAGTTCTACCTCGTTACTGATAAGTACTCTTTACTCGTTCCGTGCTATGTCATCCCTTGTGACCTAGTCACATGCTTGCAAGCTAACTAGATGACATTCCACCGAGAGGGCCCAGAGCATATCTATCCGTCATATGGATGGACAAATCCCAATCTTGGTTCATGAGCTTCAACACATACTTTTAGAATACCCAATGACACTTTTATAACCACCCAGTTACGAAGCGGCGTTTGATGTCATCAAAGTATTCATCCAGTGATGGTGATTAACATAACCTCATGGTCGAAGGAATAGGTTACTATGTGTTTGAAAGCTTACAGCAATACGAACTTAATGACTTGATCTTATGCTACGCTTACTATGGGTGTGTGTGTCCATCACATCATTCTCCTAATGATATGACCTTGTTATTAATCACATCCTAATGTCCATGATCAGGAAACCATAATCATCAATTAATCAACAAGCTAGTTCAACAAGAGGTTTACTAGGGACTCTCTTATGTTTACAAAACACACATATATTAGTGTTTCCTAATAATACAATTATAGCATGGGATGTAAACATTCATCATAAACACAAAGATATAATAATAACCACTTTTATTATTGCCTCTTGGGCATACCTCCAACAGGATCAACCACTAGACTCATTGCATATGTGTTATTTCCACAAACCACACATGGATCAACCACTAGAGTCATTGCATGTGTGTTCTTATACTAAAACCAACACTAGAGTCATTGCATGTGTGTTCTTTTCACAAACCACACATGGATCAACCACTAGAGTCATTGCATGTGTGTTATTTCCACAAACCACACATGGATCAACCACTAGTCATTGCATGTGTGTTCGTTTCCACAAACCACACATCGATCCACCAGTGGTCATTGCATGTGTGTTCTTTCCACAAACAACACATGGATCAACCACTAGAGTCTAAAACCACAAACCAGCACTAGAGTCATTGCATGTGTGTTCTTTTCCACAAACCACACATGGATCCACTAGACTCATTGCATGTGTGTTCTTTTCGACAAACAACTTATGGATCAACCAGTGGTCATTGCATGGGTGTTCTTTCCACAAACCACGCATGTGGACCCATTAGAGTCATTGCATGTGTGTTATTTCCACAAACCACACATGGATCAACCACTAGAGTCATTGCATATGTGTTATTTCCACAAACCACACATGGATCAACCACTAGAGTCATTGCATTTGTGGTCTTATACTGAAACCAACACTAGAGTCATTGCATGTGTCTTCTTTTCCACAAACCAAACATGGATCCACTACACTCATTGCATGTGTGTTCTTTTCCACAAACAACTTATGGATCAACCAGTGGTCATTGCATGGGTGTTCTTTCCACAAACCACACATGTGGACCCATTAGAGTCATTGCATGTGTGTTATTTCCACAAACCACACATGGATCAACCACTAGAGTCATTGCATGTGTGTTCTTATACTAAAACCAACACTAGAGTCATTGCATGTGTGTTCTTTCCACAAACCACACATGGATCAACCACTAGAGTCATTGCATGTGTGTTCTTTCCACAAACCACACATGGATCAACCACTAGAGTCATTGCGTGTGTGTTATTTCCACAAACAAACATGGATCAACCACTAGCCTCATTGCATGTGTGTTCTTTTCCACAAACCACACATGGATCCACTAGACTAATTGCATGTGTGTTCTTTTCCACAAACAACTTATGGATCAACAAGTGGTCATTGCATGGGTGTTCTTTCCACAAACCACACATGTGGACCCATTAGAGTCATTGCATGTGTGTTATTTCCACAAACCACACATGGATCAACCACTAGAGTCGTTGCATATGTGTTATTTCCATAAACCACACATGGATCAACCACTAGAGTCATTGCATGTGTGTTCTTATACTAAAACCAACACTAGAGTCATTGCATGTGTGTTCTTTTCACAAACCACACATGGATCAACCACTAGAGTCATTGCATGTGTGTTCTTTTCACTAACCACACATGGATCAACCACTAGAGTCATTGCATGTGTGTTATTTCCACAAACCACACATGGATCAACCACTAGAGTCATTGCATGTGTGTTCTTTTCCACAAAAACACATGGATCCACCAGTGGTCATTGCATGTATGTTCTTTCCACAAACCACACATGGATCAACCACTAGAGTCATTGCATGTTTCTCTTATACTAAAACCAGAAACCAGCACTAGAGTCATTGCATGTGTGTTCTTTTCCACAAACCACACATGGATCCACTAGCCTCATTGCATGTGTGTTCTTTTCCACAAACAACTTATGGATCAACCAGTGGTCATTCCATGGGTGTTCTTTCCACAAACCACACATGTGGACCCATTAGAGTCATTGCATGTGTGTTATTTCCACAAACCACACATGGATCAACCACTAGAGTCATTGCATATGTGTTATTTCCACAAACCACACATGGATCAACCACTAGAGTCATTGCATGTGTGTTCTTATACTAAAAAAACACTAGAGTGATTGCATGTGTGTTATTTTCCACAAACAACACATGGATCAACTACTAGAGTCATTACATGCATGTTCTTTTCACAAACCACACATGGATCAACCACTAGAGTCATTGCATGTGTGTTATTTCCACAAACCACACATGGATCAACCACTAGAGTCATTGCATGTGTGTTCTTTTCCACAAACCACACATGGATCCACCAGTGGTCATTGCATGTGTGTTCTTTCCACAAACCACACATGGATCAACCACTAGAGTCATTGCATGTTTGTTCTTATACTAAAACCACAAACCAACACTAGAGTCATTGCATGTGTGTTCTTTTCCACAAACCACACATGGATCCACTAGACTCATTACATGTGTGTTCTTTTCCACAAACAACTTATGGATCAACCGGTGGTCATTGCATGGGTGTTCTTTCCACAAACCACACATGTGGACCCATTAGAGTCATTGCATTTTAGTTATTTCCACAAACCACACATGGATCAACCACTAGAGTCATTGCATATGTGTTATTTCCACAAACCACACATGGATCAACCACTAGAGTCATTGCATGTCTCTGCTTATACTAAATCAACCACTAGAGTCATTGCATGTGTGTTATTTCCACAAACCACACATGGATCCATTTGGTTCATTTCATGATTGTTGTTATACTAAAACTTGCAGTGCCCCCCAATGGATCCACCGTTAGACCGAGTCTTCTAGAAGGCACGCCATAACATAGTTGTTCTTCTTGACGATTGTTACATACCGTTCGATTGGGGCGCTTGGACGATTGGGATGGTCTTCGCGAGAGCGATCCTCGAGTAGGCTGTTCTGCGGCATGATTGGCCACGCTCGCTCTAGACAAACTGGCATGTTGCGAGTGTTAAGACTCACGAGTTCAGTGGGCCATATCCCAGTGTCACGTCCCCGTTACTTCTCTTCCTCCCCGTACTTCTCTTCTTTCCCCTCGAAGCCACTTTCCCCACTTCACTTCCATCTTGCCGTAGCCCGCAAGCCGACGACATCCGCCAATTCTCCGGTCGCTACCTTCATGGTAAGAAATCATTTTACAAGATTTTGAACTTATCCTACACATTCCTGCTATTCGCTAATCTAACTGCTGATCATTTTTCCGATTTCTCGATGAACTTCAGTTGTGGTAGATGTGGGAGCCCAAGAATCTGGAGATCCTCGTGCGCAACTTCACAGCGGCATTCCCGCTCGTGTGCTCCCACACAGGATGCTTTCACCGTTACTCCTACCGCGAGCTCCCGCTCCACGAGCTCGCGTGCCCGCACGGCGTGTGCGCCTGCACAGAGCCAGGCTACAATTACACTGGCCCGCCGGCAGAGCTCGTCGTCCACCATGCAGATGAGCACTTGATCGAAGTGATTAGGATCTCGTACGGGCAAGCCCAACTTCTCCAAGAGCAGGTGTCGTTCACTGACTCGACACGCCGCCTGCTAATTTTCCGGGGGGGCGGCTCTGTTTTCGTCCTGACCATCACCGTCGGTGTTCCGGGAACCAGAGCCGAGCCCACCGTCGTGGGTGTCGTATGCATTAGGTCGGTCTCGTGCGCCTGGCCCGTATACACGGTGCGCATGTGGGCGAACGCCCAGCCACCGTCGTCGGATAGCATTCTTGTGCTAGCCGAGGCGCCGAGCTGCCCGACGCCGTGGGAGGTGGAGTATGTGGACCTAAGGTCGTTCCTATGCATGCCATCTCAGTACCTTGTCGGTGCTGGACCGAACGGGCAGATGCATTTCTACATTTGTATCGAGAAGACCGACAGACAAATGTAGTACTTGTGTTGTCGTTACTGTTAGACTTACGCGATGCTTCTCACGTTCTTAGAGCATACGTGTTGTGTGAATGCACCCTAGTTGTAGTTTTCAGTACTCCTTAATACTTCGACGAGTTATTATATTGGTCCAATCAGCTTGTTGTTGTCACGTTGCAAAGTCCGCTTGCTCTGGACAGACCGGAAATACCGTGTGCTCCCGCTCCCGCATGTTAGTGTCACGTGTTCCGAGGGCCCACCTGCTAGTGTCCTTCCCCTCGAAGCCACTGCCCCAACTTCTCTTCCATCCTGCCACTCCCGTCTGATGGTTGTAATCTGATGATTTTCATTGGATTGTTTACAAGTAATCTACGTTGATAATGCAACATGCAAATGGCACAGACACAATTTCTAAAGTGGAAGCACTCACCGGCTGCTATTGCACACATTTCTTAATATAGCTCGACAAACACATTACAATAATTGTACTCGCATTAAACACAACTGAAATTGCAACCTTCCTAAATAACATCTAAACCCACATCACACAGCTGTCGTCGGAGTCCACCTTGATTGGTGACACCGCCGTGCCCTTCCCGGCGACATCCACTCCCGCCCGTGGCTTGCCCTTCGCCAAGGAGGCAACAATGGCGTTTTGCACAACTTTGTCCCCGTCACCCTCGACATCGGAATCGACAATGACGAAGGTGACGGGGTTGGCGTGGACCAAGCGTCGTCGCGCCAGGCGGCTCCTGCTCGAGCTCGACGCCGCATCAGTCCTTCTACAGGTAGGAGGGGCCGATAACGCATACGTAGCATCATCGCTCCTCTCAAGAAACCATGGCCATTTGATACTGCGACGGTAGGATCTTGGGGTGGATCCGCCGCGGCGAGACCTACCGGAAGCGGTGGAGCGGATGGATCTGCCGGCACGAGCCATGACAAGTTCCTAGGAGGGAGTAAGATTGTGGGCCAGGCGTGTCTGGTTCCTGAGCAAGACCTCCCAGTGATATGTACGCGGGCAAGGTACCAAAAAATTTCGTCCAATGCGCGCGACATGGCTTTTGAACCACGAAGGCGCGAGTTTCTTTTGACAAGTCCACACGCTAGGTCACCCACCTGTCAGCCGAATGTGGACGGTAGGATTCTGCCCGAGTTATTAAGTAGGGATAAATCACGCTTCACCACTACCCTGATATCCAAAGGCTCCTCTTTCTTCTTCCCTCGCTCCCCTCGCTCATGGCTTGCAGCTCGTGCAGTTCGTCTCGGGCGGAATCAGGGTCGGCTCAACGCCGTCAGGTGGGTGCCCCCATCAGGTACCGAAGGGCGCCCTACGATTACTACCCCGATATGCTGTGTTTGTGTGGTGAGAAGATGCCGAGATGGATTTCATGGACTGACGAAAATACTGCAGGAAAATTCAGCAACTGCAGCATCAGAGCGGTAAGTTCCTACTGTGGGTACAATGGTAACCCGAATCCAGAAAGCGTAATGTAATTCTTTTTTTTGTTTCCTTCGATCTACTACGCAGGAAGGGAGGGGGACTGGCTGTGACAAGTTTGTGTGGATCGAAAAGCCACTGACGGGTTTTCACAAAGACCTTGTTCAGGATCTGCGTGATGTTGTGTGGGACAAGAAAGAGGAGATTCGTGCGATGGAGCGAGAGATCCGGGAGCTTCGCCAGGTGCAGGGGAGGCAAGGGCAGGGAGGTGGTGAGACAAACGGGCTCAAGATTAGGCCAGATAGTGGACACAATTTCCTCATTATCTGGGCATTATCTGTTGCATTTGCAGTTTATGTTACCATGTCATTGTCCAGCAGCTGAAATAAGTTGCTGCTTCATGGAGTGTAGCGGCCAGCTTAAGAAATTGTTTTCCAGCCTAGAAACTTATCATAAGTGTAATGCCAACAGCAAGGATTTATTAAGCGCCTATAAATAAATCACGTCTGTGCCACTAACACCCATCGATTTTGGAGAGGATTTAACCGCTCAGCTATCGCGATTGTTCAAATAGTAGTGGCAGAGTCACAGTTTTGGATTCAACTAGTGGCCTTGGCCGTATCAAATCCTAAAGTCATGATACATTTTACTACTAGTACGAGAGGCAGATTGTTTCGCCCGACAAGTTCCACGCACACAGCTCCAGAGTTTAACCGAACTACATATATAGGTTCAAGTTCAATACATCATTAGGCTGCTACACTGCTAGCCCTCTTTCTCTACTTGGGTGCCAACTTTCTTCCTCTTTCCTTCACGTCCACTGGCTTCTTCATCTCCTGCCTTCTTCCTCTTCCTGGGTGCCAATTTTCTTACCTTCACGTACCCTACATCTCCGGGTCGAGGGAAGTCAGGCCAATCAGCAGCAGAATCTTGTCCGGCATCATCACTCCACTCGTTTTGGTTTTCTTCCCGCAGCAAAATCACTGAGTCGGCTTTCTTGTTTCTTACCTTGCGCTTCCTGTAAAAAAACAGTACATGGATTACTACCTTATATCTACAGAATATAAACAATTTTTTGTGTGTGAATGTACCATCTCATACCTAGGTTTGGGAGCATTAAGGGGACATCCAGCTGCTCTATGGCCTATAAGATGGCAGGTCTTGCATCTGTTTTTGCCCTTCTTTGTAGCACAGAAAGCCGAACCCTTCTTCTCGAGAAAATTCTTAAACCTATTCACCTGGGGTCTTCCTTTGCCCCTTTTTGTAACTGGCTGGCAAAGCTCGAAAGACAGTTGGAATTGAGGCCACTGAGATGGGTCTGTACATGGCTCGACGGATCCAGCGTACGCAGCTCTGAACTTTTCCATAGAGTAGTAGTCTGACAAATACTGATCCAAATGTGGTAGAGTTCTTTTCTTCACCAAGAAGGCCAAGGCGTGGTCGCACGGTTTCCCGGTATGCTGCCACTCTAAGTAGGTGCATTCTCGCAGCTGGATGTTCACAACATCCCTTTTGCCACTCTTGGACATATCGACCACCTCACAGCTTCTGTTGGTTGACGGGAGAACCTTAAGATGAGCAAGTCCTCGGCTTCTCTTGTGTAGTTGCTGTACAACTGGTGGTAACATATGTCCTCTAAGTCTCCTACCAATCTCTCTCCTTATATTTAACAGCTTCATGATCATACCACGTATGCTGTCCATCAAGATATGAACAGGACGCACTTTTATGTCCTTCACCTAGTTATTCAGGCATTCTTTGATGTCATGGTTGAATTGACTCCTCTTCCATAGCTGCGAATGATGGATGGCTAAGTACCCTGGAAGTTCAGGGGCTTCGGCAAAAATCTTGCTCATGAAATAATCGCTGCTACTAGGTTTGTAAACTCTAGCAGCAGGAAACATGTAACGAAATACGCTGCCTACGTGGTGTGAGTACAAGTTGAGCATCATATGGGCATGGCATTCTCTACCTTCAGCTCGCGGGAACACCTCCTTCACTGCATTCGTCAGCCCTTTGCATGCATCTGTGGATATAGCCAATGGATCCATGTGGCTTATTGATCTCCTGAGCTGCCTCATAAACCAGACCCAGTTTTCCTCCATTTCTGTCTCAAATAGCCCGAATGCCACTGGGAACATCCAGTTGTGACCATCAAGTGCTGTGGCAGATGGCAGGCAGCCTTTCCATTTGCCAGTTAGGACAGTGTTGTCTACACTCAGATACGGCCTACAGCCGCCCTTGAATCCATCGATGCAAGGTTTAAGCGCCATGAAAAATCTTTTGAAATATATTTTAAAACCTTCTGATTTAGTGTCAATCTCCACAACACTCCCGGGACACCTAGCTTGTACCTCCGCCTTGAAGTTGTACAACATCCTAAAGCTATTGGTCCAATCCCCGTGGAAGACCCCCAGAGATTTCTCTTTACCTTTCCAAACCGTGTAATACGGAAGGACAATGTTGTATTTAAAACCGAGGCTAGTCTGAATATTCTTTGCGGTCTCCTTAGGGTTATCCTTTACTATGGACATAGATTGCATAGCCACCCACTCCGTATCAGCCATTGAGGATTTCATTTTGCTTCCTGTCGGACACATGTGTGCAGGGCCCATTCTGTTCACCTGCAACACAGATTCATTCAAAAGATAAGCGGAGTCGGCTAGTTGCCAGAAAGATATCGCACATCAATTGTAGTTATAGAGTGAAAAGAGAGAGAAAGAGAGTTCTAATGGTTTGCTGCATTCATTGCCCCAATACCCTAATTGCAGTCGACGCATGTAAGGATCTTGATGTGATCCTCCATGGACAATGTACCTCGGCCCGTCCATTCATCCACGTTAACTTGCAAACGGCCTCATACCTCTCGGTAGAGTTCTTCAGTCGATAAATGTCGAACTCCCACTTGATACAAAAATGCCGGAACGACATCCTGAACTCATGCATACTCCTGAACTCGGTGCCGGCCGAAATTATAGGATACTCGTGGTCATGTTTCATTTCTTCTACTTCAACACCCAAATCATCGACTAGAATACCAGCCTCATCGTTAAGTTCCTCATCTATTTCATCATCACCAGATTCTTGATCCTCTATAGTGCCTGCTTCTTCATATGATTCAGAATCTTCGCCATCGTCTCTAATGCCTAGTACTGCGCACATCATATTGACTCCCATGGGTGGGGCTGCACCATCGTCTCCACCCGGATGGACAGGAACATTGCCCCAGTCCACCTCACCGGCAAATCTGTTTTCTCCAAGACACTTGGGTGGTTGTGCTGCAACCACATGGGGTGGTCTTATGTTTGCATGCATCCCAGGTACTCTAGTGGACAAACAACAGTCAGAATCAATTTCATCTTGTGTGTACAGAACCCTCTTTCTCTTCTTGTGTACATCCTCCTTCCTGATGTAATCTTTCCTGATGGTATCAGTAGGGCTTGACATCCGCGTTCCATTCCCCATCGAACTAGGCCTTTTGCTGCCGCTCTTGGGTGTGATCTCCTTACTGCCTCCCCTCATGGGTGTTGGCTCCAGGGTGCTAGCATTATTGCCCGACCTCTACGGCGTGTTCTTCTTCGAATTAGCCCTTTTGCTGCTACTATTGGGTGCGTTCTCCTTCGTGCTGGCATTATTGCCTGACCCCAGCGGCGTGTTCCGCTCCAAATTAGCCCTTTTGCTGCTACTATTGGGCGTCTTCTCCTTCATGCTGGCATTATTGCCTGACCTCAGCGGCGTGTTCCGCTCCAAATCAGCCCTTTTGCTGCTACTATTGGGCGTGTTCTCCTTCGTGCTGGCATAATTCCCTAACAGCGGCGTGTTCCGCTCCAAATTAGTGTTTTTGCTGCTACTATTGGGCGTGTTCTCCTTCGTGCTGGCATAATTCCCTGACAGCGGCATGTTCCGCTCCAAATTAGTGTTTTTTCTGCTCCCACTGGGTGTGGTAGCCTCCGTGCTGGCCATCTTCGTCTCTTTGCTACCACTCCTGGGAGTGTTCACCACCGTGCCAGCCCTCTTAGTGTTTTTCCTGCTACCGTTCGGTGTGGCATTTTGACTGGATCTCAGGGGTGTACTCTGCGGCGTGGTGCCTTTTGTCGTGCGACTCTTGGGCGCCCTCTTCTCTGGCGTGGTCTCCTTGGTGACGTTCTTCTTCGGGGTGCCCTTTCTGGGGATGCTCTTCCTACTCCTCTTTATGACGCTCCTCTGTAAGACTCTCCTCTGTTCGAAGCCACCCTCGTCGCACCAGCCCCAGTGATGCCATGGATCAGGTCACCCCTGCCTTCTAAAAGTCCATCATCTCTATTGTCGAGTTCCAATTCCTCTCCAACCGTGAGCACTACCAAGTGGAAGTAAACTTCACCTCTATAATGTTTCCTTGTAAACGGTACAACTAAATCCCTGGTATCTTTCACTTTGATAGCCTTTTTGCGCATGTAACCATAATATAACAAACGTGCTTCCTGGGAGGATCCCCACAGCACCTTCACACGTAACGATGCCATCAGGTCAGATAACTCTACCACTTTAGGGTCGTATCTACCAAGGATTACATCAAAATCGTCATAGAATTTTTCTGTGCCATCATCTAATTTTGTAGTATAATCCGCGACACCGATACGAATGATTACTTTTCCATCATCAGGTTCTTCAGGATAGAAACCTCCGAGAGGTTCGAGAGATGGAGGGGCACCATTAGACCCAGCCACAATGCCACTGCCGCCATCACCAGCGTCATCGTTAGCTGGATCAACCTCGGTGGAAGTACCATGACTAGGAGCAAGGCGAGGGCCCTTAGCAGCGGGAGCTACATTACATGGTGGACAGGCAGGTCCCCTTCTAACGGCAGCCATAATAGGATCAGCTGCTGCCATGCCACCTCGACGATCAGGAGCAGTTCCCACAACAGAAGTGTTTCGAGTGCTAGCAGAGTCCAAACCATGAGCTGGCTTAAGACCAGCAGCTCGCTGAACCCGAGCACGGGTTCGAGGAGGAGAGAATGGTTCAGTCTTTGCAACAACAGTGGGGCAGCCTCCGGAAGCCTTGGTTTGCTCAACAGCGGCAGGGATTGGGTGAACAGTGTCCAGATCAACAACAACACGAGCACGACCAGTACCAGCAGATTCCAGAGCACGGGTTCGCACAACTTGAGGACGGTTTCGAGGAGGAGAAGCACACAAGGCGGCGGTCTTGGCAACAACAGCGGGGCAGCCTCCGGACGCCTTAGTTTGCTCAACAGCAGCATGGATTGGGTGAGCAGCAGCCGCATCAACACGGGCACGGGGAAGGGGACGACCAGTACCAGCAGATTCTAGAGCAGAGTTTTCCACAACGGCAATACGGGGACTCCTACGAGGAGGTTGCCTGATAGAAGCATGTCGCGGACGAGGAACCACATTTTGCTCAACAACAGCAGGGGTTCAAGTTAGACCTCCCTGTCCAATAATAGCTGGGCGACTCCCAGTAGCAGGAGCTTCCTCATCCACTATGTTACACACCAGCATAACCACGCGAAGCCTAACATGCTGTTTCATCAACCCATTTAGCTGACTGTCACGCGCTATAGGAACCTTGAAGCCTCGTTCATCAAGGAGGCTGAACCGTGCAGTCTGCTCTGGTCTCATTTCAGCAAGTTCACGCACAGCAGCAACCAAACTAGGGATAGTGCATAACTGCGCAGGCGCTACTTCCATCTTCAGATTCTGAGCCTCTTTCCACGTGCTCTTCCCATGTGCTAATTTAATGAGGTAGCCGCAGATGGTGACCAGAACCGTGTAGTTGGGTTCAATGGAGATCCTAGTTGACAGAAAATTGGAGACAAAAGATAAGAACTGTTTGTTAGCATCGTGCTAGCAAACAATTCTATGTTCGTTATATCTCTGTAATGCCAATAGCCAGCTAGCAGTTATAGGTAGTGCGAATAGCAAAGAGAAGAGTAGCTCACCCGAAATTAGCCAGAAGTACTTCTTCATCGGCCAATGGATCTGCCATCCTCCGCGCTGCTCAGCTCGTCGGCGGTAGAGGCAGGCTAGATCATCGCAATGGCTGGCACGACATTCGGCATTAGAGCTCGGTAGCAGCGAGTAGGCGCAGAAACTTGGCACCGGAAGTTAAATGCCCGAAGAGATCATTCTGGATGGAGAGGGGATTTCGACGCCGCCGGTGCTAGGGTTCATGTGAAAGGAGGAAGGGGTGGATTTGTGAATTTGGTCAACGCACGATGCTCCTTTAGTATCTCGTTTCGCCTACGTGGTTGCCGCGTTGGTGCTCGCGTCACGGAAATATTACTGACATGAGGGTCTCGACCGTCTACTTCACGGGGCAGTTTCACGACATGTTTGGATTTGGTAGGGGTGAGACGAGTTTGCATCGAAATGGCCCCTCTCGGTAGTTGGCGGCCCAACTTTTCGAAACGCGGTAATTTCAGGCAACTTAGGTACCACCATGCGCTGGCCTGCCAACTTTGGTACCGCAGACGAACAAGCCCCACATAAGGATCCACCAGTGTCACTAGATGTGTGTTCTTTTCCTGAACCACACCCAGTTCATTGCATGTGTGTTCTTTTTGCAGACCACATATGGATCCACCAGTGTCATTGCATGTATGTTCTTCTCATTAACCATAGCTAGAGCCATTACATGTCTATTCTTTCCACAAACAACATAAGGATCCACCAGAGTCACTGGATGTGTGTTGTTTTCATGAAGCACACCCAGTTCATTGCATGTGTGTTCTTTTCACAAACCACATATGGATCCATCAGAGTCATTGCATGTATCTTCTTTTCACAAACCACAGCCAGAGCCATTGCATGTCTGTTCTTTCCACAAACAACATATGGATCCACTCGTGTGATTGCATGTGTGTTCTTTTCACAAACCACAGCCAGTGTCATTGCATGTGTGTTCTTTCCACAAACCACATATGGATCCACCTGTGTCACTTGATGTGAGTTCTTGTCATAGACCATAGCCAGAGCCATTGCATGTTTGTCCTTTCCACAAACATGATATGGGTCCACCAGTGTGATTGCATGTGTGTTCTTTTCACAAACCACAGCCAGTGTCATTGCATGTGTGTTCTTTCCACAAACCGCATATGGATCCACCAAGGTCACTTGATGTGAGTTCTTCTCACAGACCATAGCCAGAGCCATTGCATGTTTGTTCTTTCCACAAACAACATATGGATCCACCAGTGTGATTGCATTTGTGTTCTTTTCACAAACCACAGCCAGTGTCATTGCATGTGTCACTACAAGAAAATTTTCCTTCCACAACGAATTGGCCCGATGGTTGTCGTAGAAGGCGCGTCTTCCGTGACAAAATTCTTAGCTCAGCCGTGGCTGATGGAAAACATTTTTTCCGGTTTCACGGCCCTCTACTACGACGGATCTGCTAAAACCATGGAGGATGCTCGGCTGGCGCGTGGCAGAAGCAAGATTTTTGTTTCCTCACGCGGTGTTGGCTTGCCGAAGTATTTTGAGGCATGTGGGTCCCGGACGTCAGTGTCTCTAGCAGACCATACTTTTCGGTCGCACCTCCCTGATTTGAACTCGAATACGTTGCTCGATGCATATACCGTTTAGTCAGGATGCTAGGTCCCACATGTCAACCTCTCATTAGAAGGATCATGTGCATGATGGAATTTTTTCCTTCGCTCGCGCTACCCTGTTCCGAAGTTGATAGCGTTGTTTGAATCATCTACCATTTAATCACGATGCTAGGCCCCACATGCCATCCTCTCATTAGAAGAAACGTGTGTATGATGGAATTTTTTCCTTCACTGGCGCTACCCCGTTCCGAGTTGATAGCGCTGCTCGACGCATCTACCGTTTAACCAACCTCCTGAGGCCCACATGTCATCCTCTCATTAGAAGAAACGTGTGTATGATGGAATTTTTTTCCTTGGCTCGCGTTACCCCATTCCAAGTTGATAGCGCTGCTCAATGCATCTACCGTTTAACCAACCTCCTGAGCCCCACATGTCATCCTCTCAATAGAAGAAACGTGTGTATGATGGATTTTTTACCCTCTGTCGCGCCTTCGTGTTCCAAACTTAATAGCTTTGCTCGCTGCATTAGCCGTTTAATCAAACTCCTGGACCCCACATGTCATCCTCTCATTAGAATAAACGTGTGTATGATAGAATTTTTCCCCTCGGCCGCGCCTCCGTGTTCCGAACTTGATAGCATTGCTCGATGCATCTACCGTTTAATCATGATGCAGGGCCCCACCCCCACATGTCATACACTCATAATAAGAAACGTGTGTATGATGGAATTTTTGCTCTCGGTTGTGCCTCCGTGTTTCGAACTTGATAGCGTTGCTCGACATGTTCCGAACTTGATAGCATTGCTCCCTGCATCTACCATTTAATCATGATGCAGGGCCCCACCCCCACATGTCATACACTCATAAGAAGAAATGTGTGTATGATGGAATTTTTGTTCTTGGTTGTGCCTCCGTGTTTCGAACTTGATAGCGTTGCTCGATGCATCAGCCGTTTTTCTAGGCTGCTGAGTCCCCCATGTGAGCCTCTCATTAGAAGAAAGGTGTGCATGCTGGACTTTTTTCTCGCTCGCACCTCCCTGTTTTGAACTTGGCAACGTCGCTCGAGGCAGAACCTGTATAAGGCCGCGCTACTGGGTCCCACATGTCGGCCTCTCTGTATATCAAACATGTGTATGATGGACTTTTTTTCGGCCGCGGCCGCTGTTTTGACCTTGGCAACATTGCTCGATGTAGCAGCCGTGTATGGTCTTGCTGCTGAGGCCCCCATGTCACCCTCTCTGGTATGTTCTGGCCGGTCGGTCCCTGATGCTAGCCTCTCTGCACAAGTATTTAACTTTTTTTTCAAACCCGACCATTAAACTCGAGGGATGCTGCAGGCTAGTGGGTCCGCGATGTCAGCCTCTCTGTAATGCGATATTAAAAAATAAACCCTTTCTAAAAATAAACCCAAGATATATATAAATATATACACACGGTGGATTCGAACTAAAGACCTTCAAATCAAATCAAATAGACATAAACTGAGTGTTTTGCCACAATACCAAAGATACTAATAGAAATTGAATAATTAAACATGTATTAGTACTACAACTTATGTATCAGTCTTCTAAAAAATATTGTTGTGTTTACATGTTATCTCTCTTAAAATAAAAGAGCAGTGCTACGGGAACCTCGATCTATAAAAAGCCACATAGTGGATTAGTTTCTTAAAAACATGGGTAGGCAGAGTTTTTTTAGAGGTGGGGGGCACTGCCAAAAAGGCATGTGGTTGCCACTATTTAATTGACCTTGTCGCTTTCAGTTTCATTGTTCCTATAAGTTGGAACCTGTGGTTGCCACTATTTTTCACCTTGCCAAGATGCACATATCTACCAAATATGGGAACATTACAATACAATACGATGTGCATATGGTTGTTACCCTTGTCGTTCGGCTTGAAACCCAAGAGTGTTCATACACCATGGGCCATATATATTGTGTAACTATTTTTTTGTAATTTATGATGACTCGGGGTTATTAATTATTTTTCAATGAAAATAGTAGTACACACAAGAGGACACCATGAAGAAGACTTCATTTTTAGGTTTTCATTATTTTTGTGCATAGCTAGTGAGGATAAAATTGTCCACATGCATATTCGTAGAAAGAATTTTAATATTCCTACAGAACTCTCATTGGTTTTTGAAGTATTGACCGCCTCGGTACCATAAAGACTCAAAGGATGTTTGTAACTTTTTGAGAGCATTCTGTCATGTTTACTTGTAGTTCAAATTTGAAAATTATTTTTTATTCCTAAATTTTGGAAACTCCCAGTACTGGTAGCATTATTGTTCACCATGCCAAGATGCACTCATTTACCAAATATGGGAACATTACCATAAAGTATGTTGTACATATATATAAGGCCATTTAGCTTGTCTTTCGGCCTAAAGCCTAAGGATATGTTCATACATGGCAGGCCATATTTTCAATTACATTGTTTTTTATATGCGAACTCTCTTGATAATAATCATTTTTCACAGCAAGCAAGACAAGTCAGAGGTCACCGTGCAATGTTTTTTATTGTTTTCAAATAAAAGACAAATTTTGTACATGCAAATGCTTAGCAAGAAGTTGAATCCAACAAATTCATTGGTTTCCGATATATTGACAGTCTGGGTGTGGGTACCTTCAAAAGATACTTGTATAACTTCAAGAGCAATCTACTACTTACTCATAGTTCAAATTTTATCTAACATTGATAAATCAGCTTAAATTAGTTTAATAATGTGAAGTTCACTAGGAAACCTTGAGAACTCAAAAAAGTTCGTAATCATAAGTGAAACATGTATAAACTTTGTCTGGAAACTAGGCTTATGGCATTCCGAGGCATATTCACTGTGCTTGCTCTCAGGAAAATAAATCCCGGGAAAATAATAATCTTCTTAAAGTTTATGATTAATCGGGGTGTTTTTGTGTGTGAGGTGTAATAAACAAACATATATCGTTAGTCCTACACTCTAAAAGAAACTCTTCGATGGACATTTGGATATGTGAATGAAACATCAAATATTATGTACAAACAAGTTATGTTCAAAAACAAGTTTATTACAACCAAATAAAGCCTTCACAAATTCAATGTGCGACGGACTGTTATGTTGGTACCTTTGTGTAAACATTGACGTTTCATATGAAATAAGTCTCTTACATACCAGCTACATGCATCCAAAGAGTATTACGGGTGATAAATATCGTTAGTATCTAGTTTTTAGCATCATTCAAATCTTTGTGTGTGAATGGGAGCAATGGCATTCGGGGAACACTTGTCAGTCTTGCTACCAATGAGGTTAAATAGGTCATTACAGGACTTACTGACCAAATTTGTGCATATTACGCTAAAAAACTGTTAAAATGTGCAAAAATGACGTCCACCAAGTTGTTTGTGCAAAAGTGTGATGAAAAGATGGTGGATCGTGCAATTTTCTCTATCTAAAAAAATGTTGTATACTACTTCCTCCGTCCCAAAATATAAGGCGTCTAAGGATTGGTCAAAAGTCAAACCTTGCTAACTTTGACCAAATATTTGGAAAACAATATCTACAACTACAATATTGAATGTAAATATTAAGAAAATATACTTTATGGTGAATCTATTGATATTAATTTAGTATTATAAATTTTATATTTTTGTGAATAATCATGGTCAAACTTAAAAAATGTTGACTTTTGACTAATCCTCAGGCGCCTTATATTTTGAGATGGAGGGTAATACAAAGTATTGTACTGTACTTACTACTCGCAAAATAGGTACCAGATGGAAGTTTGAAACCAAAGGGTACCCACTATTTTAGTCGGTTCAAAGAAATGAACTAGTTCGTCAAGATGATATGGGAAATGTAGTTTTTTTGTAGTACGGTACTACTAAAGCTGATAGAGGGTTACCCACTCCCATTCTCTAATAACTCCCCCCCCCCCCGCCATTCCCTCTCTCGCTATCACATTCCCGCACTCACCTCACGACTTTCAGGCGTTAACCCAGCCATTGCCTCGATGAAACTAATGCCAACACCTTTGTCTGTGGTTGAGCTAGGGTCCTCATCAAGCTCTGCTTCGGAGCTGCAGGTGGCTTGTTCGATTCCGACGGCCTCATCGCCCTCTCTGAAGCGTCCTTTGCCTTTCGCGTGTGTGTGGGTCGTGCCCAAGGTGAGGCGTCTGTCGCCCTTAGGGTTTCGTCTGGTCGCGCCAAAACCCTCGTCGCCCGCCGAGCGGTCGTCCAAGCCTCTGGTGCTGCGTGCGTTGGGAACGAATGCTCGTGCAGCGGCGGACGCGTCCTTTTCGTCTGTAGGTTGGACTCTCATTTCCAATGTGCCAAATTTCAGAGCGTACGCGGTGAAACCCCTATCGGTGGCGCCCCCTTCATCAGTGATTGTCGGTGCTTCTTCGGTGTATGTGGTTGGTTCTTCGTCAGTGGAGCCTTGTTCATCTGCTCAACCCATCGACCCCTGTGCAAGTTCGCGCCCCCCAACTGCAACGAGGTTAGATCTGGAGGATTGGGTCTTTAACCCAAATCCGACGTGCATCTAGTCAGATTTTTGCAACATGTACTACAAATCCTTTGTTGAACTTCTTAGTTGTATGTCATATTCTTGATAATTGTCTTTTGTACTGTTCTTTATACTCCCTCCGTCCAGAAATAACTGACTTGACTTTGCCTAGATTTGAATGTATCTATATTTGTCTTTTGTCATGTTCTGCTTAGTTATAGAATATTCTTGATGACGATGATGCAGAGTTCTGTTTTGGTACTTAGATGATGCATTGTGCTGTTTAGGAATTTTCCATGCCGCGTTGCTGTTTTGGTATTTTTTTCTATGATGCATTGTGTCATGTCTCCTCACTGTGTTGCTTCGTCCATTCTGATCTACGTTCTGCTATTTAGGATTAAATGATATGCCTTCTATATGTTCAAATTATTTCAATGACCCATCAGTTTAGGTAATTTTGATTGTACAGACAGTGTTTATTAAATTTAATTACATAATACCTTTTGCTATTTTGGTATTTTTGATGATGCATTGCATATATACTATTTTGTCTATCCAGATAATGCAGTGTGCTGTTTTAGCCATTCAGATTATGCATTGTGCTGTTTTTTTGTGGGGGATATGCATTGTGATGTTTAATCAATCTAATTAAATGTTATGCCTTCTACTAGTAGTTGTTCAGATAATTTTGAGGACCCATCAGGTTAGGTCATTCTGATGATGCATTGTGCTGTGTAGGCAATTTAATTTACCTGATACCTTGTGTTGTTTAGGTAATTTCTATGGTGCAATGACTCATCGTGATCTTTAGTCAATTTATACAATGCATTGTGCTGTTTTGGTGATTCCAAAGGACTGACGCAATGGTAATTTTCATGTAGGACGACCCAGTTGTAATGCTGAACTTAGACTACATTCTTGACCGGACTGCTCCAGCTCCAGGTGGCTATGAAGATGCTCTCCTCATCATACCAAGGGAGTTTAAGCTACCAGGCAGGAGAGTAGAGGCCTTGGCAAGGGCAAGTGCTGCCAGGTCGGTAGCTAGTTCTGCCAAACCAAGAAGACGCCCTAGGTCGGTTGGACACCATGCTACGGCGGATCGTCCTAGGCACTTCTACATCCAGTTAGCCCACCATGACTTGTATATGCTGATCATCCCGACTTACTTCAAGCCTTAATTGAAGGGATGCCCCTACCCACAACTAGTGGTGGTCCAAGCATGCGAGGAATGGGAGTGAGTTATCCATGCCAACCGCAACAAACACCAGATCGTCTTGGATAAAGAGTGGGCTACCTTTGCTACTTTCCATGGGTTGAAGGAGGGTGACTGCCTTATGTTCAAGGTCACCGCAGATGGGTTCAAGATGAAAATCAACGACCGCATCACCTCCTGCAGGAAGGTGTTCGTCTGTCATGAGCACGCACATCTTGTTTAAGTGCCAATTTGGATTGAAGGATTTTCAAAGGAATTTTGGAGGAATTCGACCCATTGTATTTTTTCATAAGGAATACCTTTGGATGAAAGGGATCATACCTCCAAAATTCATATAGATTGCATTTCTACACCCCAATCCCATAGGAATTTCAACATCCACTTGTTTACACTCATTCGCGTAGGATTGAGGCAATGTTCCTCCGCGTTTACTCTGTTTCATTGAAATGACTTTAAGCCAGCAGATTTGTACCTCCAACCCTGTTATCCTGTGTTTTGAAATTCTGTGATCCAAAGAAAGCTATTTCCTTTGTTTTGCAATCCATTGTTTTGTACATGTGACCGAGTCAAATTTCGGTGTTTCTAAATCCTGTTATCCAAAGAAGCCCAAAGTTATCTTTAAGTTTGTCGTTCGATCTTTTGGTGACCGTTTATGATGCTTATGCGCCAAGCCCTAAGTATATTCAATGTGACTACTACTACTCCCTCCGGTTCATTGCTAGATACGTCCAATTCAGTGACGAGTAAATATGGATGGGAGGGAGTACTACTACTATGAGCAAGAGACCTAAACGGTGGAGCAGTTTTGATTAAAATATTCTTGGACTTGTGTCTAGTACAAGACCCAGAGGCTAGTTGATTAAAATATTTGGCATAATACTTTGAGGCATTTTTATTGGCCAGAGCACTAGTAGTTTGGAGAGAAAAGGTGAAAAAAGGATGCTACATGGGACCCACGCAAGAGACCTAAACGGTGGAGCAGTTTTGATTATGTTAGACTCACGTCTAAGTTAGTATTTTCTTAGCTCATGCCCAACCCTTAGCACACTGCACAATATTTCAGCTAGTAAGCTCGATCGCATGATGGACCAACGAGATTGCTCGAAGGCCGGCGACGAGACCCAGTACTTTTTTTGAACAAGTGAGACCCAGTACTTGATGTTTTACTTCCACTATTCACTCTCCTCTCTCCTCCTACTAGTACTACCTCGCTCCGCCTTCGCAGAAACCATTTTCTTCCACTGCTCCTCCCTTTATTCTCTACTTCTTCATCTAACGATGTCACAAAATATCCTATCTCATCGGAAGAATAGCAAGATGGCGGTGGTTAGAGCCGTGGAGAAATTCCGCTGGCAGGGTGACCTGTAGGCTCGGACCGAGAAAGGAGACCAGCCATGGGGCGAGGGCTCATCTTTGCACATGTATTCAAAGAGCGTCTATCATGCAGACCAAGAGTCTGGGTAGGTTTGTACTTCCGTTGATTCCTAGGTTGTCTGCTCCTACTATTGAACTGTCTATGTACATCTTCCAGGGCAGGCGGCTCGAGCATCGAATTTTCCACCCCACGGGTCGATAGCACGACGGATATCTCTGATGCGTATGATGCCCTCATGTCCGCTCTCGGTCGAAGAAGAGAGGCACTATAGTCAGTATACATGTATTGACATTTTTTGTTCTTCTCTGCATGCACTCCATGCTCTCTTACTGATGATGCATTTTCCATGAAGGAAGTCAGGGCGAGAATATCGGCCAAAGTAGATGAAATCTACAGCCATAATATCAACATTCTTCAAAAAAAACTTCGAGCTCAACCTATAGTGTGATCGCCTCCAAGCCGATTTGGCTTTTCAAATGAAGCTCGCATGATCTTACGAGCGTGACTCCTCCATGCTTCGTGCTGAGTGCGAAAATTTGAAGAAAGAAGGCATGGTGCTCTGTAGCTAGCAGCTACCATTACAGAGATCGTCCAGGTCACGCCCCGCTAAGTAGGAAGAGAGAAGCCATTTCATGTTGGCCGTCGAGGTCGCGACCATTGCGGAGGTCGTCGGGCCCTACCTCCACAGGGCGGCCACAGTGTTGCAATCGCCGCATCTTGGAGTAGGAACTAGGAAGGGGGGACTTGCCTACATGGCCCTCCTTTTTCTTTCTTTTGGGTGCATGGATCGTTTTTTCTTATTCGTCTACGCATAATTATATTGCACTCTTTTGCATTCAAATGCGCTCTATGGAGCTTTTGTAACGATATACTTGTCGTATAGTAGTCACTGTTTAGTGTACATATTACATTCAAATTTAGTCAAATATGTGACATCCTTTTTAATTAGGTTGGAGGGCATTTTTAGAAAAATTAGGTTGTAGGGAGAGTATGTCTGATAAATCAAAAATAATTAAATAGTCAATGAGTGATCTTTAAATTTGGTCATACTTTCTACTTTGTCAGATGTGTAGGGATCGGGGATCCGGTGTATAGACAAGAAAATGCACCGTCGGCGTTGGGGACACCCAGCTATTATCTGGACTTTGGAGTACTTTGGGTCACAAGCACAACTACCCCTATAGTCTACCCACGGACAGCCAACGATTCCTTGCATAGGCATTCCCGCTAGAGCCTTCGTAGGGAAGGTATCCGCTTTGACCCGTTGATATCGGATTGGACGGTCAAGATTGCTAGACGCTGAACTCTGTCTTCCTAGATGATGTTTCTACTACTACTACGTAAGAATACACTTATGTGTGAGCTGCGTTGATTAGCAAGGGTAATCAGCGTACGGGGGCCTCGACCGTACAAAAAAAGTTTTGTCACTCAATCAATTGTGCTCACATCTACCATTAAATGTTAGCATTTTACCAGCTCGACTGCCTCTATGCACTAATCGTCCATCCATCTAATCACTCGCTGTATAATTTAAAGTGTTCAATTCTACGTATCTGACAAATGATTCTTCAAACTGACAACCTAGAAAATTCCTCTAGAAAGAGAGAAAGAGAAATTACTTATGATGTTAATTGGGTGTGTAGTATTACCTCTGTATGTAAATACAAATTAGCGGAAGTACTTAATCACTAACGTGTACAGTAACTAATTTCGTGTGTTATTTTATAGTAAAAATACTTCATTTCAAAAATGTAAAATTGTGACAGAAGAAAAGAAGTGGTTTCGTTTATGGAGTGTAGCGAATATCATTATTTATCATGACAACATTGCAAATTTATAATATTGCCGTACTCCCTCAATACGAAACTTAGATTTGTCTAGATTCACGAGTATATAGATCGAGTATATAGATCATATTCACGAGTATATAGACGTATTTTAGTGATACATACGAATCTAGATAAATTCCAAGTCACTTATTTCTGAGCTACTAGTAATAGTTTTATCACAAGTCTCCTAAGACATGAGGTCAATTGTCTTTGTGAGTATCCGCAAGAATATAGTACATTTATTGAATTAAAAATTTGCATCTAGCCACCACAAATGAACCTAGCATCTCCCTCCTTGACACTTCTAATTACAAATTAGACGGGCACTAAGGTTTATACACATGAGGTCATTGCATATGGTTATTGTGTTGGAATTCATTTCTTGTGCTATATATTCTTGGTGATAAAGACATTATTTTTTGTCATGTAATGGAAACATTTCCCCTGATGGTGAAAATATTGTTCATTTTATGGAATGCTCTCTAAAATGGTAAAAAATAATTATTAACAATGAAAAAAAATTAGATATTAAAAAAAGGTCACAACTCTTTTTGGTCGTTTCATGCATCATTGGAAATGATGGTAGTTTAATGTAACATTTAGAAAGTAGGGAAAAAACAATGAAACTTACCGTTGTTCATGGACAGGTATATGTACATTGTCTGCCTAGACGTCAAATGTGAACAATGCAAAACCAAAATTGTGCATGTCGATAGTCATGCAAAACCATCCATAGTACTGCATCCATTAAAAATACACGATATCTTGGTAAGCTAGAAACATGTTTGGGAGTACTTATAAAATATCCGAGAGATGTTTAGTTCTAATAAGTCAACCAAGTATTGCACCAAAGTTCTAAATTATGCAGGATATTATTATGCTTTAATAAGGTAAGTTATTGGAGTGCACGCAATAAAATAGTCGCGCAAAGCATGCATTCACTCCTGAACATCATAAGTAAAAGTTTGAACTCGTGGAGCGCCAAAATGGCATCACGCCAACTAGCCCGATTAATGGTCTGCTACTACAGTAACCTACAAATCTACCCCTATAGTATACTCTGGGACACCCAGCGATTGCTTGCATAGGCGTCCGCGCCAGAGCCTTCGAAGAGAAGGTATCCCCTATGGCCCATTGATTTGGGATGGACGGACAAGATTGTTAGACGTCCAAAATCACGTGGTCCCCACTACCTCGCGCCCCTGCATTTCAAACACTGCAAAAATTCTGGCACCCCTCCATTTCAAACGATACCAAAATCACGTGGTCCCCACTCCCCCGCGCCCCTCCATTTTAATAACTGCAAAATTTCTCGCGCCCGGAACCTCCCGCAGCACTTCTCCGCGGCTGGCTTTGCCCGCCGTAACTCGACACCATGCACTCCTCAGCCAATAGTATACCGGAGCTGCATCAGATGCGGTCTCATCCAAAGAATTATTGCTGCTTCACTGACGTCCACCGCACCCGACCTTGGTCACCGAGTCCGTCGTCGTACATCGCACCTGATTTCCTTTTCCCACTTTCCCCTCCACGGCGCCGAATCTATCAATGACTGCCCAAGATCTGCATCAACACCGGCAGCATCCTCCCCACCCGTACCTTACCTGAACCGCCGTGCAGTGCACCGATTCAACCTCGTCCACCGTGGTCAAGCTGGCATCGAGCGCCCAAGATGTGCTTCCCCGACGCAACCAAAGCACCCTAGGTGACAAGGATGTCACTCGCGCTGGTACAGATGATGATTAGAAGCCTATCAGACCAAGGTAACCAAATCACCAACTCTTTTTTTGTTTTATCGGCAGTATAGCAGGTTCAAGTCTGTCGTAGTGAACTACATTTTTCTAATCGTTCTATACACCCAGTCAAAGCGCACGCCTGTTCTTCGTGCTAGAGACTACAGAGTAGGTCACTAGACATATTGGTTTGCATTCGCTGCTCTACAAATTTTGAAGTCGTGCACATGTTCTTAGCTACTCCGAACAACAGTAATTTCCTGCTATCGTGTAGTTCTTGCAAAATGTAAAATCAATGGAAAATATTAGTTTGGATTCCCTACTCCACAGTTACTGAATCTATCTGGTTCGTCCTGAGATAAGTTCCTATTATTGTTTCCTCCTTGGCATCGTTATGATGTCTGGTAGTACCCGTTTTGACTCTTCATACTAATTCGATTATAATTTTGTTGTTGCCATCTGGTTCTTCAAAAGATACAACACTAACTGTTTTCTTTTTCTTGCATAGAGCCCAAAATGGAACAATGAACATGATGGTTTGCATAGCCTCTTCTACAGGTTCATAAGCGACGCCATTATTTCCTTATCTGGTGCTGGTTCATCCTAATCAATGGCATAACTGTCATCTACTATGTAGTTCACTCGTGGTTTGCATTCCTGCTCTAGATGTTCTCTTATGATGCCATTATAATTTCTATCTGGTTGATTCTTAGATATGACAGTAACTACATGTCATTGTGTAGCTCACCGCAAATTCTGAGTCACCCAACGACTATGCGTTCCAGGAGATGCCACTGCTTCCATATATATTTGCTAAAATGACCTCGCTTGTTTATGTTTGCTGAAATTCTAAGAAACACTTTGTTTGATTGCTCATTTCATTCTAGGCACACTTGTCTAATGCTTGTTTGTCCTGCTCTACAGGTTCATGCGCGACACCATTATATCTTGCATCTGGTTCTGGATCTAGTTCGTCCTAAGTCATGACATAACTATCCTCTACAATATATAGTTCATTTGTGGTTTGCATTCCTGGTCTACAAGTTCTCGTATGATGCGGTTATAATTTCTATCTGGTTCATTCTTCGCTATGACAGTAACTGCATGCCATTTATGTCTCAGCGCAAATTCCGAGTCACTCGACGTCTCTTGCATTTTAGGGTATATAACTGCTTCCATATATATTTGTTGAAATGACCTGGCTAATTTATTTTTGCTGAAATTCTAAGCCACACACACACATTTTTTGATTGCTCATTTAATGCATGCTTTCTTGTCCTGTTTGTTTGACGTGTTGGTCAATAATTGAACCATTGACCAGTTGTAAACTCCAGATCATAGCTCCTGTCATATGAGTCAATTGCGTACTTTGTCTTGTTTGATGTATTAACTTGTTATAACTTAGTTTCAGGGTGCAATTATTGCTATCGCCACCAAAGAGGGGGCTGCAAGATCATGTCTCCTCCAATGTAGCTCTCACACTCAAAGGAAGATGCAGGTGATCAATTGAGGACTCTGCTATCAACTTGATTGTCAACTGAAATGCCGATTTTTCTTTCCCTTGATTTGATAATATGTAATATGTTTAAGAAGTTTGCAGCTGATGTAATATCTAGATAACTCGTGTAGGCCATGTATGCATTTAGTTGACGCTGTCCACATATGCGGTGGTCGTTATGATAACTACGCCAGGCAGGACGATTAGGAAACAGTACCGTGCTTTGTTATTGGCTCGTCATGTATTTGGTCGACGATGAATAGTAAAAATGTTGGATTATATAAACGTTTTATGATATTGGCATGGGCTTCAGAAAAGGCTGAAACTGTAAAAGGTCGTAAACATAATGGGCCGACCTACAAGTTATAACTGGACGTAACAGTAACAGGCCGCAATGGTAACATGCCGTAAGAGTAACATGCCATAACAGTAACATGCCTTAATAGAAACAACCCATCGCAGTAACAAGCAAGAAACCGTAAAATCCCAGAACAATAACAGGCCAAAACAGTGGTAGGCCGCAACAGTAAAGGGACGCAACAGTGAAAGGCTAGAATAGTGACAAGCCAGAACAGTAACGGCCCGAGAAATTTCCAGGTGAGGGCAGTAACAGGCCGACACATTTACCAGACTAGAACAGTAAAGGGCCGCTTGTGGGCCTGAACAGGTAAAGCCCGGAATAGTGAAAGGCCAGGACAGTAACAGACCTAAATAGTAACGGGCCATCTTAGACAAGGGTCGTCGGTAGGCCACCCACGATGGGCTGCGATAAACAGGGATGGGTCGCCCGCATGCCTTAAATGTACAGGAGCAACTTGGCACAGGCTGCTAATGGGCCGTAGAGTGTTGGACCATCATGGGCCTTCTTTAGGCCGAAACAGTATTGGGCCTGAAAGTTCGCGGGCCGCTGTCGGCTGCAACTTTAGGCCCATTTCAAATAGTGCAGGACAAAACAGTAACGGGCCATCTTCTTATTGGGCTCCCCTAATGGGCCGGCCCAGTTAGAATTTAGCAGGCCTTGGCTGGGCCTGGCTTCGGCCATGGTTTCTATGGCCGTTAACCGCGGTAAATGGCCGCTAACGGCGGCTACCATGTGGCAGTTTGCATGATGTTAGCTGTCAACGCGGCTGGCAAACAGATCTACGACGGAACAAGTTTTCGTGGCTGAAGATTACAATCCGCCACGGTCAGGAAAAAAACCGTGGTAGATACTTTTGTGACGGAGATTTTACCACGATGGCCATCCTTCATAGAAGACTTTTTAGCCACGAAAAATGCGCCTTCAACCACGAAAATCGTCCGTTGTAAAAGCCAACTTTTCTTGTAGTGTTGGGCTTAGCTTTTCCTGCAAATTTAGCTAGAATGAGAGTTTCACTCTCGGTTATCTTACCTAGCTATGCCTCAACGATCCTTGTTTTTTTCTTGAAGGGCCTGGAAATCATTTCTCAAACTAACAGCTTGGTTAGATAATTTACCAAGCATAGCATCATGGTTCTTGATTTTGACTAAAATATTATTTTGTTCATCTTGCAAGTCTATGAAAGACTTAAGCGTTTCATGGAGACTACCATTACTAGTTCCCATATTATTTTTAGAGTTATTTGTAGGACTAGCATAATGTTTCTGAAAATTAGGATTGCAACTCTTCTTCCAAGTAGGATTATAATCATTACGAGCTACACAGTCTATTTCTTCTATATTTGTTTCAGGGGTGGCTCTTACCTGAGTTTCCTTACCTTTTACGGCTAGTATGAGCTTATCCAACTTAGCATTGGGATCTTCGTTCTCTTGTGGTGAGACAGAGTTCACTTTCTTCGTGTTTGATCTTTCAACATGCCATTGGGCATGGTTATCTTGCATATTGTCTAGCTGCTGCTTTGCTTCGGTAATATGTTTACCCATGAATGTTCCTCCAGCTCCAGTATCAAGCATAGACTTAAGAGCATTGCAAAATAAATGGAGGATTAACCAATCTTCCATCGCATGACTAGGACAGTTTCTTAGGCATTCTTTCATCCTCTCCCATGCAAGCGCTAGTGGCTTATGCTCTTCTTGTCTAAAACTAGTAATATTATATTGGAGTTGCATACTCTTTGCAGGTGGGAAAAATTTAGTCATAAATAAAGAAGTACATCCCACCCATGATGTAATAGTATTTTTAGCCAAAGATAGCAACCATTCTTTAGCTCTTCCTCTTAGAGAGAAAGGAAATAGACGTAATTTGACCGCATCAGGGTCAACGTCTTTTATACGCATCATATCACATATTTCAGTGAAAGTATTTAAGTGCATACCCACGTCTTCAACAACATAGCCTCCAAATTGATTCTGTTGAACCAAACTTAAATAATGGGCTTAATTTCATAGTCATCGGCAGCAATTGCTAGCTGAGTAATAGGAGTACACAAATAATCATTATTGGTAGTAGCAAACTCCCCAAGCTTCTTTTCAGCCATACTTCCTATGTTTTGGGGTTTTCTTAAATTAAGAATTATAACAGTAAAAATAAGAATTTAAAGACTAACTATTTTTTTGGTTTATCAAATAAAGACTAAAAGAAAACTAACAAAATTAAAAACAAGAATTAAAACTAGCAAGGTTCCTAATAACCTCACCAGGGTAGCTATTGCTTCCCCGGCAGCGGTGCTAGAAAAAAGGTTGATACCTTCGATCCGGATTACGGATGTATATAGCTCTTTTTCCTAGTAGACCTAGGTTATCGAATCCTCGGGAAGCGAATGCGTAGTGAAGTTACTTTAACGGACCTTCGAGAGTTTTAGAATTCCTTTTGTGTTTTCACCGGACCAGTAGCTTGCGTCTTTTTGTTGTTATCGATGATGGAGAGAGAGGGCCTAGGGCATTCGGTTTCACCTGTAGCTGTGCAAAAACATCTGATAGAAATAAAAGATAGAAATAAAGTATGCGTGTACTTGTTAGAGCAAGATAAATTATATGTGGGTAGTGCATCCATAATTGCTATTGCCTCCGCAACCGCTTATAGCAATAACCTACTAGTCTCATCCAAAGAAGAAAGAGAACTAATGATATGCATAGTGATGTCACCGTTAATCCTGAGCAAATCCCTCACATACAGCCGTACTACCCCTTCTATCACTGGGGTTCCCAACCTGTAGATTAGTCATCACTCATACTCCCTATACCTGGCTCAACCCTCAGGGTCTTAGCTACCTGACAATTCCTTAGATTGAGGCAAGAGAGGATACAATAATCATCATGTCATACAAACTAATACACGATCCCATCTATGATAAATCACATGCACAATTGCTACATGGCTAGGCTGAAGCCCTTGGCCCAAGGAGAATTACTCACACATTGAGATGATATCAACAATCGCAAACATTGTAATGAAAATCATAAGATTGATAGAAATATTCTTACAATGTCGCCAATCGGAGAAGAGATATACTATTACAAGTGGTGGAAGATGGCTATGGAGAATGAGAAGGGTTTGGAGATCTGGAGGCGGCTTTTAGGCGAGGTATGGCTTCTGGGGCATGGTGTCTCTCTGTTTTCTCGTCGCCTGAGGCTTCTTTATATAGGGGTCCCTTCGCGAAAGTTGTTCTATTTCACCTAACGGAGGCGGCACCAACTATACGACCAGAGCTATATGATGGCTCAAAATATATTCGAGCTCGTTGGGGAACCCCAAGAGGAAGGTATGATGAGCATAGCAGCAAATTTTCCCTCAGTTATGAAACCAAGGTTATCAAACCAGTAGGAGCAAGGAAACACCTCCAAGGTGTTGTTTCCAACTTGGAATCCTACATAACACAATCACAGAACTTTGCCCCCAACTTATAGTGAGGTTGTAAATCTCACCGGTTTTGCTGAAAACAAAGGATTAAACGTATTGTGTGGAAGATAGTAATTGCGTGCAGAAAGTAAACAGAAAACAGTAAATAGATTGTAGATTGATGGTAAAAGAATGGACCGGGGTCCATAGTTCACTAGAGGTGATTCTCCTTAAGATAGAAGACATGTTGGGTGAACAAATTACAGTGGGGCAATTGACAGACACCAAGAAAGCATACATGCATATACTAATCATCTTGACTCCTATGAGATTTGATTGGGCATTACAACATTATACATAGACCGTAATCCAACTGCATCTATGACTAATAATCCACCTTCAGGTTATCATTCGAACCACCTCCTGATATGGGGTGGCCCGATCTTCTCGGTAAGCGGATGGCGATGATGATGGTGGATGGTAGATAACTAGTGCATAGCTATGATCTCTCCCGCTCGATCCCTGATGCCAGTGCAATAGATCTCGAACCTTGTAGGATATTCACAACACCACACTCTTGCGCACGCAGCCGTGACCAAGAACGGTAGTATACAATCTACTAATTCCCAATGGAACAACAGATCACACTCAATTATAGTTGGTAGACTCGAACACAGGGTAATTCCAGAGGTTCTATGAAAGAAACAACTCCAAAATATTTTAACGTGGTCTAAACCCTAACTAGGGGTCGTCCCAAAGCTTATAAGGGCGGCTGGGGCGGCCAAACTGATACAACCTGACTCGGACCAGATTCGGTCGGCGGGTGGACACTCCGGTCGAAATCGGCCGGACAGTTCGGTCAGGCCGGACACTCCGGGTGAAGTGTGCCGGACAGTCCGGTATGGCCAGAAACTTTGAAGTTTCCGGGTGGTGTCCGGGTAGTGTCCGAACTGGCAGACAGAATGTCCACGCCAGTTTGCCTCTTGATCAGGCCGGACAGTCTGGGTGGAACTGGCCGGACACTCCGGCCGTGGCAGATCTTTTTGCCTCCGCCTTGATGATCTGCTCTTGTGCCTTCCTCCCGCTCCTCCCTCGCGCATCCTTGGGCGATCATCATGTTGGGCTTCTCTTGTAGCCCTTCTCCTCCTCGCACCATGCTTGTTTCTCCAACGAACCGGATCATACATAAATGCATAGGCAGTATAAAGTTCTCATCAATCAAAGTACCAGATTCGTTTAGGAGTAAATTCACCTATTGTTCTAGTAGCTTAGCACGAGCTCTTGTAATAGGTCCAATTCTAATCTCATTGGACTGATCCTTTCTTGCAACAGTTGTAGCATCTTCAGTAGTCATTGGGGTAGGTGTAATTGTAGGGATGTCCTCATCACCTCCAATATTAAGTTGCAAGCAATAGATAATTGCATTAAGCAAAGTGTGTAAAGTAAACAATACGATTGTTCTATGAACAAAGGATTTTTGTTTTCTCCCTAGTAGCAACAACACATCTAGCACCTTAGAGATTTCTGTCACTTCCCCAGATTACTAGAGGCATGAACCCACTATCGAGCATAAATACTCCCTCTTGGAGTTTCTAACATCTACACGGCCAAGATAGTTACTAACAACGGAAAGCATGCAAGATCACAAATAACATAGACATGATAGAATCAATAATCAATCTGAAATAGCATCTCAATATCCATCGAATCCCCGCAAACACAACATGTATGATTAAAAATAGATGATCTTGATCATGAACGGAGCTCACAAGATCTAAACATGGTAGCACAAAGGAGAAGAACCAACCATCTAGATACTACATGGACCCGTAGTCCAGGGATGAACTACTCACGCGTCACACCGGAGGCAGTCATGGTGATGAAGAAGGCCTCCAGGGTGATCTCTCCCCTCCGGCGGGGTGCCGATAAGAGCTTCAGATCCCTCCCTATCTAGGGATGGAGATGGCGGCGGCTACAGATTCTTTCGTGGAATTTTGATCGGCTCCTTAGGGTTTTCGTCCCGGAGGCAATAGATAGGCGAAGGGTGATACGTCCATTTTGCATCACTATTCTATGTCTTAATTCACTATTATTCATTGATATATTTCATATTGAGAGGTGATACTTATGTTATTTCATCTATTTTTGCATGGTTGATGACTTTTGGAGCATGGACCGCTGTAGTTAGGATTCTGATGGAAAATGTGCTGTTTGGAGGCAAAATTCGTGAAGATCATAAAATCCGGGAAAATATACGGAAAATCCTATTTTTCCAGAAGACTAAGGATGCCAGAAGATAGAGTGAAGGTGGGCCACAGGGGGCCCACACCACCCCATGGCGCGGGCAGGCCTAGGCCGCGCCTGGAGGTGGTGTGGCCGCCCTGGCCCACTCCAGCCTCTCCCCTCTGGCGTATATCATCCCCACGAAACCCTAAGATTCGGAGGGCGACCACAAAAAGATTCCGCTGCCTCTGCAGGGCAGAAAACACCGAGAGAGAAAGATCTCTCCGGCAGACAGATTTCTGCCAGGGGAATTCCTTCCCAAAGAGGGGAGATCGTCGCCATCAACACCACCATCAAGCTGGACTTCATCGGGATCATCATCACATCATCACCACCATCATCACCATCAGCACCCTCATCACCATCTCCATATTGTTGTAACAATTGCGTTGAATCTTGCATAGTTCATAGGGGAAACTTTCCCGGTGTTGATTACTCTTTGTAGTTGATGCTATTGAGCGAACCATTGAATTATTGTTTATGTTCAGATTTTTATACATCATTATTCCATCTCTGATCATGATCCATATGATGTCTTGTGAGTAGTTCGTTTTGTTCTTGAGGACATGGGAAAAGTCTTGTTGTTAGTAGTGGAGTTGCGTTGAGAAAGATTCAATAGATTGTTATTCAAGTTGTGGTGTACTTCTTCTAGTGGTGTCATGTGAATGTCGACTACATGACACTTCACCTATAAGGGCCTAGGGGAATGCATTGTGTATTTGGCTACTAATCGTAGGGGTTGCCGGAGTGACAGAAACCTGAACCCCCGTTAGGAAACCATTGCACAAGGGACGTAAGGGTCTTAGAGTTTAAAGTTGTGGTTAGGTTTCTACCTTAATTACTTTCTTGTAATTACGGATGTTTGCAAGGAGTATAATCACAAGTATGTATTAGTCTTGGATGGGGCGGTACATTAGCACAGGTTCACCCACACAACACTTAGCAAGCTAAAGAAGATTAATCGACTATATGAGGCGAAAGCACTTGACAGTCTTCCCATGTGTCCTCGAGAACATTTGGTCATCTTAAGTAATACAACCGGCTTGTCCTTTGCTGCATAAAGGATTGGGCCACTTGCTGCATTTATTCCTACTGACTTTTATTTACTCGTACTTTGTTTACTTGCTTTATCGAAAACTCCTAAAAATCCGTTTGCTAAGTATTTGCAGAGAATTCCTGATCCATACCACTAGCCAGCACCTTCTGCTCCACGTTGGGTTCGACACTCTTACTTATCGAAAATACTGTGATACACCCCCTATACTTGTGGGTCATCAAGACTATGTTCTGGCGCCGTTGCCGGGGAGTGAAGCGCTATTGGAGAGTGGAACTGGTAAAGGAAACTTCTACTGTGAGTATTGTTTACTTCTGATAGTTGCTTTATTTTCGTTATGGATAATTCGCTGAGTTTCTTATTTGGTAATTCTACTACCACTGCTAAGGTAGTAGATAAGCCACCACCTGCTGAGAAAGATGTTTTCAAAATACCTACAAGTATTATTGATCGTGTTATGGATAAATACTATGTTGGGGATGGAACGATCCATCCCGGTGATCATTCACTCTTTATACACGAATTATGCGGGTTGTTCAAGTGTGCAGGTATTAATACAGATCAAGTTAAGAAGAAGTTATTCTCATTATCACTGAAAGGAAGAGATGAGGAATGGTATAAGTTGTTGAAGAATGGTCAAGCTCTGGAATGGGAGGAAATAGTGCCTCTCTTTTATTCAAAGTTTTATCCTCCTAGTGAGATTCATAAAGATCGGAATCAAATATACATCTTTTGGCCTCTTGATGGAGAGAGTACAGCTCAAGCTTGGGGGAGATTGAAGTTACTGATGCTCAAATGTCCCATTCATGAGCTCCCCAACAATATTATTATCAACAACTTTTATGCAAGGCTCCCTCTACATGACAAAGATTTATTGGATGCTTCTTGTGCTAGATCATTCACTCGCATGGAAAAAGAAGCTAAATGGGACCTTCTAGACCGTATTCAAGACAATGCTGAAGCTTGGGAGAATGACAAAGGTAGAAAGTCAGGTATAAATTATGATTATGAATGCATTGAATCTTTTATGAGAACTGATGACTTTCAAAATATTAAAAATGCTTATGGTCTAGACTCTCAAGCTATTGCTTCTTATTTTAAGGCTTTTGCTTCCTACATTGAAGTGCCTAAAAAGAAGTGGAATAAGTATCATGAACCTTATAAAGATGTTGCTAAGAGTGTTCCTGCAAAAAATACTGAAGTTTATACTACTAATCATGTCTTACCTAAACCATATTGAGAAAATGCCTTTCCCAGTTAAGGTAAAGGAACATTCTATGATGGCTAGTATGGTAGATGAAAGTATGAATAAAGCTATTGAACCTGATAAACAAATGGTTGATGAACCTATGATAGCAAATGTGAAAGACTTTGTCACTAAGTATGAAAAAGAGGGACACACTATCCTTTGTAAGGATGCCTCTAATATTGTTTCACATAGTAGTGCTATGAGAGCTAGTATTCCTGTGTTTTCTGTTAGAATAAGTGATCGTTGCTATGATGTTCCTTGTGATAGCTATATTGTTAAGTTTATGCATGATACTGAAAGTTATTATGAGAGAGGGAAAAGTGTTCTTCTGCATCTCAATAATATAAAGTTTCCTCGCTTTATGCTGAAAGTTTTTATATTGCGCTTCTTTTGCCTTCTTATGCAAGTTGCATGTGGTTTCAATAACTTGTTTGCTTACAAAATCCCCTTGCATAGGAAGTGGGTTAGACTTAAATGTGTGTGTGTTTTTTCTTGTTAATGCTCTCTTTCACTTCAAATCATATCCCTATGAGAGCTTCTTAAAAAATTATCATGCCCATCTTAATGGCTATAAAGAAAGAGCTTTATGGGAGACAACCCAATTTGTTTTTGCTTTTAGTTTGTTTTTGTATCTTTGAGTCTTGGAATATCCGTTTTGTTTGGTTTTGTGTCAAGATCAACTTCTAATGAGAGAGAAGTAATATTTGGGGAAGTTGCTGTCCCGAAACAGATTTTTGTGCTTCACCGTAAAAATTCGTGAGAGATCTCTGTATGTCAGATTGAGCTGTAATTTTTTGTGGTTCTGCCCCAGGTTGTTATTTAACTTTCGTTAGTTTTGTACTTTTCGATTTGACCAACAGAAGATTTTCGAAAAAATTGATCTTTACCTGCTGGTCTGTTTTGACAGATTTTGCCAATCTTGCATTTGCTTCTTTATTCGATTTCCTTCTTGAATTCTATTTGGGTATTCAGAAGGATTTGCTACAGTAGCTTTTGTTTTGATAGTTTTTAGTTGAAGTTGGACTCAAAAGGTTTTATCACTTCACTTTTACTAATGTTGCTAATGAGAACTATGTGAAGTTTTGTGTGAAAGAAATATCCAGAAAGTGGAGATAATGGTGTAATAAGGAAGAGAGGGGTTTTATGACTCAAGTAATAAGTATATGAAGATGAAGATACCGATTATTCAAGTGGTGACTCCGGAAGGATCCACTAAATACCAAATTCAGAGACCTGTAGAGTCCGTGTTCAACTAGGTAACCGTTCTGGTAAGAAAAGTTCCGCGAAAATATAATCCAACTATATTTTTACAGTTTCCAGTCAATAAGGAAAGCTACGAAGCGAAAAAGGGACAGAAATGGAGCCAGGGTGGCTCACACCACCCCTGGCCGCGCTACCAGGTGGTGAGGCCACCAAGGACTCCGCCTCCGACTCGTTTTCTCCCAGTACCTTCCTTTTTGATGTGAAACTCCGTAATATATAACCCTCCGGATCTTCCGAGGTTCGTATATCATGTTTTTGTCGTGTTTTTCTTTCGATCTGTTTCTGCCAGGTAGAATCCCAGATTTGGAGCCACAATGTCTTCCTCTGGATCATCCAAATAAGATTCTTTAGAAGATATCATCAACCCATACATGAGAGAATTAAAGATTCATCCCAAGGAGTTGTTGCTCGAAGGTGGGGAGGTCCGGATTAAAGAGGTTCAAGGCCCTAAAGGTGAAGGAAGTCTGGAGGATAGGATGGAAGCACTAGAGCAAGAAGTATTTAGGTACAGGAAGATGGCGGAGCGCAAAGTGGATATCATCCATAGGATTTGTTCTGAACTCATCACCGAGCACCAAAAGGAGACTGCTAAACTCAAAGACGAAGTCTTCTCACTCCGCCAAACAACCAACGAACTGCAAGCACAGTTCTATGATGTTCAAAATCAAAACTGTGAGTATGAGGCTAGATTTAAACGCATAAGTGATGCTGCAAGTTTCAGGATGTTGGAAACCACAATGTACTTTGTTGATGGGAAGCCTTTACCTTGGAAGACGGACAAAGATGAGAGGATACCACCACCATCGAAGGAGTAATTCGTCATCAGGTTTGGCATCCCCTTGGTTTGTTCCAAGCTTGGGGGAGTGCCGCGGTATCACATCACTATCTTCTATCTTTTTACCTTATTAGTAGAGTCATATCATGAATAGAGGAGTTATTATGTAGTATGGTTTGCATTATGGAAGTGTCCCCTCTCTCGTTAGATATGTATCCCTTGGTGTGAGTTTCTGTTATGGAATATTAATGAGAAGTTCTATCATTCACCCTTCTGCATAGCTTATGTTAGTTTTCAATTCGTGGTTATATGATTGATCTTGTTGTTAGTATTGGTAGCACTTTGGGATCATTGAGTTAATTTAGTTGGTTTTGGCAAACCTGGCTCGGTCAGTAGCAACACCTTTTTGAGAGTTGAAAAGAAAAAGATAGAAGTACTCTAGAGAAAAAATAATTTCATCATCTTTCTTTCTTGATTTGCTCATAAGTCTAGTACTCTCTAGTTAAGATCTTTTGTGCTTCCAAGGAAGATTTGCATGATTGTTTTTATCACTTGTATGTTTGTTTGTTTCCTTCAACTCTTGTACTTGCTACCCAGCCTTGCTAGCCAAAAACCTGTACTGAGAGGGTATTCTTCTCGTGCATCCACTCCTTTAAACCAAAACCTTTGCCATTTGCGTCCACCATACCTACCTAGTAGCATTATTGCTATTCCAAGTAAATTCCTGTTTTGTCTACCTCCCAAATTAAACTTGTTATGCGAAAATTAGTGATTAAAGCTCTCACGAACTTGATGGCACAATTTACTTTCTTGCATTTAATAAACCTGAACCATTGTGAACTCTCCATGAAAGTTATATGCTTGCAAATTATAGGCTGGGGATTAGCAGAACCGTGCTATCATGGGGAACGCTTTCAACACTTGTAAATATATACCCAGTTGATACCTTGCTCTTTTGTTTGCCAATGTCGTCGGTGTGAAATAAAAGGGGAGCTTGTAAGTCCATGGAGTTATGTATGTGTGTTAGAGAAACACCTGGGCCGCTGGTCTAATCCATGCTGACATGGTGGAAACCTGCAGTGTAACCATAATGATATCTATGAAGCATTCTTCTTACAAAAAAGAGAGGGACAGCTATTGAGAAAAATAAAAAAAAGAGAGATACTATGAAAAGAGGAAAGAGAGAAAAAAGCACCATTTTCCCATGGTAAATAAGAAGATTGCTGAGATACTCATTGTTTGCTTGCCTTGTCATTTTGATATGGGGATTCTTCCGTATCATCGGGCAAGGGGTACCCCGTTGGCGGTTCTCAATGATTCGCACATACTTACGATGACAACAACTTACCGGTAACTAAAGTTGAGTAGCATGAGGAGCGGCCCTCGTACTCAAGGGACTTGGGATTTTCAGTTTATAGTCTGTCAAGCATATAACTCATATTGGACCTCACTTTCACCTTAATCACTTAAAGATGCCTATGATAGGAGCAATGAGAGCTGAAAGCTAGTAAGTATCATAATTTTTGGGAGCTCTTTATGAGACTTGCAATCCATGCGTCCCTCTTTGAAGGGCCCTTCTTTTGCTTTGTAGTTGAGTCAGTAAACCTATTCCCTTCTATCTCAGCGAGTACTTTGAGTTGATGTGTTTCATTCATTCATATGATGATTTATTCAATCATGTTTCTTATGTTCCTTGTTTTGCACATTGCTCTTATCTTTATGTTTACTACTTTGAAAGCTTTCATTGAAAAACCAGCTATTTGTGAACTCCAGCAAATTATCAACTATTCTTCGACCAAGAGCTAAGTTTGCCATTACCAATTATGATTTACTCTATGTATCTTTATTGTGTTTCCTTTACTCATTGCAAGTTGAGTTATATAATAGTGAGTTGTCTTTTATTATGATCTATGTATTTGATGAATGTGATGCTTCTTGTCCGTATTCTTTTATCGTCTGTATAGTTGGTCGTTACGGCGTCTTTCTTTGTTGGACGGCTCCTGGTTTCTTCTAGTCGAAGGAAATATCATATCTTTGACTTTAATGTAGTGATTCCCTCCTTTAAACAACATTATCTGCGCAGGAAAAATACAAGAAAAAGGATTGCATACGCTTCTAAATATTAGCATTAGTGGCAGGGTTTAGAGAGATATTTCATCAAAAGTATGATTAATATCCAGTTTAAATGTGGACATAGATGGCTATATTTCAGATCCATCATTACTCTTATACCAAAAACCCAGAAACACCTTTTTACGCAATACTCGCATTTTATCTTGTCACTTAGAACTTTATTTAGCATTTCTATTATAGTATTTATTTCAAGAATTATTAGACTTCAGACTCCTGCTCTCAGTGGGATCGATATCTTTATTTCGAAACTAGCTACAGACGATCTGTGCACTTGCAGTCATCAAGCTATTTTCTGGCACCGTTGCCGTGGAGCTAAGCATTGTAGGTCTTTTAGTTTTTTCTTATATTTTTTTTGTCTTTCTGAGTTTTGTTTTGAGTTACAGGTTTCCACCAGCATGATGGAGTTTGAGCATATGACTAGTGCTAACCCACTCAGTCACTTTCGGAAGCCTTATGATATTTATAAAAGAGACAACTCCAACGAGAAGACAAGGGGGTTTGAAATAAATCCTCTATTACTTGGTATTCGACACAAGAAGCAATTTACTAGGATGAAGAAGATCCTGATCCATATAAGCATATTCCATGTTTCAAATATATATGTGGCACTTTTAAATTACCGGGATATTCTGCTAATGAGGTTAGGGTTAAACTTTTTAGTCAGACTTTGACTACTACAACTCTCTCATTGTATAGATCTCTACACCTAGAAGCTACTATTACTTGGGATAATTTAGCCTATGAGTTTCTAGCAAAATATTATCCATTATCAAAATCTTTTGGAATCAGGCGTCTTATAATGACTTGGAGGAACCGTCCTAATGAAGGACTAGTAAGAGCTTATATCAGATTTAAAGATTTACTTAATCTATGTCCTCATCATGATTTGCCTGAATGGTATTTATTGCATATCTTTTATGGCGGTTTAATTAAACCTAATAAAATTGAAATAAACTCTTTCGCGGAAGGAGCCTTTATGAATCTTCCTATAACTAAAGCTTGGGCTTTACTTAAAAGAATTCGCAATCATAGAGTTTCATGGAATTTTGGTCTAGGAAGCGAAGGAGGCATAGAAATAGATTATGATTATATTCACAACTATAATCAAAAGGGCCATGTTAAATAATTATCTAAGGAACTTTATTTGGATTCAGATCTTGTGTTGCAAGTTGTTAAAGCTTATACAGAACACATCAAAGCTCCAAAAGAGGGTTTGGTCAAGTATGATCCACCACCCGAACCTGAAAAGAAGAAAGAAGTTAAAGCAACACTGGCCTCCCTAGAACCAATATATAAGATACCTTTCCCTAACACTACATAGAAGCATATTTCTGCCTATGAACATGTCAAGGCAGTACATGAGAAGAAGGAAGAGGAAAGTATGCCAGAAGTTATGGAACATCTGGAAGAAACTAAAGATAAAGAGGTAACCAAGGAAGCAATTATGTCTATGTATGCACATTGTAACATAGTTGAACTTGATAAAGAGACTTCCGTGTTGATTGAAGGTAAAACAATGGTAAAAGATGTGGGTAAGCCTATTCTTCCCTGCATATTTAAGGAAACCTCACACTATGGTTTATGCGATCTTGGCACCAAAGTTAATGTTATATCCTATGATTTTTATTTAGAAATAAAAGAAGAAATAGAACCTGCTACGATTGAAAATACTGATTTTACAATCATGTTATCCAATAAAACTCTTAGAATTCCAATGGGAGTAGTTAAAGATGCAACCGTCACAATTGGCAACAAAAACTTTCCTATCGATTTTTTAGTTGTTGATATGCCAGCTGACACTCTTTGCCCAATTATATTTGGAAGAAACTTTTTGAGTGATGTAGGTGCCAAAGTTCATTTCAAAAAGGTGATTGTGTCTCTTAAGCTTGGGGAAGTGGAAAGAGAATTCCACTTTTCCAAATTTAAAGACAAACCTCTAATACAAGAAGAAGAGAAAGAGAAAACTATTGAGGAAATGGCATCTCTCTTCTTTAGTGATCAAAAATAAGAACTAAATGAAGGCTTAAATCATGAAGAAATAGTTATGGAGAATAAGTCCCTAGAAGAACTAGAATATGAATTTGATTCACTTCCCATTATAGGGCCTCAAACTAATGAGGCTTTTGAAGAGCCAGAAAAGAGAGGGGACGAGGAATTACCACCCCCAGAATTGAAGACTCTACCAGATAATCTTAAATACAGATTTTTAGATGATACAAATAAATTTCCTATTATTATTAGTGCTAAACTTTTAGGAGATGAAGAAGAAGAACTCATGAAAATACTTAAGGAGCATCGCAAGGCCTTTTGGTACTCAATGGATGATTTGAAGGGCATTAGTCCCATGATAACCTTCCAACGAATATTCATGGAAGAAGGTGCTAAAGCAGTTGCGAAATTTAATAGAAGACTAAAGCCCGAAATGAAGGAAGTGGTAAGCAAATAAATAGTAAACCTATTGGACGCAGGTATAATCTATCATGTTAAAGAAAGTGAATGGGTAAGTTCTGTTTATTGTGTCCCTAAGAAGGGCAGTTTTACTGTTGTTCCTAATGAAAACAATGAATTGATACCTACTAGAACTATTGTTGGACATAGGATGCGCATAGATTTCTAGAAATTGAATAAAGAAACTAGGAAAGATCACTATCCTTTACCGTTCATAGATCAAACTTTAGAAATGTTTGAAAACCACACTCATTTTTGCTACCTGGACGAATACTCTGGTTTTTCTCAAATAGTTGTTCATCCCGATGACCAACTTAAAACAACTTTCATTGGTCCTTATGGTTTACATGCTTACCATCGTATGCCTTTGGTTTATGTAATGCTCCAGCTACTTTTCAAAGATGCATGACTGCTATTTTTGTGGATTTTATAGAACTGGTAATGGAAGTATTTATGGATGACTTTTCTGTCTATGGAACTTTGTTTACTAGTTGCTTGGATAATCTCAAAAGAGTTTTGCAGTGTTGCGTAGAAACCAATCTTCTTCTAAAATGAGAGAAGTGCCATTTTATGGTCAAAGAAGGTATAGTACTTGGACATAAGGTATCAGGTAAGGGAATAGAAGTGAGAGAGCTAAGGTTGAGGCCATAGAGAGAATGCCATAACCTAGGGATATAAAAGGTACAAGGCTTGGTCATGTGGGTTTTTATAGAAGGTTCATTAGAAATTTCTCTGGAATATCTAAACCTCTGACTAACCTCCTGCAAAAGGGAGTAAGATTTAATTTTGATGATAAATGTCTCATAGCCTTTGATAAACTTAAAAATGCTTTATCCCGTGCTCCTATCATTAAATCACCTACCTAGGATATGACTTTTGACTAATATGTGAAGCTAGTGATGATGTTGTAGGAGTAACTCTGGGACAACACATAGGTCACAGATTTAATATTATACATCATGCTAGTAGAACTCTCAATAGTGCTCAAAAGAATTATCCTAAGGAAGAAAGGGAACTTTTTGTTGTATTTATCTTGCGATAAATTTTGTTCTTATATAGTTGATGCAAAAGTAAGAGTTCATACGAATCGTGATGGTTTAAAAGAACTCCTTTAGAGGAAAAACCATAAGCCAAGACTAATCCGTTGGATTCTTTTACTTCAAGAATTTGAGTTGCAGATTATGCAGAGGCAAGAAATAAAGATGTTGGATGCAGTGTCCATATTTGCCCAGCAAAACACTAATCTTATTGAGAGGAACTTTAGTCCTGGTGATTTTTTTTTACAAGAATTATTAAATGAACTAAGGTCAATTCCTCCAAAAGAGAAGAAGTCTTTGTTGTTGGAGGAGCTTGTCATCCCCGAATAAGTAAACGGTAAGTTCAAGGTAAGTGTTCTTACTCAAATAAGTGATTTGTTTTACTCCTAAATTTTTTGCCTTTGAATTCCTCGTGTTTTTCTGAAATTTCTGAAGGTTTTTACCAACTATACGGGCACAACTGTACGACCGGAGAGAAATCTCCCATCGTATAGTTGGTCGTTAAACCCTTAGTATCTTGTTTGCAAAATTGTTTTTGATGTCTGGATCTATACAGTCGCAACTATACGATCGGAGAAAATATTCCGGCCATATAGTTAGTTGTTAAACTCTTAGACATTTTCGTTTACTTTTTCATCTTTTCGAGTAAAAAACAGTATTATCGGTTCCGGGTCATACCTTAACCGACCTGGACTTGAGATATTTGGAAATATCTTCCCAGAACCAACTATACGGCCGGAGCTATACGGGTCGTGCCCGTATAGTTGGTCGTTACGCGGCAGGACTCCTCCAAATCCGCGATTTCTTTTCCTATTCCGTTAAGATTTTTTCTTGGGCGTGAATTTTGTATTTATCGCTAGTTTTACCGACCTCTAGCCCCCTTATATACTGTCATTGTCTCTATCTCTAATCATAATCTTCAGGAACCAATCTAGCAATGTGATATCCCGTCCCAGGCTGTGGAAAACACCTAGGTCTCATTGCTCCTTCCAGGGACCGCTCTAGCAGCCCATCCATGGAGGACGACAACAAGGAGGTGGAGAGGTTTAGCCCGAGGTATAAGGAGTACATCGAGCCAAGTTTCAACAGCAACGATTCTGATGAAGTGAGTGACATCTACATCTATCGTGATGTCTATGATCCACCAGAGATCAACTGGGCTGCAATGAAGAGAGTTCAAGAAGAGAGAGAAGGTCGCAAGCCACATGGAAAAGGGCGTGTGGAGACGGTCAAGTTCATCACCACGAACCCTAGGCCGCACAAGAGTAAGGAATTACCTAATATTGGTGTAGGTGCTAGCAATGGAGTGACGATGCCACTCTTGAAGCCTACTATTGGTGCTCGTATGAGGGTGAAGCCTCAAGAAGAGTGGAGGAACGGTTTCCACTTCCCTGATCCATCAATCATGGATGAGGAAGAAGAAGCTTCTCCCAGGACCAAGGACCTCATGCGAGCACTGGAGATATATCAGAAGCAGGAGCTACTCCATCGCATTGAAGTCTGTCACCGTCTCAAGGAGATAGAGAAGAAAGATGATTGTATCCCATTGGTGACTAAACTCGCGGATAAAGTGGAAACTTTGCAATCTGATTTGTGCAGGTGTTAGAGCCGCATCACCACTCTGGAGGATATCAACAAGAAGCTACGCACTGCGGTGTTACATGCCATGGCGCCACAATGATCTACAATAATCACGGTATCAAATAATCGCAAGGGATTATTTGATCCCACCTGGCTTGATTCCAAGCTTGGGGAGATCTTTAAGTCCTTGTAATCTATCTTATAAGTTTTACATTACTATTTTAGTTTTGCATTAGTTCAAACTAGAAATAAAGTTTGCATCATTAGAATTCCCTTCAGGAATAGTCGATCCCTTTTATGAAATTCCAAGTTTATTATCATATATGGAGCAATATTGGGTTTGTGTTTCTCCTATTGGATATATGAATGGCTTGAGTATAATTTTACTTGCACTTGATGATAGAAATAGGAGTCTTCCACGCCATTGGTATTAATGGAACATACAAAGATAATTTGGTCAATATATTGTAAGTACATGGTTTGATTTACAAAGAAAGAAAAAATTATCTAATCAGTTAAGTTGAAAAAGAAACCTTGAACAATGGAGAATTAAAAGTGTTATCAAATTAGAGTGAGAACAAGATGAGGTAGAATATTCAAGCTATAAAGATTGCTTCATATACAATTGGAATTTGGTAATTGAGATCGTTAAACTTTGAATTCCTACATGAAGTGGAATGTATGGCTAGCTCCTTTTCACAACACTTAAACAAAAGTGTGAGCATATATATAAAAGAAAAAAGAAGAAGAAAAAGAGAAAATGTGCAAAGAGCAAATAGGCATACACCACTATATTGTAGTATGACAAACATACATTTTGAGATTTTGAATTCCAAGTGAATATGTTAATCCTAAAACACTTGGGACTACCTCGCTAACTCATTCGGTTAAACTGAATACATTTACATCATATTGAGAGTGATCTTTTGTGAACTGTTAAATGCTAAGGTGTGGAAGCCTACTAATATTATTCGGATGGTTCGAGTAAGGTACTATTCATGAACTTATTCCTATGTATCATATATGATAAACACATGCTGCAATTGGCTAATTTATTTTATCGACTCAGCTTCATGAATATGACGATCACATCCATTAAAGCTAACTTTCTTGGGACGAGCAAGAGTCTAAGCTTGGGGAAGTTGATGAGTGCATATTTGCATCATGTTTTATATTATTATTTTGCATTGTTGATGTAGGATCTTGGTATTTTACGATGTTCGTGTGCATATTTAATGTCTATTTTCACCAGGATCAGGACAGAAGATGGATACAATGGACATAATTCTTGGAGCAGTTGTACTGGGGAGAAAAGGAGTAAAAAACAACGTAAATTGCTTATTTGGGAAATATCAATAATACCAGAAGAAAACCCAAAGCGATCGGCATACGTACGGTTTAACGACCAACTATACGGCATCAATAAAATTTCCGGCCGTATAGTTCCCTCCGTATATTTGGCACCGCCACCGCCTCCTCAAATAGTTTCACCCCGTGCAACTAGATCAGAGAGACGACATACAGAACAACTAGAAATCGCTGAAATCTCACCTCCGGAAGGCATCTGGAGGGGGAACTCATCCACCGAGGATCCATCTTCGCCCTGCGTAGATCCGGGAGGCTAAGGCATCGATCTTCATCATCAACTGCTGCATCACCACCATCTCCATCCATCCTATCTACATCTTGTCTAGATCTTGTTGTAATTTCCATACTCGTTGTGGATTTATACAAGTACTATTCATCTATGATAGATTTGACTGTTATTGCCATGATGTTGATTGCCTCCATGTCTGAGTAGATCTTTCGTTCTTGGGGAGATGGAGAAACCCTAGTATGAAATTGAAATTAGATAAAGTTTATTACGATATTCATCGTTGTGACCATGTGTTAGATTGTATTCATCTTGATGTTGGGAGAAGTCGACCTCTCAATATTTGCCTCTTGTGGGGACTTGATGGAGGGAACTACTTATTGGTAGACGGATGTGTGTTAGCACTTACAGTGACTATAAAGCTATTGGCACTCCTTACGTATCAACTTGGGAACCGAGGAAACTCACGGAACACTATCCATGCCATGGGATACGTGCTACAAGATTAAGTCCCTTAATAGCGTAGTAATTCGATTGATGTCGATTGCTGACTGCTGTGGTTATGTGGATGGTGTAAGCAGTGGTTGCTGCCTATTTGTCCAAATACGGAGTTCCTCCCACACATACAGAATTGAGAATGTTCATGATAATAATCTTTACCTTAGTTCTTTATAATGCTAGTGGTGTATCCGCTACTCCCTGAGAATGCTTTTTCCCTATTGCAGTTCCAATCTCTCTTACATAGGCGATACTTACTTTCTGTGTTTAGTTGTTTTACTTTACTTATTGTTGCTCTTATACCAAAAACCCAAAAACACCTTTTTATGCAATACTCGCATTTTATCTTATCACTTAGAACTTTATTTAGCATTTCTATTTTAGTATTTATTTCAAGAATTATTAGAATTCAAACTCCTGCTCCTTGTGGGATCGATATCATTATTTCGAAACTAGCTAGAAACGATATGTGCACTTGCAGTCATCAACACTCCACTCACATCAATTTAGCTCCACTCATCTTCCATTTAATTTCCACTCAAAAATCAAAGGTCTTTCCATTAAAGCACTTTAATTCACTTGTTTTAATGCCACTCAATTTAATGAACACTTCATTTAATGAGTGTACTTCATTGAATGAACACATTAACATTTGATCCCCTCGCAATATTTCAATAAACCAAAACTATCTGGTAGTTTTTATCAAAACAATTCCTGCGTTGTCTAGTATTTTCTCTGGTGTTCCCTATCCACTCAAATGTGTCGACTACCCTTAAGTGTGTCTCCCTACGGGCTCGTGAGCTAAGTGTACATGATCGAGACACTCTCTGATAAATAATCATTAGCGGTACCTGGAGATCCATAATGACTCCCACCAGCTCAAATGATAAACTAGTGATCATGTGAACCTTTATTCGCAATAACCAATTCCTTTTGTCTCATGATATTTTACTTGTCCGAGATCTGATCATTTGGTATCATATATACCTAGTTCGATCCCAATATTGATAAGTACTCTTTTCTCGTTAACATAATATAACATTCTTAGTGATTCTTATCACTTGCTTGCAAGCTATGTTAATGTGATATCATCGAGAGGGCCCTGAGTATATCTCTCCATCATCTGGATGGAAAAATCCCACTCTTGATCCACGAGCCTCAACTGACACTATCCATGTACCCAATGACACCTTTATAATCACCAAGTTACGAAGTGACGTTTGATGTAATCAAAGTACTCTTCCCGAGTTAGCAATTGACGTGATCTCATGGTCTAAGGATTAGCGTTACTTTGAGTGGCGTTATAGTAGTGTAAACATAATGGCAAGATCATGTTACTATACTTTGGAAGAATATCCATCACATCATTCTACCAATGTTGTGACCTCGTTATTAATAACATCCAATGTCATGATCAGGAAACCTTGATCATCTGTTAATCAACAAGCTAGTGTAATGAGAGGCATCACTAGGAACCTTTTCTATGTTTATTAAACACACATGTATTAATGTTTTCGGTTAACACAATTATAGCATGAGAAATAAACATTTATCATAAACATGGAATAATATAATAACCACTTTGTTATTGCCTCTCGGGCATATTCCTTTCAGGTAAAATGAGTAAGCAAGTATTGTAGAAGTTCCTCATATTTCCATATAGTAATTGTTTCCCAAGGTTCAATAAACCTAGGTCTACTAGGTAAAAAGGTACTATACTACATCTGTAGTCCGAATCCAAGGTATCTACCCTTTTTTCTGGTGACGTTGCCGGGGAAGACATTCGCTATCCTAGTGAGGTTACTAGAGACCTTGTTTTTAGTTTTACTTTTTTGTGTATTTCTTATTATTAGTTTACTTTTTGTTATCTATTGAAAACCCAAAAAAATATTTACTTACTTATTTGTTTTTTTTACTCCAGAAATACCAAAAAGAAAAGAGCCATGGATCAAAAGAAGCTTGGGGAGTATGCTACTCCCAATGATGATTTTATTCGTGCACCTATTACTCAGCCCGCTATTGAAGCCGAAACTTATGAAATTAAGCCTAACCTCTCGAGTTTTGTTTAGCAGAATCAATTTGGAGGCTCAGTTGCTAAGGACTTGAGTTTGCACTGAAACATTCACTGAGATATGTGACATGATGCGCATAAAATATGTCGACTCCAATGCGGTCAAATTGCGTTTATTTCCTTTCTCTTTAAGAGGAAATGCTAAGGACTGGTTTCTAGCTTTTCCTAAAGGCACTATTACATCTTGGGAGTAATGTACTAATCTTTTTACTAACTTTTTCCTCCAACTAAGACTATGCAGCTCAGGTCCAACATAACAAGATTTAGACAAGAAGACTGCAAGTCAGTAGCTGACGAGAGGTGACCTCTGCAATGCCCATTGTTATGGACTTAGGGTTTCGGGGAAGAGAGAGCTTTGGTGATTTTGTCAGCTTAACTGGCAAACAAGGGAGGCGATTTATCCATGTTCAGTCCCTCATAGAGGAAACCCTACTTCTTGCTTGTCTGATCATATTATCAATGGAGAGTACAAACTTGTTGAGTCGATTAGATGCAATCTTGCTGAGAGAGAGGGGTGTGTGTCTGATGTCTATTGTATAGATATATTGTGGGGATATCCGGTGTCCTCCTCGTTGGCTCCTACTAGCCTTTATACATGGGGAAGCTAGGTCTCCGATACCAGTACGAGTTGGTTACAGGTTAGAGTTTGTATGTAGTCAGTATTGGACTTTCCTTGTCATGTGCTTGGAGTCAGTGTCCTTGTAGTCTTTGTATCTATTGAATCGTCATGGGCTTCATGGATCTTGGCATATCTTCGAGTGAGCCTTCCGTTGGGCCGCACCATATATACCAATAGTGGGCACCCTAAGGGTCATGCCCAGGTCAGTAGCCCTCGAGGCTCCACTTGAGTCATAGACTCAGGTTGAGTCTCCAATTCCTTTTTAATATGCGTAGAAGGTGAACTCAAAGGTTTCTTTAGATCTGTGAACTTATCGACTATCTTGTTTGGATGATGCAATGGATGAAGTTATCTTGTTCTTGAAGTGATGTCTGCATTTTCACCGGGTGTGCGACCAGCACTCCCGATGGGAGTAACCGTTGAGGCTATGCTTGGTAGGCTCAAAGTTATTCTTCTGTCGACTTTGTTGGAGGATGTTTTGCTTTTCCTTTCGGGTGCGCGGCCAGTGCTCCCGCTGGGAGTAGCCCCCGAGGCTACGTTCGAAAGCTTGCATTCAAGCGTAGGATCAAAGTTATTCTTTGTGTACTATCTCTTTTATGTCGACTCCACATGAGGATTTTTCTATCGGGTGCACGATCAGATATCCCGATGGGAGTAGCCCCCGAGGCTATGTTCGGGTGTTGTACCAGAGCATAGACTCAAAGATCATCTTCATCCGAGGAGTTACTTGACTTGGCTCTTCTTTCTTGTGGATGTAGGTATTTTTTCGAATCTGTTGGTGGACTTGTTATTTCTATTAGGTGTGCGACCAGCGCTCCCGATGGGAGTAGCCATCGAGGCTATGTTTGGGTGCTTGCATCTGATCATAGGCTAAAAGTTATTCTTCTTGTACCTTTGCTTTTGTTTCGACTCCGTAGGAGGAATTTTTCTATCGAGTAGGCGAACTGTAAGTTCAAGAAGTTTGTCATGGGGATTTTTGTATAACGAGTCTAGTGCATCTGATGGATCGGGAACTAGTTAATTGATCTTGGGCAAAAACACCATGAACCTTCTCAAGCTCAAGTCCCCAAACTAGAACCTGGTATATACTAGCGCAACTCAGTTTGGGTCATGGAGGTCTTATCAATTACGGAATTCTAGTTTTATGATGCAATGGATTGACGAGAGGTGACCTTGGCAATGCCCATTGTTATGGACTTAGGGTTTCGGGGAACAAAGAGTGCTAGTGATTTTGCTGGCTTAACAGGCAAACAAGGGAGAAGATTTACCTAGGTTCAGACCCTTGTAGAGGAAACCCTACTTCCTGCTTGTCTGCTCGTATTATCAATGGAGAGTAGAAACTCGTTGAGTCGACTAGATGCAATCTCACTGAGAGAAAGAGAGAGGGGAGTGTGTATCTGATGTCTATTGTCTAGATCTATTGTGGGGGTATCTAGTGTCCTCCTTGTTGGCCCCTCCTGGCCTTTATATATGGGGAGGCTAGGTCTCGGGTACCATACGAGTTGGTTACATGTTAGAGTTTGTATGTACTCTAGTCTTGGACTTTCCTTGTCTTATGCGCTTGGACTCATTGTCCTTATAGGCTTCATATATGTTGAATCGTCATGGAATCCATGGATCTTGACATATATTCGAGTGAGCCTTCCATTGGTCCGCATCGTATATACCAATAGTGGGCACCCGAAGGGTCATGACCATGTCACTAGCGCTTACTTTGGAGAGAATGAAGGAAGCGGTCATGAACTGTCCTAGTCATGGGATGGAACAATGACTTATACTACATTTATTTTATAATGCTCTTAACCCAATGTCTAAGTTTATGCTAGATACCGCAGCAGGAGGAACCTTCATGAGGAAGCAAGTGAATGTTGCAAAACAACTTCTTGATGATATACAAAGCAACCATGCCCAATGGCATGTAGAAAGAACCTCCTCAAAAAGGGTGAATTCAATCACGGAGGAGCACAATGAAGAGCTTACTTCAAAGGTATATGTGTTATTAAATATTGTAAATGGTACGGAAGATACCCCAAGTAAATGCTATCACTATCGATGCTAATTAAGTCAATTTTATATCTCGTAATCCTTATAACCCTGCCTGGAAGAGTCAAAACTATGGCTCGAACTTTCAAAAACAACATTCCAATCCTGCAGGTGCTCCAAATAATAATAACTTCAATAACCATAATGGAGCAAATCATGGTAATCTCCCTTTGAGAATTATTTTAGAACCTTTGTGCAAGCATAGACTAATCAAAATAATGTTCTTATTAAAATAACGGAGAACCATGACAATATTATTTCTAAATTATCTAACCAGGTTGTTGCTATTAGAAATAATGTGCAAACTCTGCAGGAAAGAACTAAGACCGTGGAGGCACAATTGGGAAAGATAGTCGAGAGTGAAACTCTCATACTTGCAAGATTTGTAGGAAATCTCGAGCCAAACCCGGTGGAAGACCTCAAGATGATGAGGGATGTAGATAAATATGGGAAGCCTGAAGAGCTAGACTATAGCAATGTGCCATCATCGGACTATACCGTGGAAGATCTTCTGAAGATGATCACCGTGAAAAACCCTAGTATTGAACAAGGTAACGATGTCATGTACCAAAAATTTATAAAAGAAGTAGCATTATAGGTACGTGGGTTAGATGGAATATAAAAGGCTAGCCGATAAACTTCCGGCTAAGCTTGATGATATCTTTGAGCCCACTATTAAAGTTAAAATAGGATTTAATGAAATAGCTGCAGTTTGTGATCTTGGTGCAAGTGTTTCAACAATTTCTAAAACTTTATTTGATAAACTAAACCTTGGGCCATTTGCAACTACTGAAATAATACTCCATCTTGCTGATTCAACTTATAAACAAGCTATAGGGATCAAAGAAAATATAGTAATTGAAATTAAAGGGTGTCATGCACCTATTGATCTTGTTATAGTGGACATGCCTGAAGATCCCATCACACCTATAATTCTGGTAGGCTGTTCCTAAGAACTATTAAAACTTTGATTAATTTACATGAAGGGAATATGAGAATAGGACTACCATCTAGAGAACCTTTTGTAGTTCACTTCCCTAGGAAGAAAAAGGCCAAGCCTAATGATGATGGTGGCTAACTATTTTTGAGTCGGTGTTCCACTTCCAAAACCCAAATAATCACGGTCAAGCTAATTAACCTTAACTAGAAGCGCTTCATGGGAGGCAACCCATGTGAAATAAAGTTCTACTTGTGTTTGTTTTGTTTTGTTTGTTTTTGGTTTTAATAAGGAGTGTTCAAGAATATCCTTTGAAGAGAGGAGAAGAAATCAAGTTAACCCTCACTCTATCATATTTTCTAACACTAGGCCAAAGAAGGTACTAAATTTTTATGAAGTATTTTTGTTATCATTATTTTGTTAAAATAGATGCAAAGGCCTACAAAGTTTCTATTGAAATTTGTTAAGTTTTGATGTTTTCAGAAGCTTTAACGACTAGCATTACGACCGGGTCTGGCCGTACCATGCACCCATACCACATTTTCACACCGGAGGATGGATTTTCAGATTTTTGTTTCAGGAAACAGAGGTTTTAACGACCTGCCATACGACTGGATCCGCCCATACCACGCGCCCGTACCGTACCTGGAACAAAACATCATAAAATAAGGAAATGTATTAAACGTTTAACAACCTATAGTATGGGGCGTGTGACCGTACCGCATGCCCGTATCAAGTGCACCGCCTGGAGTCTGCGCTGCCCCAAGGTAACGACACCCGGTTCAGGTGGGCTATGACCGTACCGCCCTCCCGTACCACCTATTCGGCCACGATAATTACCCCTTGGTAGGAGGTAAACCTAAACCTAAACTCTTATTTCTCTTTCTTCTTCCTCCAAACTCCAAACCACCTCTATTGGATCTTCAATTCTACTCATTCTTTCTTCTATTCCTCGCGCACAATCGATAGGTATGTTTCTCCACCGATCCCCAACCTATTTGCATCAAAATGATGCTCAATCCTTTGCCATTATCAATCTAGACTTAGGTCTTGTTCTTGAACCAATCTTGATTATGGGCATGCCTAGTTTTGTTTTTAGAGGAGATTCTTTTGTAGAAAGTGTAGAGCATTGCTTTTGGTATGTTTTTATTGGATCAAATCTTTAATTAGCTTTAATTTTTTTAGATGAACACAAGGAGCCGTACACGTGCGATGGCTGTAGAACAAGCTGCACCGCCCGTTGATGAGCTACCCCCGAGTCACTTGGCATCAAGTTCACCAAGGATTACCACCTCAACTGTTTCAACCATCTCAAGAGCCGAGAAATCAAGTCCACCAAATGGTGTGTCCTCATATTCTTAACCAACTAGGCCTTGGCCATAATTTTAATTTACTTTGCAACAATGTTGGTTTGCTTCACTTTGTTTTTCAGGATGTTGCCACTTATCGCCACTTGATACTTGAGTTTCTTAGCACCTGGTTGCACACGGTGTGTCTAGTCTATTGCTCCGAGGAAGATAGAACAGAAGTTTATCATATCACCTTCGCCTAATGAACAGTTGAAGGGACTCTCATAGAGTTAAAATATTCCAAGAGTGTAGGACTCAAAATGAAACTAGTGGAGCGGATGTTGGTGTTGTTGTTAGCAAACCCAAAACAATGAGCCCATTGATCGAGTGTTAAGTCATACTCACCCAAGGTTAATCAAATTGAGTGTCCTTCTATTCGTTATTTGTTCTATGTTATTGCTAACACATTGCAGTCACGTGGTGAGTTTACTAGAGTCAATGAAGAGGACATGATGATGCTTGCAAGAGCTACTAGTCCAAATTATAGCTTGACACCAAATTTGGGCGCCCTTCTCATCTTTTATCTTAAGCATCAAGCTCTTCAAAACCGTGGTCCCATATGCGGAGGAGTTGTCACCGTTCTCGCTCGAGCACTCCACATCAACTTAGGTAATATCCAACCATTGGTAGGTATTTGCCATCTTGGTTTCGCTACTCTCAAAGCTTGTGGTGTGATTTCTAAAATAAATGGTAGATACTTCTTTAATATACCTGGAGCTGATCAATTGATCCCTTCTCCTTTGCCTAATGGTTTATTCTCTATCCAGAATGGACGTTTGCGTTATGACGCACAGGTTGAAGCAGGACTACCCTAATAAGAAGTACCCGTGGATGAAGAAGGAGAAGATGAAGAAGAATAAGGTCTCGAACAAGAGCAACAGCCACCAAACTACTACACCACATGAAGATATATACACGCTCGAAGGAAACATCCAGAACATGAGCAACCTCTCCATCAACCTTCGAGACGCCACCACGAACCTATCAACCCAGTTCACCAATTAAAGCAGCCAATGGAACTTGAGAGATTATCCACCGTCACCATAATGAGAAACAAAAGGGCTTGCAAAAGACTGAGCTTGGGGATGTGTTCTCTAAGTCTTTATATTTTGTAACAATGAGGTTGTACTCTATCTCTATGAGAGCTTTGAAACACTCGTGTTGGGCTTGTTCCAACACTTTGCTTTTTTGTTTGCTTTTCACTTTCGTTTTCCTTTTTTGTTTGTTTGTTTGTTTTATTTTCTTAGTATCTTGGTTAGTCGCAAGTCTTTTCTATTCTTTAATCCCCATCCTCAAAAATACAAAAATATTTTTCCTTTTGTCCTTTTTTTGAAAGTGTATTTGCCTATTGCCTCTTTTCTTCAGTTTTGTTATGATAGTGATTTGACTTGAGTTATGAAGCAACACATCCCCATAAGGAAGAGAACCGTGAAGTCACTCATGAGAGGTATGTTCTATGTCTCCCACTTTAGAAATTTGAAATGTTTATACTAGTTAGTTGATTTGTTAAGATACTATGCTAGTGGGAGTAATTCAAAATAGTTAGAGTAAAGCTTTTTATTTGTATGGATAATTAGTTGTGGAAGCTTTTGCTCTAGTTCTTGTAGCTAACTGAGTCTTTCCTTGAAAATAATATTGCTAAAGAATTACAATAAGAAAAAGTCTCCAATTTATGACTTGTATGTTGAATGATTGTCTTAGGAGTTTACCTTTGAAGATACTTAACCCCATAGATATATTGATAGACTCGGCACTCTTGAAATGAGTTTTTTGATTGAAATTAAGTCTAGTGGTAATTGAGATGCATGCCAAAACTGAAAGTTGTGAGTCAAAGTGTGATATTTCTTAAAGCTTATTTACAAATTGTTGATGCACACCTTTGGGATGCCAACAACTTCGATGGACTACGAACGATCAATGGTGCAACCCCTGATTTCGGCTATTGACTTGATGACATGGGTAGCAACTGTTATCATAATGGGCAAAAGTATTGGTACTCTTGAGGGTTGTGCAAAATGTTGCTAAAAGTTCATTCAATGATCCTTGTTGGAAACTATCTTTGAAATTAAAATATATTCACACAAAGAGTCTTTGGCATGGTCTTATTACTACTTCATGAAATTTCTTGAAATACAATGAATAGAATAGCAGTGTTTTAATAGTCTTGATCTATTTATGTGGGTGTCAATAATACACTTCATTATTAAGATACTTTGGGCATGATCTCCCATACTTAATTCTGCTAATATGAAACCTCCTAGTCTTCCTTGGCAAGTTGAGAGTTAACTAGAGGAATTGGAATGATTGTTACACTTCTAGTTGTTTATACTTCTATCAACTTTGTTGTGATTGTTTTGAGTTAACAAAGATTGTATAGTACTCTCGGCAGTTCTATAATTTTTATGAGCCTTTCAAATGGAAGAGGTGTTGGATACATATGACTACCAACCATAAGTGAATTCATCTTCTCATTATTTCAGTTTAAACGTTGAGTTCCTTATGGTCTTTTGTTTCTTGCTCGAGGAAGATCAAGGTTTGAGCTTTAGGGAAGTTGATGGCTATGAAAATAGTGATCTTTCTCCATGTTTAAATCATATTTAAGTCAAATAATTGACCAAGAATCTCTCTAACCCTGCTACTAGTGACTAATTATTGCAAAGATGTGCAATCCTTGGTCTTAATTTGTGTTGTGCAGGAAATCACACTTTTAAGACAAAATTAGGAGCATTTATTGAATATTATCATGTTGCCTACTTAGCCATGCTAATTGGGGTCGAAAAGGAGCCTACGGAAGGTTTAACGACCAGCCGTACGGGCAAACCTCACCCGCACTATGCGGCATTGGCTTTGCTAGGTCCAACGCAACAACTTTCGTGAAGACACCTATATATTTTGATACCCCAGCCGCCATGCAGAGGGCCACCATTCTCAGATTGCATCAACAACACCACCGAAGGGGATCCACCACTTCACCATCACCATAGTTCATCCTATCCATCGTCCATCCACTCCATAGCCATAGCCATCATCTTTTACTTGAGATATCCTTATGATTTGGCGACCATTGTAAGAATATTTGATTTTAATGTAAATATTTTGCACAATATTTTCTATCCTTGGTCTTATTGTTATGAGTGATATTCCTCAGGGGTTGTGGGTTGAGGTGAAACCTCATAGTGATTATGTGCATCTATAACATGGGAATATTGTGTGGTGATTGAATAGGAGATATGTATCTTTGTTTCTTTGTCTCTTGTCTTGATCCATGGACTTGTATGTACCCAAGATCCTAGGGATTGATAAAAGGCTTGAGGTGAGATGAGTGGTGAACGACGACTTCATGCGAAACCTAGTGACAGCAAGGAGAGTATGGTCTTTGTTTAGGGATCCACTTGGGAGTAATAGCAACATCATCATTCTTAAGGCTTTGATCTGTATTTTACTTAATAATTGTTATAACTCGGTGCTTTGTGGTATAACTGTTAGATCAAAAGACTATTGGTATGCCTATGGCTCGCAGGGGCTTGAGTGTTTATGGATGTGTTGTCCATAATCCTATCTATTTTAGATCATTTTACACATGAATGTGCTTATTATTATCTTTATCCCATATGTATGTGCAGCTGCAGGTGAATCTTCAACCCTGGCCTATTTCCATCCATTGGAACAATCAACGATTCAAAGTAAACTAGAAAGTTCCGGTAAAAATAAGGTAAAACGAGTAAGCGAGTCTGGTAGAATTTCCTCATATTTCCATACAACAATTGCTTCCGAAGGTTCGACAAACCTAGATCTACTAGGGAAATAGTTATTATACTGCATCTGTAATCCGGATCAAAGGTATCATTGCCCTCGCCGAAGAAAGGGCCAATGCCCTCAAGGTCTCCGCGGCCATTCAGGAGAAGGCCAATGCGGAGGCCCTCATCACGCAAGCGGCCACCCTTCTGCTCATAAAAGAGCAGCAACGGTAGGTCGTGGCATACGCAGCGGCGACGAGTTCCCAGTCGTCACCCAACAAGCTACGGGTGCCTGACATGGACACGGGCAGCGCAGTCCCGTCCCTGGTCTTCAACATGTGGGAGATCTCACCGAAGATGGGTGATTCCTTCCCTACGCCACCGCCCATTGATCTCAACATGACACCGGTTGGCGGCAGCGGGTCCTCGACAAGCAGCAAAACCCAAAGGACCATTCCCACTGGCAGCATGCCCCCTCCCCGCACACTGTTCCATGAAACGCCAACCCCAACTCCCGTCCAGGTATGACTCTACCCCCCTTGTATGATGCGGTCCCTACACCTATAGTTTGTCAAACAATGGTGTTTTTGTCCCTATAGGAAACCCAAAACACCCAACAAGATACACAACCCCTAGGTATTTCAATCGATACCTAGCCCTTGTTCGAGGACAAACTATCACGACAAGCTCGGGTTGGCGGTAGCGGGAGGACCTCGTCCTACTCAGTCCTCGAGGATGAGATGCTATGTGATGCATGGCTAGAAATTGGCCAAGATGCAATGACCGGTGCCGAGCAAAAGGGAACAACCTTTTGGGACCAAATATGGAAGTACCTCCACGAGCATCGTCATTTCTGTGACAAGCCGTTTGAGAGTGATTGGAATGAAAACTCTCTCACGAAATGGTGAGCAACAATCAACGGACAATGCACCAAGTTTTGTGCTTCCTATGAGCATGTCAAGGTGATACCCATGAGTGGTGTTGGAGTCCAAGAGTTGGTACACTCATTCATCCTATTTTATTTTGTTGTTCATATATGAATGCACATTTGCAACCCCCGATCAACATATATATTTTGTAGGTGTTCCAAGCTTTGGAACATTTCAAGACCATCCAAGATAATAAAGTCCTTCATATTGTCCAATTATTGGACGAAGCTCAAAGACTGCGAGAAATGGAAGGGGCTCTATTGTGGTGAGGGGGAAAGGGAGGAAGCTCTGTAGTCACCGATCGTTGATGTGCCAACCCCAAGTGGTGGTAAACTGAGCTTGGTTCGAAAGGAAGAGGAAGTTCATCCTTGATCGAGATGTATAATCTTCGATCTTTTATCTTTACTTTCTTCTATGTATGAACTATGTATGTCTTCCTTTTGGGTTTTGCGAGACAGAGGATAAGACTGGACAAGTTGTTCTTAATTTCAAGTGGGTATTTGCATCCTGATATTTTTAAACATGTTAGTTAGAAGAAAAAATGGCCAAGAAGTCAGGCCCATGCGAGTCACCGTTGGGGCAGCGACACGGCCAGGACCAGAACGGACCTGGGCCGGGCTCTTCTCCTCCCGCCCCGCAAACTGACCAACAGGGTCAAAAGGGCTGTACGGTTTGCCGGATGGTTGGAGTTGCCTTGGGGTATCATTTTCCTTTCGAGTTAGTAGGGATGTAAACGGATCGGATCGGATCGGATAGCGCTCTCTCCATATCCTTTACCATATTATTTTGTCAGATTCGGATCGGATCGGATAATGACCGGATGCGGATTCGAATGTGGACTATATCGGACTACGGATTCGGAGCGGAAATGGAGCGGACTCGGACCGAAAACGGACATAAATTATCGGATAAATATGCACAAAGAGATGTAATTAGATTTTCACCATACAAACAATATGAACAACTTTTTATCCAAGTACATAACACTAGACAGTGGCCAAACTGAGAATGTTCCTATTTATTACAACTATATATAGCAACAATATTCATACACCAACACTAGCTAGATACAAACACCGAAGCAAATGGTGTAAAAGAATTTATACATGGAGACAAGCGAGTGATCAGCTCAATGAATTTACTTGTTATATGTCGTACTAGGCTAGCCTAAATATATATGGACACACACGCATGATTAGCTCAATGAATTTATTAGATATTTTGGTAAGCTCATTTAGTTATTTAATCGGATTACCTAATTAAATAGATCGGATTATCCGCAAAAAATGACGGATAATCCGCATCCGCAGATAATAGCAATACCATATGCGCTACCATATCTTCCGGATATCCGCAAAAACAAAATCCGTATCCGCGTCCATATCCGTCAGATTTCTAAATTTGCGTACCATATTTTTAAAAATGGATGCGGATACGGATTCGATACGGAAATTATCCGTACCATTTAGGTCCCTACGAGTTAGGGACCGAGAAGCTATCCCGTGAACTGATGGCGGCGCCACCGCAAAAACGTCCGTCGAATCTGTCCACGACCATCACGGCCACTACCACCACTACCGCCGCCGACGGCACCAGCTCGACCACCACAACCACCACTACCGTCTCCGCGGACGGCAACACCACCACAACCACAACCACAACCATCACCACCACATCCGCCGCCATCACCGCCTCCGACTCCATCACCACCTCCACCGCTACCCCCATATCCTCCCTTAGTGATGACGACCTTCGCGAGATCTTCCTCCGCCTGCCCGACCTCCCGGCCCTCATCCGCGCCGCGCTCTCCTGCCGCTCATGGCTCGGCGCCGTCCGCTCCTCCCCTGCCTTACGCCGCCTGTTCCGCGCTCTCCACCCGGCACCCCTCATAGGGTTCTTCCTCGACGTAACCGGCCCCACCAACCCCTTGTTCGTCCCGCTGCGCCTCTCCGATTCCGCTGCCACCGCCGTCCTTCGCCGCGGCGACTTCTTCCTCACTTCCCTCCCACAGTCGTTATCTGGTTGGAGTGTCAGCGACTGCCGCGATGGTTGCATCCTCCTATGGAAGAAAAACTCGGATATCGATAATCCGTCCCTCGCTACGCTGAACCCCGTAACCTGGGCCGTGGCCATCCTCCCATTGCCCGGCGGTATCGAGGCTGGGAGCAGGCACAGTTTCTCTTTAATTGGTTTCCACCTGCAGTGCTCCGATGAGAAACCCTTGTTGTTCCGTGTGATCTGCTTCTGCAAGGATCAGAATAGGGTTCGCGCTGCCATCTTCTCGTCAGAGACGTGGGATTGGGTCATCCAGCCGTGGGTGGATATCGGTGGAAACAACAGCCTGAAGTTCAAGGCTGGTTCACTGGTGGATGGCTCCGTTTGCTGGCCTTGCCACGGCGAAAGAGGCATGATTAGGATCAACATCGACACATTGGATATCAGCGTTGTAGATCTACCTGGGCAAGTGAAGGTGGAGGCCTGCAATTTCAAGGCTGGGGAGACTAAGGATGGCGAGCTTTGCATTGTCTATCAGTTTGGATTGTCCATCAAAATTTGGATCCGTAGTATGGATAGTGATGGAACTGGGATATGGGTGCTGCAGACCATACTCTCTTTGAGTAAAGAAATTAATCGGATAACTCACGGGATCACACGGCACTTGCATGGCTTTATCAAAATTGTGCAAGTTAGGTCTGGATCCGTGTACTTGTCTGTGACGTGGATGACCCTCGCTGGCACACAACACTGCTGGTTCTTCTCCATTTCCTTGGAGACCTTGAATCTTGAGTTACTGCATGAGGGCAGATATGATGGCTATATCCATCCGTATGCAATGGCCTGGCCTCCTTCTTTGGTTGCTGATGATGGGAGCATTGGACATGATGCTGAAGGTTCTCACTAATCAAGTCTTCAGTTGTTTGTCATTTGCATACGAGGAAATGAATGGAAATATGTCTGTATGCCTTAACAATGATCAAATACTTTGTTGATGCAAAAGAATATCTGGCTGGCGTTAAAAACTACAAGATCACTCTTTGTATCTTAATTCTTAAGTACTGCTTATTCCCATATAAACCGCCTGTTGCTTTGAAGCGGTTGGTAATGCTGGAGAATGGATTTTCAACTGTTGTGCACTTTCTATGGAATGCTGCTATGTTGCATTAGCTGCTAGCCCCCCCCCCCCCCCCCCCCCCAATAAACCAATTTTGTGCCTACTGTTTGTGTTTCTGTTCGTCATATATTCAGAGACAAACTAGGACTGCTAGTTCTGAAAAAGTAATTATAATAAATTTTGAAAAAGATGAGCTTCCTATCATGCATCTAGATTCTAACATGAATCCCCTTATACGTATTACCTTTTTGCTAGCATGACCCGTGAATTGTCAGTGTTCCTAGTGATTTCCTTGTTTTCCTTTTTTTTTACCGCGTGATCTCCATTTTCAGGATGCAGATTTTCCTTTTCCCATTTTTACTGTACAATATCTTTATTTTTGAGGATCTTTTTTTCAAGGTTTGTTGTTGCATGCACGACTAATAATAATAAATGCTCTTTTAAGTGCTTAACTCTTTTTTAGGTGTTTCCCACCTAACTACTATAATGGCTTACAATGTCTTGCTACAATTGTATTTCAGTTCACAATGTGACATCGGTCCCTTGGTTGACTAGACATGCAACAGTTTTTAAAGTAATTGTTTGTTCTATTCTCTTCTGCTGTATTTGTGCATCCCTTATTTCTCAGCCATGTAACCCTCAATTCATGCTCTAGCAAGGTAGCACCTCATATGCAAAGGGGCTGTGAGTTTGCACTCTCACACTAGCCAGCTCCCCTATAATTTATCCCCTGCTGTTGTTTGCATGATTTGGAAAATCTTTGACCAACTGCATCATTCTATTTTGTCTAGCTGAGGTGTGTATGATTGGTCTTCCTCTGTATTTAATCAGTGATGAGACCTTAACAGTTGACATGTTACTCCCAACTGCACCTGCAGTGGATCAGTCTCAGGCAGGAGTGTTTATCAGTAGTAAAAGTAACTTGATTTTAGCAAGAATTTCAACACTACAAACCTAACTTCTTGTGTTTCTTCCTTTCCCGCGTTCCAAACAGATATTGTAATATTCTCTTGTGTTTTACGTTCCTCTGTCAGTACATACTATATGCATTCTTTCCCTATTCCTTTGTTTTTTTCCCTATTCCTGTCTTTTGCATTCCTACGGTCCAAGCATGGCCTTAGATATGAACCGCACTGCTGCCATCTGTCATAAAACAAAAATCGGGATATACAAAGTATTGCTTTTGGACTAACTTTATCTTTTGTTAAAAAAAAGTGACCTATTAGTGTTCCTTCATTCTACTTTTCATGCATGCGTAAATAGGGTAGTATTTTCTTTTTTTATGGCATTATTTTACATGACATTCCAATTTCATTGATTGTCTTTGTATGCAGTATATATACCTATACACTATATACATCATAATTCGTTCCATGCATATGATAATTAGTAATTATGAAAAACATGTAAAATCATTTGTAGAAAATGATCAAGTGTTACAACCCATACAATTTGCATTTTTATGAATGTCTGAGTCGACATATTCAGGCTTTACACAGTATGGAATCACTGTAATACCAGGGAAATAAATACTGCCCAGATGGACTCATAAATTCGAAGAACTAAATCAGTACACGAGAAATGCTTGGAGAAGACAGAGAACACAATGGGACATCTCAAAAAAAAAAGAGAACACAATGGGACATGCTAGCATCGGCAAAGAAAAATGTGCTGATAGCGCAACAGACTCTTGCTCGAATTAGAGATGACTCGGAGAAAAAAATGGCATCAATGACCGAGGAAAATCATGCCATTCGTCATAGTTAGGATGTACTCCCTCCGTTTCAAAATATAAGATGTTTTAGCTTTATGAATGAAGTGTATCTAGACTCCTTTTAGTGTCAGGTGACACTAAAAGGAGTCTAGATACACTTCATTCATAAAGCTAAAACATCTTATATTTTAAAACGGGAGGGAGTACCTGTCAATGAAAGCGGCTGGAGCAGTGGCACATAGAGATAGAGGCGATGTCCAACATGTGTGCTGGGCAGATTACCCACTGGAGGTGTAGTATTTATTTATTTGTTTATTTTTGAACAGAGAGGCACTGGAGGCGCAAATTTTTATTCGAGCACATTGTAGCACGCAGTACAATCCCTCGAAGTTGAAATTGTCAATAGCTAAAGCAGTAGGTGCAATAGCCATTTACATGGACTGAATTAGAACAGCTAAAAATACGCCCAGACTCAGGTCGTCTGATGGCCTGTTGCGCTCAATTCTTTTTTTTTTTAACAACACGGACAATTTTGCCTCATTTTATTTAAACAAGCCAAAGAGAATTGACAGGTTCATTTACGGTGGAACCGGTACAATGCACCAATGTCGTCATGGACCACATTGTGCACACCACCACAGCCAACCTGGCTACCCACATGAAACTCAAACACACAAGGAGACATGTCGAGGTTGCCACACAGCGTCATTGTCATCACTCCTCCGCGAGCCAGCGACTCCAACTTCACGAGCGACTTCCCAAACAGCAGCGTCGGAGCCCACATCGGCCTATGCCAACAATTGGTCACACGCGCCAAGGACAGATAGCTTCGAATCTGAGAACGAACTTCATAAGAGAATTATGCTGGACTTGCGCCGACCGAGCACTCTACAGAGCCACCGGCGGCTAGTCATCGTCGCCACCTGGACATCCTCCACCGCAGCTCCGACTCCACAACAACACAGTGAAGCAGAAGAACCCATCGGACACGCCGGGAAGAACCGACTACCGAAGCCCAGCCTCGACCCAACCTCAGCTCGACACATCCTCTTTGCCAAACTACACACTTGGACCTTGCATAGTTGCCCGGCACAAGCCCCTTCACCGAACCCCTGGTCGAGGTGACTCCAAAATGATGCCCTCAAGAAGGAAAGAGACGCAGTAGCGCCTCCATCGCCCGATCCCGGATCTGAGGTTTCCCCCGGAGTCAAGGTCGTAGGAGGAGGAGTGAGAACCACGCAGGATGATGCTTCCAAGAAAGTCCGCGACACCCGCGGGTGTCACCATCGCCAGCTCCGGCCATAACTGGAGCAAGGATTTCTCCCGGAGGTGCCCAACAACCTCCACCCTGAATTGGCCGCCAACAAGCCAGAACCAAACGCGCCGAGGCCTGCCGACCAACACACCCTGCCGAGGCAAACTCTACGCCACCAGGCCGAGAACGCCGGCGCAGCATAGAGCCACAACTAGCACACTGAGCTGCAGCCTGAAGCGCAGCACCTGAGTCCTCGCCACGCTACCCTGCCAAGCCAAACAGCCCGACAACACACCACCACCACCGCTGCCCCCTCCCGCTCTGTCTCCAAAGCACCTGCAGAGTACCACCGCGACGATCCGAGAACAGCTCCACGCCCAGCAACAGGCGCCAAGCAGCAGCCCTGGAAGTCCAGATGGGCCTGAGCGGTCGCCGCTGGCCGAGGAATGCCGCCGTGGAGTGCCAGCTCGGCCAACTCCCATCAGCCACCTCCACCTCGATCCTCAATGCAGCGGCCGTCGACCTCGCTGCAGGGCACCGCCCCATCTCACCTCCGCATCCACTGATGCTATCCCCATCCACCTTCGGAGACGGGGGCCGCCGCCACCATGGAGAAGCCAGCGGCAGTGACGGCAGAGAAGAGGGGGAGATGGAGGGCCTAGTGGCGTTGTCGGCGGTGGTTTCCCCCGAGCCGCCCGAGGGGACGACGCGAGGGACGGGAGCTGTTCACTCCTAAAGATAATCCCAAATCTTGTTGCGCTCAATTCTATGCTACACCATTTAGATCCCTGTGGATGTAGTAAACATTAGCTTACAGCTCCTGTGTAACCTGTTTAATTTGAGCAATATGTTGCCTGATGTCCCAAAGAACCCAGGACCGGACGTCGTGCTCGCTGTCACTGCTCTTGCAAGAGACATGACATGATGAAGCTTAAGCTGATTGGCCACCCTTTCCGCAAGAAGAAGAGCCAAAGCTTTCAGCTTGCAACTGAGACGGAGCCGTTTCAAATGATAGTGATGTGTTGGTCCTGCTGGAGTTAGCAGGATACCCCTAGTTAGGGTGTGTTTGGGACAGTTTCATTTCACCAATCCATAGGTGGAGCAAGTGAAGCTGCCCCCAAACAACCGAACTCCACCAGACACGTGAAGTGGATCTGAGATGCCCCGCATATCATTTTGGTGGAGCAGAGAACCAGGTGCTTCGCCTGCTTCACTTCACCTTGCGCACTGACTTAACGCCATAGTTGTTAATTTATCCACCGTTGCCACTGGACTAACCACAAGACATTAGGTTGAACTCGTAGCCCTGATTCATTTTCTCCCATGCCTCCGGTGAAAGAACATTTCATGTTTTCCTATGTTTTGCGTATTAGATAACAATACTATGGAGACTATTCGTGTGCGCTAAGTGTGCAGGAAGCTTTGAGGGGGGCCGGATAATCCGGCCTACCTCATCGCTCAAAGGAAGCCAAGGCGCGTCGCTCGGTATCTAGTCGGATTTTCTCCCGGAAAATCCGAACTGGGGCGGTTTTTCCTCCCCAGGCCGGATAATCCGGCCCTCGCATAGGACCGGATATTCCGAGTCTGGGGCGGTGTTTTCCCCAGACCGGATAATCCGGCCCCCAAAGTGTCCAACGGCTGGTTTCTAAAGGGGGTATAAATACCCCTTCTTCCCCAACGTTCAGAACTCTTGATTCATTCGAAATTGTCCAGACATTGTGCAAGAGCTCTCATTCTTGATCTCCCACTTCAACCACCCGAAGGTCTTGATCTTTGAGGGAATTGAAGGAGGAGAAGTTCATCATCATCATCAAGAATCAAGCGCTTCAACTCCTCTCCATTCACTTGGAGAAATCCCTGATCTAGTATTCTTGTCAATACCTAGATATTGTTTATTATATTTGATAACTTTGTTCTTGTGGCAGCTTGTTGTCATTTCGGGAGCCTCCAAGTTGTTGTGGAGTTGTTGCCCCGCTAGTTGTGTAAAGGCGCCGGTGCCCGCCTCGAAGGGTACCTATAGTGGAAAGGTGGATCAGGCCTTTGGTGGCGAAATCCATCGGAGAACAGGGTGAGGCCTTTTGTGGCGTGGTGGTCTTAGTACCGCCCACCCCTCCAACACAGACGTACTTCCCTTAACAAGGAAGGAACTACGGTCAAACAAATCATGTGTCTCCGCGTGCTTCACTTCAGTTTACCCATTCCTCTTCCACTCACTCTTTACTCGCTAGTAGATAGGGTTGCATATAGGGAAATTCCACCTAATAGTTTATCTAGTGAATTTACCCTTTGTGCTAAGCCTAAAATTGAAAAAGAATTAAAAATTGGTGTAGCACCTATTCACCCCCCCTCTAGGTGCTCATACGATCCATTTCAATTGGTATCATAGCCCCGGCTCTTAATTCGGGCTTAACCGCCTAAGAGTAGAATGGGTACCAAGGATGATGGAAATGAGGCTGTGGATAAGGTCACAATGGATGATCTCAAGTCGTTGGAAACAACCTTGTTGAAATCCTTTGAGGCCAAGATGGAGGAGATGAATCAAATGATTGCTCGCCTTACATCATCCATAGCCCCATCTCCACCCTCCTCTGAGGCTGCCACACCATCATCTAAGGAAAAGGGTAACACCGGATCCAAGGATGATGATGTGGAAGGTGAAAAACTTAATGGTTCCACCTCTAAGAAGGGAAGTGGTAAGGAGGAATATAGTGAGGTTCGCCACGTATATTCCCCCGACCCACCTATCCCTCATCCTCATATAAACAATAGGGGTGATCCACCCAAGCTCACTGCATCCTCCTTCAATCAATGGCAATTCCTAATGAAATCTCATGTTTGCAGCTCCTCTATTGAATTGTGGGGGATTATTGAAGAGGGTCTTCATATTGGAGATCAAACCAACCTAACGAGAAGAGAAGTTGTGGACAGCCAGTTGAATGCCACCGCTCTCCACATGATACAGCTGGGTGTGGGTCCCAAGGACATGCCACACATTGAACATCTCAACACAGCTAAAGAAGCTTGGGATGCTCTTATGGATCTCTTCGTTGGAAATGAAAGCATGAGAAGAAATAGGTATGATGCCCTTAGCAATGAACCTAAGGGATTCTACATGTTGGATGGTGAAAACCATGAGGACATGTATAGAAGACTCAAGGGCATCGCAACAACATTTCGAAAGCATGGGGCCACTCACATTGATGATGCGTGGATAAAAAGAAAATATGTGAGTGCCTTAATGCCTTTCGAGCCAACGGGCTTGAAGAGCCTGCAAGGTAGACATAACTATCATCAAATGACATCCAACGAAGTCATGCAAGAAATTGCGTCATTCAAAGTGGCAGCAAAGAATGCTGAAGATGCCCGTGCTCGGGCCATTGGAATGCAAAAAGGTGTCAATGTGGCTCTCAAAGCCAATGTTGTTGAGCAAGAGGAAGATGAAGGAGCTTTTGAGGGGGTATCCATGGACTGCCCCGATGAAGTCAAACGTGCTCATGGTGAGTACATGGTATTTTATGCAAGGAACTTTTGGAAGGACCCTGCCAAAGCCAAGTCTGAACTTGAGCGCAAGAATGGGTCAAATGGAAGAAGAGAAAGTGGCCCAAGATTGAGAACTTGCTTCAACTATGGAGATAGAATGCACTTTGTAGCCAAGTGTCCATATCAAAATAGAGAAGACAATGGTGGCAGGCTCATTCTTAAAGAGAAATCTAAAGCACCTAAGAAGAAGCCATTTATTAAGAAGAATGGCCCCTTCAAGAAGCAACCCAAGATTGTCTTGGTAGCTCAAGAGGAATACTCCTCCGCAAGTGAAGATGAAGAGGATGATGATATTTCCCGCGAGGTGGCTGCTATAGCCACCACATCAACTTCCTCATCTCTCTTCGACTCGCCAAACGAGAACGTCATCAATAACAACGCCACTTGCCTAATGGCAAGACGGTCCGAGGTATCAACTTCCAGCTCTTCATTTCCTAAGACTAACATAATTTTGGCTATGGATGATCATGACAATCTTAAAATGAAAGAAGAAGTTATTGCTTTGGATACTTTTTTCATTAACCTACAAGGTGAGCACAAACTTCATTTTGATGCTCTTATGAGTCAACTTGCTCAAGCCGAAGATCTTCTTGAAGAAAAGGGCAGAATTGAAAGAGAAGATGCCTTGGAGATAGCTTCTTTGAAGAATGCCTTGGAAGAGGAAGAGGAAGCTCGAGTATCTTTGGAAGAAAGACTTGAATCCTTTGAGGAGTCACAAGAAGAAGCTGTAGCTCAGCTCATTAAAGAACGTGACCATGCTCTTGCCAAGGTAAAGAAACTAAAGAAAGAAAAGATTGACTTTGGGGCTAATCATGCTAGACTTTTGGAGAAGTTTTATAATCTTAAAAGTGCTCACAAGGCATTGAAGAGTGATCATTCTACTTAAAATGAGTCTCATGACCAGCTCCAAACTCAATTGAAACGGTATGATGTGCCAAATACCTCCACTTCATCCTCTGGAAAAAAAGACCTTGCAAGAAGTTCTCAACACAAAGGTAAAGGGATTATTGATGAGATACTGAGCAGGCAACGGACAAACAATAGTAAAGAAGGTCTTGGTTACATACCCAAGACAAAGAGCAAGAAAAACAACAAGAAGAAGAAGAACAAGACTGCTCAACCAAAGACTAGCAACATTACCAATGACAAGACTAATTATGATGGTTTTGCAGGATCAACAATCCTAACTTTGAACTATATTGCGATTATTATGGTGATGTTTATGCTAGTTATGTAGGGCCTTATGACTGTTACATTCCTTGGTCTATTTGGGTTCCCAAGACCGTTGTCACTAACATGAGAGGAACCATTGAAAAATGGGTACCTAAAACCAAGAAGTAATTTTCTTGCAGGGCTATGCTTCCAGTGGTTCTAAATGGGTACTTGATAGCGGTTGCACGATTCATATGACCGGAAGCAAGGAGATCATCACGGAGATGCGGCCAAACCATGATCACATAACCGTCTCCTATGGTGACAAGTCAAAATCTGAGGTATTGGGTATCAGCAAAGTTGTGGTGGCCCATGATATCTCTCTCGTGGACGTCATGCTTGTTGAGACCCTCGGTTATAACTTACTTTCAGTTCGCGCCCTTGGTAAGATGGGCTTTGCAGTTTATATTGATGCTGATTTGGTGGTACTCTTGTGGAGCAAGTCTCTAAAAGTCGCTTTCGTGGGATATGTCGAAAATGACCTGTACGTGGTGGACTTTTCAGGGAAAACCACTACAGGCCCGATGTGTCTTTTCAGAAAGGCTGACGCGGGTTGGCCATGGCATCGCCGACTAGCCCACGTCAATATGAGGACTTTGCAAAGTCTCCACAAGGGTGGCCACATTCTTGGACTAAAAGAAAATGTCTCATTTGCCAAAGATCGTGTTTGCAGGGCGTGTGTTGAAGGGAAAATGCATGACTCACCTCATCGAAAGAAAACTATTATCTCTTCAAAAAGGATTTTGGAGATCCTTCATGTGGACCTCTTCGGACCTCCATCTCATGCAAGCCTCGGTGGGAAGAAGTATTGTCTAGTGATTTTTGATGATTACTCAAGATACACGTGGGTTTATTTCTTCAAGTTGAAGAGCGAAACTCAACAAACTGTCATCGACTTCGCCAACGAGGTTCAACGTCAACACAACGTTCCAATTCTGGCTATAAGAAGTGATAACTGCTCTGAGTTCAAGAACTACACCTTAAATGAGTTCCTAAGTGAAGAGGGGATAAGACATCAATATTCCGCTGCGTACACCCCTCAACAAAATGGTGTAGCCGAGAGGAAGAATTGAACTCTAATGGATATGGCAAGATCAATGTTAGCCAAATTTAAATCTCCATATAACTTCTGGGCTGAAGCAATCTCTACTGCTTGTCATTCATCCAACCGATTATACCTCCGCAAGATCTTGGACAAGACTCCATATGAAATACTTACCGGTAACAAGCCAAACATCTCATACTTTCAGGTATTCGGGTGTAAGTGTTTCTTTCTTATCAAAGGAGTTCGTTTATCTAAGTTTTAATCTAAGGCTTTAGAAGGTATTTTTGTTGGTTATGGTGCCGAATCCCACACTTATAGAGTCTACAATAAGCTCTCCAGAACTATTGTAGAATCTTGTAGTGTGGTGTTCGAGGAAAATGACGGTTCCCATGCGGAGCAAGTTGGTGTTTGTGATGCAGATGTTGAAATACCCCAAGATGCCATAAGAAGAATGGGTGTGGGATTCTTCCGCCCCATTGAGGAACCCCTTGTGGCGGAACGGGAAGGACAATGCTCTTCCCATGAAGAGCCCTCATCTACACATGCCCAACAAGTTCCCACCACGGGAGCAAATTCTGCACCATCTCCATCAACTGCTGAAGGTCAAGCTGTTTCAGAAAACTCCAGGCCGGATTATCCGGTGGACACCGGATTATCTGGCCACCCTGCTCCAGCTGACCATCTTGCTCCTGGTGGTGAAGATATCAACACAAGCTCCAGGCTGGATTTTCCGACAAGTCCCGGATTATTCGGCCCTTCGCCAGTTCATGCAAGCCCCAGGTTTCCTGATGATGCTGCTACAAATACTCCCAGGCCAGATTATCCGGCCTCTCCATCGGCCAGATTATCCGGCCCTGACTCTCTAGTTCAGCAGCCTCCTGTTATGGCTACTGACTCACCTCAAGGGCACGCGTCATCACCACCTGCTACTGATATTCCAGTTCCTGATCAAGGTCGAGTACATGCTTCCAATGAAGACTCAAGTGATGAATCTACTCCTCCAAGAGACAACAAACTTATTGAACTTCATCACAAGGCTCAAGCTGATCGAAACCTTGAGTTGAGGGGTCACACTCTCGACAAGGTTGTTGGTGATCTTCGACGAAGGGTTTCTACAAGAAGAGAATTGGCCAGTTTTGGTGAGCATCAAGCTCATATCTCTATGGTGGAACCTAAGAAGGTCTTTGAAGCTCTTGAAGACCCAGACTGGGTCGTTGCTATGCATGCGGAATTGAATAATTTCGAGCGCAACAAAGTCTGTAAACTCGTGGAGAAACCCAAAGAGTGCTGCAATGTTATCGGCACCAAGTGGATTTTCAAAAACAAGCAAGATGAGAATGGAATTGTTGTGAGGAACAAGGCAAGACTTGTGGCACAAGGTTACTCCCAAGTTGAGGGCATTGACTTCGGCGAGACCTATGCTCCAGTGGCTCGCCTTGAGTCCATCTGTATCCTTCTTGCTTATGCTGCCCATAACAATTTTAAGTTGCAGCAAATGGACGTCAAGAGTGCCTTCATTAACGGGCCTCTACATGAGTTGGTATATGTCAAGCAACCCCCGGGGTTTGAGGATCCTAACTTTCCGAACCATGTCTACAAACTCGATAAGGCACTCTATGGCCTTAAACAAGCCCCACGTGTGTGGTATGAGCACCTTAAAGAGCTTTTGTTAGATCGTGGCTTCGAAGTTGGGCAAATCGATCCCACTATTTTTACTAAGAAGGTTAAGGGGGGGCTCTTCGTATGCCAACTATATGTAGATGATATCATCTTTGATTCTACTAATAAAGCTTTTAATGATGAATTTTCAAAGCTTATGACTGACAGGTTTGAGATGTCTATGATGGGGGAATTACGGTTCTTTCTTGGATTCGAGATCAAGCAACTTAGAGAAGGAACATTTATTAATCAAGCAAAGTACATCCAAGACATGCTCAAGAGATTCAAGATGACGGATCTAAATGGTGTTGCCACTCCAATGCAAACAAAATGTCATCTTGAACTTAACCCACATGGTAAAGATGTGGACCAAAAGGTATACCGGTCCATGATCTGTTCTCTTCTTTACCTCTGCGCATCTAGACCTGATATAGTGTTGAGTGTGGGGGTGTGTGCAAGGTATCAATCAGCTCCTAAAGAAAGCCACTTAGTGGTGGTCAAGAGGATCTTTCGATATTTGGTTCATTCCCCTAACTTTGGTCTCTGGTATCCCAAGGGCTCCAATTTCTCTTTATGTGGTTATACTGACTCAGATTGGGCTGGTGATAAGGATGATCGGAAATCCACTTCTGGAGCTTGTCAATTCTTGGGAAGATCTCTTGTTTGTTGGTCCTCTAAAAAGTAGAATTGTATATCTCTCTCCACCGCCGAAGCTGAATATGTTGCTGCTGCCAGCGCTTGCACCCAATTATTGTGGATAAGGCAAACTTTAAAGGAATACGGTGTCAATTGTGACAAAGTGCCTCTTTTATGTGATAATGAAAGTGCAATCAAAATTGCGTGCAATCCTGTTCAGCACACAAGGACAAAGCATATAGAGATTCAGAATCATTTTATTCGAGACCATGTTGCTCGCGGCGATATTGATCTATCCTTTGTGAGCACGAAGAACCAACTTGCGAATATTTTTACAAAACCACTTGATGAAGCAAGATTCTGCTATTTGAGGAATGAGCTAAATATCATTGATTCCAGGAGCTTGTCTTGATTACCCATGCACTCACTCGTACATCTCAATCCTTCTTTGGTCTAGGTGTGGGCATGGATATAGGGGGGGTGTGGTCCTAACTCAATGGGCTAACCCTCCCCCATAATGCCAAAAGCAAGATAAATCATTTCTAATATCATTTTGTGATATGTGAGCTTATTGATGAGTATTGGTCGTGAACCCAAGATATATCTTCGCGATGTCACACCATACACTCCAACAAGGTGGCCTCGGCCGCCGCCCTCTCCCTTGAGGAGAATTGGCTCTTTTTGGCTGTTCCTTGCTCTCTCATGTTCTTATGGGAATCACACTCACTCTTGGCTTTTATTTGATTTGGATTTTGCAAGTTTGAGTGTCTAGTACCATCTCAGTTTGGCTCTCTTAATCCTAAGCCTTCCCCTACCCCTAAGCCATATGTTCTAGCACACAAGTCCCTTGTACACCTTGTGGGGGTGTTGTTTAGGGACACGTGGGCCTGGTTCTGTGTGTAACAGAATCCTAGATTTGAGGCCGGATAATCCGGCCCAAGTATAGGCCGGATAATCCGGCCCTGGTGGATTTCGTCTTAAAGGGAAGGGCTCGGGGGGAAGGGCTCATAACGAGCAGCACTTCTCCCCCAACCCTCTCCTCCTCCTCAGCCGCCGCCTGCCGTCCCCTACCCTCCCCGGAGCCTCTCCGGCCACCAGATTTTCTGGGCCTCCCTGGACCTTCTTCTCCGTGCCTCCGGGTACCTTCTCATCCGCGTTCTTCCTCCAATGAGTGAGGGTAACCCCCTCTCTCCCCATATTTGGCTAGATGTGTAACTTGTTGGGTGGAACGTTGTCTAGAAGGATGTGTTTTCGCATAGAAATCGTTGTCTTACAGTTTCTAGGCCCGATCTACTTTTTAGCATTCAATCTAGGTGAAATCGAAAATTTCTGCCAGGGCCGGATTATCCGCCCCTGGCCAGGCCGGATAATCCGGCCTGACAGATTCGATTCTGGTTTAGTTTCACTATGGAGTATGCATTGAGTAGTTTTGTCCTATGAACTTTTTGACTACTTTTTCCATGCTCTCTCCTGGACTTGTGTGTATGCTTATCCCCTTGCTATCGCCCTTATTCTCCTCATAGGTGGTTCCGGTGTTCCCAAGACCTACAAGCACCGTCCTGGAGCCAAATACTTTCGGAACGACGGACAGGGTAACTTAGTGGACGAAGTTGAATTGAGGAGAAGGAAGAACGAAGAGAAGCGCATGGCTGAACAAGCAAAGAGGACTAGGAAGGGGGTGTCCAAGAGGAAGGGAAAGGAGCCCAAGATCAACTACATGACTTTGGATGCCGTCTCCTACTCCGCCATCCATCACCGTGACTTGTTTGCTGAGCTGTGATGCGCTCGACTTTCGACGTAGAGCTCGTTGGGAACCCCAAGAGGAAGGTACGATGAATATAGCAGCAAGTCTTCCCTCAGTTATGAAACCAAGGTTTAATTGAACCAGTAGGAGCAAGGAAACACCCCAAAGGTGTTACTAGCTGAGCTTTGGCAGGGCGCACTACCGGTGCTAGTAGCAACGTGGAGACCTGCACAACACAACCACAGAACTTTGTCCCCAACTTGCGATGAGGTTGTCAATCTCACCGTGTTTTGCGGAAAACAAAGGATTAAACGTATCGAATGGAAAGAAGTAAAAGTTTGCAGAAAGTAAACACAAAGCAGTAAACAGTTACAGATTGTATGTAAAGAAAAAGGATCGGGATCCATAGTTCACTAGAGGTGGCTCTCCTTAGATAGATAACATGCTGGGTGAACAAATTACAGCGGGGCAATTGACAAACACCGAGAAAGCAATACATGCATATACTAATCATCTTGACTCCTTTGAGACTTGATTGGGCATTACAACATAATACATAGACCGCCATCCAACTGCATCTATGACTAATAATCCACCTTCAGGTTATCATCCGAACCCCCTCCAGTATTAAGTTGCAAGCAATAGATTATTGCTTTACGAACTGCGTGTAAAGTAAACAATACAATTGTTTTATGAACAACCTAGTAGCAACAGCACATCTAGTACCTTAGAGATTTCTGTCACTTCCCCAGATTACCAGAGGCATGAACCCACTATCAAGCATAAATACTAACTCTTGGAGTTGCTAGCATCTACTTGGCCAAGATAGCTACTAACAACGGAAAGCATGCAAGATCTCAAATAACAAAGACATGATAGAATCAATAATCAATCTGAAATAGCATCTCAATATCCATCGGATCCCCGCAAACACAACATGTATGGATTACAAATAGATGATCTTGATCATGAACGGAGCTCACAAGATCTAAACATGAAAGCACAAAGGAGGAGAAACCAGCCATCTAGCTACTACATGGATCCATAGTCCAAGGATGAACTACTCACGCATCACACCGGAGGCTTGCATGGTGATGAAGAAGGCCTCCAGGGTGAATTCCCCTCTCCGGCAGGGTGCCGGGAAGAGCTTCAGATCCCCCCGATCTAGGGACAGAGACGACGGCGGCTACAGACTCTTTCGCGGATTTTTGATCGGGTGCCTAGGGTTTTCGTCTCGAGGGCAACTTATAGGCGGAAGGAGAGGCCGAGGGGGTGCTAGGGTCGGCCAGACCACCCCTGGCGTGGGCCAAGCCTGGCCGCGCGGCCAGGTGGTGTGGCTGGCCCCTGGCCCCTCTCCGTCTCGTATTCTGGCACTTGATCCCTTCCAGAAAAATAGGCACTTTGGCTTTTGTCCTGTCCAATTCTGAGAATATTCATTTTCTGACTTTCCTAGAACCAAAAACAGCAGAAAACAGGAAGCTGGCACTTTGGCTCTTGTTAATAGGTTAGTCCAAGAAATCATAATAAAGTACTCCAAAGTTGGAACAAAACACAAGAAACTGGATAAAACTAAGCATGGAACATCAAAAATTATAGATACATTTGCAATGTATCAAGCTGCCTCGTGATGATGAGCTGGGGATACTCGTTTTTGGTGTGCAGAACAAAAGGGGATCTATGAAGATATTTATGCCAGGCTGAACATTAGGCCTATGCACCCACTGGTACTTGCTGATGCTTTGGAGAAGGCTCATCTTGTGGATGCGATGTATGTGGCTGAGAGGATGGGGCTGCACCATCTTATGTGTCTCCAGTGCTCCTTTGACTCTAAGGTGGTGAAGCAGTTCTTCTCCACTTTGGTTATTTGTGGGGATGAGCGTCGCACTATGAAGTGGATGACTCATGACAGGCCTATGACTGCTGATTTTCACGTGTTTGCTGAGGTTCTTGGGTACTCTTTCCGCAATAGGGATAGAGCCAGTGGCCACCGCATCATTACCTAGCTGAAGCCCAACAAAGATGCATCTCTCTTTCCTTGCACTGTGGATAATGGCATTGTGGGCACTCTGGATGGTCTTGCTCCCATCTATGCTGCCTTAGTGAGTCTCTTCCGTGACTCCATTACTCCGAGTGGGGGCAACAATGACAGCATCCGTGGTCACCTTGTTCAGCTACTCCAATTTTCTCATGAGGTTGCCTCTTGCGAGGACGAGTTAGTGCAGTACTGGATGGATGTCATGGACTTCATTTACCGTGAGCTGTGTGATGCTATGTTTGAAGGAAATATGCCCTAGAGGCAATCATAGAGATGATTGTATTTCATGTGTATCCATGAGTTATTATAATGTTCCTTGAATATCCATATACCAGGCAACTTGTATTGATTGGCAATTATGTGAATTGTTTGTGAAACTCTTTACTTGTATGGTTATCTAATAATTGTCCCTAGTCGGAGTTCATGCGACGACACATGTGAGTATTAGACTAGCACATCGATTGGTTAATGACTATGTTTCGCAAGTCATTGACATAGAGATGTCAAACCAATGATGTGGACACATGTTATGAACATGGGGTTGGACTGACCCAACATGAGACTAGCAATAATACTTGCAGCTCTCTCTACACATCGTGTACGTTTTGTCCTTAGACCTGAGATTGTCGCATGTACTTGAGATGTGGATCGACCTACTTTGGGGCTATCAAACACTACTCCGTAACTGGGTAGTTATAAAGGTAGCTTTCGGGTTTGTCCTGATACATGCTGCAAGGCATCGGTCAATCAAGATGGGATTTGCCCCTCTCTACTTGAGAGAGATATCTCTGGGCCCCTCGAGTGATCGGATCCAGAAATGCATGGCCGTGCTACATATGGTTAAGAGTTAACCTAGTAAAGGGATTCTGAATCACAGTATCGAGAAAGAGAGGTCAGCTTAGAGCTAGACCAAATATCGTGAGGCAAAGGGAAAGACATGTACTCAACCTTGTGATGGTTCGTCCGAATGATCTTTATATGCGTTTAGGAGTTGGCACGTCTTGCTAGAGGCCGCTACCAACTATTGACGGAGTAAGTGTACTCGCGTCATGTCTATACGTGTATGAACCTATAGGGTCACACACTTTAGGGGCTGGAAGCCTAATGAGGATTGGATCCAAATTAGACTAGGCTTAGGCTGCTAATGGGCTGCTAATGTAGAAGCCCACCAGGGATGCCTATATAAGAGGGAGTGAGTCGAGCTGAAAAGGAGAGAGCATTCCACCCAGCCGCCACTCCTCTTCCGCCTGAGTTGCACGCGCAGACCTAGCAGTCTGGCGTGTGACGGCTTCCACTCCAGACGTGTGGATACCTCGGAGGTGCTGCATCTGTAGCACTTGGACGAGCCGCGCAAAGGGGAGCTTCTCGTGGGACGAGGACGAGGAGGAGACGTAGAACATCTACACTGCCGCAACGTGCTTCATCGAGTTCCGCACCTGCGCGTCTAGCGGTAATCCCGTGATCTATGACAATAGTATTCCTGGTTGACGCGGTAGAAAATTTTGATTTTACGCTAGTGTAGCCTACCCGTAACCCTACAGTGGTATTAGAGCCGATGCTATTCAGTCATAGGTTCGGGAAGTTTGCATATGGTGATATGTAGATTGATATGAATGATATGATCGTTTGTATGGCGGTGTTTCTGGATTGATCTATGATCTTACTTTCCGTGATCGTGATTCTAAGGTCGTCGAAGGACTTACCCCTACCGGTCGGTTTCCGCCATCAGGGTAGACAGTGACACATAAATCCTTCTGAATCACGCGAAGATCAATATGATTGATCGAATCGGGAATTAGATCTGAATCGACGTACCGTGATCAAAGGAGTTTGGTCAGATCAGAACTATGGTCGGTTTATGGTAAATTTGATTTGCCGATCAAAATCCTTAAAGAAAATTGTATAGATTTGATCTCTCATTTTTCACAAATGTCCGGGCGCATGATCCGGTAGAATGCGATTCTATGCACAACTTGTTTTTGCAGGATTTATGTGATCAGCATGGCCCAAAAATGTATGTGATGCATGTATGTATTTTCCATGACCTGCGTGTCGTGAGTTGGGCAACACGGCTGGAGCCATATGTGTTGTCAATTATTGTAATGGCCTGCGTGCCAACTTGTGATGATCCCAATACCATGTAATTTTGATTACTAGATGTTAGGAGTAATAGCTTGTATTAGTTCTTGGAGAACTCATCACTTGGAGGATGGCTCGCATAGAGCATGAAGATGGAGATCATCATGGTGGACAGGTTCTATGGCGATGGAGATCACCATGAGAAAATGGGCCATACTGTATCACATCTATGTGAATGTTTTACTACTATGCATGCTTAGATGATAGAAGTAGAACGATCCCTCACAAAGTTTAAGTTAAAACATGCCCTCCCAACCAAACCTTGCACCATCCTATGCCCTGTACAATCGTTGGTGGGTCTATGAAATTAGGGTGCCACGGTTTTCCTTGGCTGGATGGGTTTGTATCGGATACCTACACGCATAAGGGTTGGTGAGCTTAACAAGGTCATCTTAACAGTTAAGGACCTTGGGGCATAAAGGTTGGGCGCCTAGTTTTGACATAGAGATGTCACCCAACAACAAGAGTCATATGTGATATGATTAGCAAAGGTTGCTTACCGATTTACCTTGTCTTCTAGCAGTGATGCTAAAGCTCACTAGTCGACTTGTTAATTGGGGATCTTGAATCACTTAGTATCAATAGAGGGATGTTGATTTAAGTGGGAGTATATGCTATTAAATTGTTTAATATGTTTTACTCTTTCATGGTTACATGGCTTAGTATTTTGCATATTTTTTGTTGTAGATCAATGGCACCGAACAATTCATCACCTTTTGCTTTGCGTTCGATTCTTGAAAAGGATAAACTAAATGGAACAAACTATTCGGACTGGGTCCGTAACCTGAGAATTGTTCTCAGGGCTGAGAAAAAGGAAACTGTTCTGGATACCCCAATCCCGGATGAACCTGCTGATAATGCAACTGCTACCCTTAAGAATGCCTACAAGAAAGCATGTGATGAATCTCTCGAGGTCAGTTGTCTTATGCTTGCATGCATGGAACCTGATCTTCAAAAACAGTTTGAGGATCAGGAAGCGTACGATATGATCGTTGCGCTTAAGGACATGTTCCAGACTCAGGCTAGGCCTGAGAGGTACAATGTCGCTAAGTCCTTTGTGGAATGCAAGCTGGCAGAGGGAGCAGCTGTAGGCCCCCATGTGATCAAAATAGTTGGTTACAGTCAGACTTTGGAAAAGCTTGGTTTTCCATTAGGCCAAGAGTTGGCCACTGACTTCATTTTGGCATCTCTTCCATCTAGCTATGGGCATTTCATTTCGAACTACCATATGCATGGGGTGGAGAGGGGCCTTAATGAATTATGTGGGATGCTGAAAATAGCAGAATGTGACATTAAGAAGTGTGCAGGGCATAGCCATGTGATGGCTGTGCAGAACAAGCCTAGCTTCAAGAAAAAGGGCACTTCTTGGCAGAAGAAGAAGGGCAAGGCTAAGGATACGATCCCTAAGCCAAACCCTGCACCCAAGCAAAAGGCTGGTCCTGTAGGAGACACTGAGTGTTTCTTTTGTCACGAATATGGCCACTGGAAGAGAAACTGCAGCAAGTACCAGGCTTCTTTGAAGAAAAGTGGAAGTAAGAGTACTTCCCACTCAGGTACACTTGTTGTAAATGTTGTGGACATTTTTCTCGCAGATTCTTATGTTAACTCTTGGGTATTTGATACCGGATCGGTTGCTCATATTTGCAATTCGATGCAGGGGCTAATAAGGACTAGAGAAGTGCAAAAGGCGAAGTGGATTTTCGCGTCGGAAATAAAGCAAGGGTTGCTGCATTGTTCGTCGGCGTCATGCAACTTCACCTTCCGTCAGGATTTATCATGGAGTTGAATAATTGTTATTACATTCCTAGTATGGGTCGAAACATTTTATCACCTTCATGTTTGATGAGGGATGGTTATTCATTCGCGAGTACAAACAATGGTTGTGTAATCTCTAAGAATGCTATGTTTGTGGCTGATGCTCCCATTGTGAATGGGTTATTTATTTTAAATCTTGATAATGCATGTGTTTACAATGTTAGTGCTAAAAGGCTTCGGCCAAATGATTTGAGTCCTACCTATCTATGGCATTGTCGTTTGGGGCATATAAGTGAAAAGCGCATGAAGAAGCTCCATTGTGATGGTCTTCTAACTTCGTTTGATTTTGAATCATACGAGACATGTCAAGCTTGTTTACTTGGAAAGATGACCAAGACGCCTTTTACGGGGTTTCCCAAGAGAGCGACAGACTTGTTGGAACTCATACATACTGATGTATGTGGACCAATGAGCACGACAGCCAGAGGAGGATATCACTACTTCATTACTTTCACTGATGATTTCAGTAGATATGGCTATGTCTACTTGATGAAGCATAAGTCTGAAACTTTTGAAAAGTTCAAAGAGTTTCAAAATGAGGTAGAGAATCAACGTGGCAAGAAAATAAAGGCCTTGCGATCTGATCGCGGAGGTGAATATTTGAGTCACGAGTTTAGCAATCATCTTAAGAGTTGCGAAATTGTTCCACAGCTCACGCCGCCCGGAACGCCTCAAAGAAACGGGGTCTCTGAACGGCGTAATCGAACTTTGTTGGACATGGTTCGATCGATGATGAGCCAGTCGGATTTAACATTATCATTTTGGGGTTACGCGCTAGAAACAGCAGCTTTCACACTAAATAGGGTACCATCTAAATCCGTAGTTAAGACACCATATGAGATCTGGACTGGAAAGAATCCCAGTTTGTCTTTTCTAAAGATTTGGGGTTGTGATGCATTTGTCAAGCGACTTCAATCGGACAAGCTAACACCCAAATCGGATAAGTGCATTTTTGTGGGATACCCAAGGGAAACCTTAGGGTATTACTTCTACAACCAAGAAGAGGGCAAAGTGTTTGTCGCTCGTAGCGGTGTTTTCCTAGAGAAAGAGTTTCTCACAAAGGGAACGAGTGGAAGGTCGGTGCGACTTGAAGAAGTTCAAGATGAGCCAGTCGGGGATGCTTCTACGAGTGATGCTATTGTAGCAGAACAAGTTGAGGAACCCGTGGCAATAGAAGCACCACAACCACGAAGGTCGGCGAGGCTCCACGAAGCGCGAGAGTTATTATTGTTAGACAATGATGAGCCTGCGACCTATGCAGAAGCGATGGTGGACCCAGACTCTGAGAAATGGCTGATTGCCATGAGATCCGAGATAGAGTCCATGGGAGAAAATCAAGTTTGGAACTTGGTTGACCTGCCTGATGGTTTTAAAGCCATCGAGTGCAAGTGGATCTATAAGAAGAAGATTGATATGGATGGAAATGTTCACATCCATAAAGCTCGACTTGTTGCAAAAGGTTTTCGACAAGTTCAAGGAGTTGACTACGACGAGACTTTCTCGCCCGTAGCGATGCTTAAATCTATACGGATCATTCTAGCCATTGCTGCACATTTCGATTATGAGATATGGCAGATGGATGTCAAGACGGCTTTCTTAAATGGAATCCTTTCTGAGGACGTGTATATGATGCAGCCCGAAGGTTTTTTCGATCCAAACAATGCTAGAAAGGTATGCAAACTTCAAAAGTCTATTTATGGGCTGAAGCAAGCATCTCGGAGTTGGAACATTCGATTTGATGAAGTTGTAAAGGAGTTTGGCTTCACCAAAAACGAACAAGAACCTTGTGTGTATAAGAAAGAAAATGGGAAATCACTTGTGTTTCTAATCTTATATGTGGATGACATATTATTGATTGGAAATGACATTCCTATGCTCGAGTCTGTTAAGACCTCATTGAAAAATAGTTTTTCTATGAAGGACTTGGGAGAAGCGGCATATATTCTGGGTATCAAGATCTATAGAGATAGATCAAGGAGGCTAATTGGATTAAGCCAGAGTACGTACATTGACAAAGTGTTGAAACGGTTCAGCATGGAAGAGGCTAAGAAGGGGTTCTTGCCCATGTCTCACGACATTAAACTCAGCAAGACTCAGTGTCCTTCGACCACTGATGAGCGAGAACGCATGAGTAGGGTTCCATATGCTTCGGCTATTGGATCCATCATGTATGCAATGACATGTACTCGCCCAGATGTTTCCTATGCTCTAAGTGTTACGAGCAGATACCAGGCTGATCCAGGTGAGATTCACTAGACAGCGGTAAAGAATATCCTTAAGTACTTGAGAAGGACTAAGGATATGTTCCTAGTTTATGGAGGTGAGGTTGAACTTAGTGTAAAGGGTTACACAGATGCGAGTTACCTTAATGACTCAGATGACTCGAAATCGCAATCAGGTTATGTGTTTGTCATGAATGGTGGTGCTGTGAGCTGGAAAAGTTCCAAGCAAGATACAGTGGCCTCCTCTTCAACAGAAGCTGAATATATTGCTGCCTCGGAGGCTGCAAAGGAAGCTGTTTGGATTAGGAATTTCCTGATCGCTCTTGGTGTGGTTCAGGGCTCGTCCAATCCCTTGGACGTTTATTGTGACAACAATGGTGCTATTGCACAAGCCAAAGAACCTAGACAGCACCAGAAGAACAAACATATTCGCATGCGCTACCATCTGATTCGTGAGTTCATTGATGAAGGTAGTGTCATGTTATGCAAAATACATACAGACTCAAATGTTGCTGATCCCTTGACTAAGCCACTCCCGCAGCCTACGCATGAAGCGCACACAAGAGCAATAGGTATTAGATACTGTCTAGATTGACTCTAGTGCAAGTGGGAGACTAAAGGAAATATGCCCTAGAGGCAATCATAGAGATGATTGTATTTCATGTGTATCCATGAGTTATTATAATGTTCCTTGAATATCCATATACCAGGCAACTTGTATTGATTGGCAATTATGTGAATTGTTTGTGAAACTCTTTACTTGTATGGTTATCTAATAATTGTCCCTAGTCGGAGTTCATGCGAGGACACACGTGAATATTAGACTAGCACATCGATTGGTTAATGACTATGTTTCGCAAGTCATTGACATAGAGATGTCAAACCAATAATGTGGACACATGTTATGAACATGGGGTTGGACTGACCCAACATGAGACTAGCAATAATACTTGCAACTCTCTCTACACATCGTGTACGTTTTGTCCTTAGACCTGAGATTGTCGCATGTACTTGAGATGTGGATCGACCTACTTTGGGGCTATCAAACACTACTCCGTAACTGGGTAGTTATAAAGGTAGCTTTCGGGTTTGTCCTGATACATGCTGCAAGGCATCGGTCAATCAAGATGGGATTTGCCCCTCTCTACTTGAGAGAGATATCTCTGGGCCCCTCGAGTGATCGGATCCAGAAATGCATGGCCGTGCTACATATGGTTAAGAGTTAACCTAGTACAGGGATTCTGAATCACAGTATCGAGAAAGAGAGGTCAGCTTAGAGCTAGACCAAATATCGTGAGGCAAAGGGGAAGACATGTACTCAACCTTGTGATGGTTCGTCCGAATGATCTTTATATGCGTTTAGGAGTTGGCACGTCTTGCTAGAGGCCGCTACCAAATATTGACGGAGTAAGTGTACTCGCGTCATGTCTATACGTGTATGAACCTATAGGGTCACACACTTTAGGGGCTGGAAGCCTAATGAGGATTGGATCCGAATTAGACCAGGCTTAGGCTGCTAATGGGCTGCTAATGTAGAAGCCCACCAGGGATGCCTATATAAGAGGGAGTGAGGCGAGCTGAAAAGGAGAGAGCATTCCACCCAGCCGCCACTCCTCTTCCGCCTGTGTTGCACGCGCAGACCTAGCAGTCTGGCGTGTGACGGCTTCCACTCCGGACGTGTGGATACCTCGGAGGTGCTGCATCTGTAGCACTTGGACGAGCCGCGCAAAGGGGAGCTGCTCGTGGGACGAGGACGAGGAGGAGACGTAGAACATCTACACTGCCGCAACGTGCTTCATCGAGTTCCGCACCTGCGCGTCTAGCGGTAATCCCGTGATCTATGACAATAGTATTCCTGGTTGACGCGGTAGAAAATTTTGATTTTACGCTAGTGTAGCCTACCCGTAACCCTACAATGTTCAACCGTCTATCCATTCCCTATGCACCCTACATTATGATGCTCATTTGTCACCTGCTTCCTGCTGAGGAGTTCCACATCGACTCGGTGCACAAGGCCAAGAAGATCTACACCAAGGTTCAGAAGACCTCTCACCCTCCTCTGCTCCTGAGGGCCTCATGAGGGATACTCGCAGGCCCCCTGTACCTCCCGTTGCCCGTGAGATCAAGCAGCTGAACTGGTTTCAGTGTCACATTCTCTGCATGGGCGTGGACACACGCAAGGGTCAGTATGAGGCATACAAGCAGCGCCATGAGTTGGCTCACTCCTAGCAGCTCATTCTCCACCACGTGTCTGGCGCTTCGGGTGCTCCTCCGGCTCCTACACCTCCCACTCCGTATGCTCGGTGGAACTCTTCCTCCGGGTTGAACTATGGTGAGCTGGAGCGTCACTTATTCCCCTCTGCGCCTGCTGCTGTTGCTGAAGATGAGGAAGGTGACACTTTTTGGTGTCTCGATGCCAAAGGGGGAGAAGTAGTTCTATTAGGTTGTCTGTGGATTTGCATGGGTCGGGCATAAGCACTTGCACTTTTCTATTCATCATTTTCTTGCTTATGCCCATTTAGCGTTGAACTTTAAATTTGTGATTTGTGGTTGTTTGAGACTTTATGTGGTTGTCTGGATTATGCCTATGGATTTCATATCATGGATTATGTTTATGGATCTATCTGTTCATATCCTATTGCTGGAGGTTTATCACGGAAGGCGCTCATATTGGTTATCCGGTAATAATTGTGACTTATGTCAAGGATGCCTTCTCTCTACCTCGGTGGTATGTTTTTGTTGCTCATATGTCTATGGAATAGATTCACCCATTTGTGTGCATTTGTATTCCAATGCAAAACCCTATTATGCACACATTGAGGGGGAGTCTCTTTCATAAGGTATTACTGTTTGTCTTGTGTCTTTCTCCTGCAAATCCTGGTATTGTCATCTAACACCAAAAGGGGGAGACTGAAAGAACATTTCATGTTTTCCTATGTTTTGCGTGTTAGATAACAATACTATGGAGACTATTCATGTGCGCTAAGTGTGCAGGAAGCTTTGAGGGGGGCCGGATAATCCGTCCCACCAAGGGCCGGATAATCCAGCCTACCTCATCGCTCAAAGGAAGCCAAGGCGCGTCGCTCGGTATCCGGTCAGATTTTCTCCCAGAAAATCCGAACTGGGGCGGTTTTTCCTTCCCAGGCCGGATAATCCGGCTGTCGCATGGGCCGGATAATTCGGCCCCCAGTTTTCGAGCAAAAGGAGCCAAGGCGCGTCGCTCGGTATCCGGTCGGATTTTCTCCCGAAAAATCCGAACTGGGGCGGTTTTTCCTCCCCAGGCCGGATAATCCGCCTCGCATAGGACCGGATAATCCAGCCCCCAGAAGTTGATCAAGGGCAAGCTCGGCGGCGCCGCTCTGATAGGGGGCGGATTATCTGCCGGATATTCCGTGTTTGGGGCGGTGTTTTCCCCAGACCGGATAATCCCGTCCTCACTTGGGCCAGATAATCCGGCCCCCAAAGTGTCCAACGGCTAGTTTCTGAAGGGGGTATAAATACCCCTTCTTCCCCAACGTTCAGAACTCTTGATTCATTCGAAATTGTCTAGACATTGTGCAAGAGCTCTCATTCTCGATCTGCCACTTCAACCACCCGAAGGTCTTGATCTTTAGGGGAATTGAAGGAGGAGAAGTTCATCATCATCATCAAGAATCAAGCGCTTCAACTCCTCTCCATTCACTTGGAGAAATCTCTGATCTAGTATTCTTGTCAATACCTAGATCTTGTTTATTGTATTTGATAACTTTGTTCTTGTGGCAGCTTGTTGTCATTCCAGGAGCCTCCAAGTTGTTGTGGAGTTGTTGCCCCGCTAGTTGTGTAAAGGCGCCGGTGCCTGCCTCGAAGGGTACCTATAGTGGAAAGGTGGATCAGGCCTTTGGTGGCGAGATCCATCGGAGAACAGGGTGAGGCCTTTTGTGGCGTGGTGGTCTTAGTACTGCCCACCCCTCCAACACAGACGTACTTCCCTTAACAAGAAAGGAACTGCGGTCAAACAAATCCTGTGTCTCCACGTGCTTCACTTCGGTTTACCCGTTCCTCTTCCACTCGCTCTTTACTCGCTAGTAGATAGGGTTGCATATAGGAAAATTCCACCTAATAGTTTATCTAGTGAATTTACCCTTTGTGCTAAGCCTAAAATTGAAAAAGAATTAAAAATGGATGTAGCACCTATTCACCCCCCCTCTAGATCCCCATACGATCCATTTCACCCGGAATCTCTTTATCCCATAGGAATAGAGGCGGCTAGGGTTGGCCACTGCTGCCATGTCCGGCGACGGATCTCCCGTCTAGAGCTCCGGCGGCGCCCCCTCTGCCCTCGACGACGGACCCTCCTCCTCTCCACCACCTCTGGCGCCTCCGGTTGGTACTAGATTGGTAAGTAAAAATGAAAGAAAACAGAAAATAAGAGGTAGCCTAGACATTTCACAATTAGATCTCTCTAATCTGAATCTGGAGCTACCTTATGAGCCAAACACTTTTTTGCTGCTCTAGAGATTGTTGGTGGAGTGTAGTTTAGGGGTCGAGTGAAGTTAGGTGGAGTGGAGGCGTGGAGCCCTCCCAAACACACTCTTAGACACCGACTCGAATGGTTCCACTCCACGTGGATCTACTTAGTTAGGTTACGATCTACTAGTAGAACACAAACACTTCGCGGTCGAGGATATTGTTGCCGGCTCGGGTAAGTCAACTCTCTCAGAGCTGCTTCTTAACTCGGGCAGGCAACTAACTTACTAACCTGAACCGTAGTTTATGTGTATATACCGCTAAAATTTAGGGGCAGCGCCACGCGTCCCCCAGGATGGAAACTTTCCATCCCTCGGTCCCCAGCCATCCGATCTGCTCAGATCAACGGTCAGATCTACTTTTCGCCCGTTTATCCCGCTTTTGCTATAATTAGTCTCGCTTTTGCTACATGAAAATTGTTCAGTCCAGAAAAAGAAGAGACAGACTAGACTTCGCCGAAGACTTTGTAGCAAAAAAAGTATTAATGTAGCAAAAACGGACTTCGCCGGAAAATATCATCGGAGACTCACCGGAAAAACCTAGTCAGAGACCTCATAGCAAAATGTTTACGCTATTGTAGCAAAAGCATTGTGCTAATGTAGCAAAAAAAATTATGAATGTAGCAGAATCAGCATCGCACGCGCCGGAGACTCCGCCAGAATACCTCGCAGGAGACCGTGTAGCAAAAAATTTACGCTCTTATAGCAAAACCATAAAATGTATGTAGCCAAAAATAAATCTATTGTAGCAAATCCAATTTCGCAGGAGACCTCGTCGGAGATCTCGTAGCTATTGTAGCACCACCATCGGCCACATGTAGCAAAACACGACGCCACTTGTAACACCACCGCCGGTCACACGCAGCACCGCTGATGAACCCATGTAGCAAACCCGACGACGTATGTACGCATGTACGTAGCAGCGCCGATGGTAGCAACGCCAGCGCGCGGGTGAGCAACTCCCCTGGAGGGAGGCCATGGCGGGTAGGCGGCAATGCCGTCCTCGACGCCGGCACACACAGCACAAGCGGCGCACGTGCGGCAGGGCCGGCCATGGCGGAAAGACGGTGGTACGTGCTCCGGCGAGGCCTAGTCTGGCGGCGGCAGGGGCAACCTAGTTCGACGTCGGTTGCCTACTCCGGCGACAGCGGCGGAGGCCTAGTCCGGCGGCGGCGGTTGCTGGCTGCTCCAGCTGGCCGGATCCGGCGGCGTGGCCTAGTCTGGCGGCGGCGGGGGCTGCCTTGTCTGGCGGCAGCAGCGGAGGCCTAGTCCGGCGGTGGCGGTTGCTGGCTGCTCTGGTCGGCTGGATCCGGTGGCGGCGGCCTAGTCTGGCGGCGGGAGGGGCAGCCTAGTCTGGCGGCCGCGGTTGCTAGCTGCTCTAGTCGGCCGGATCCAACGGCGCACGGATGCGTGTTGTGCGTTGATCATGCGCGGACCCGACACGCAGTAGCGAGAGCGTCCCGGGGATCGAACGGAACGATCCCCGGGGGAACAGTATCCTTTCCCAAAATTCAGGTGATAAAAGTTTGTATTCCCTACTTCATATGGTTGGGGAATAGCGAGCTGTTGCTCCCTGGCCATTTAAAATTCATCTTTCGACATGGAACCAAGAGGCTTAACGCTACATGTTCTTTGGGATACTCACTCTAAGACCACCTCCACTAGTTCGGTCTTCCTGGACCCAATTCTGACGCTATTTAACTTTGGACGGATATAACATTCGGTCTGATAATGGCCAGTTTCCCACTAGCATTTCCAGGCCGAGTTCCTGGCTTTGACCAAAATTTAAACAAACACGACGAAATCTATAAGAATTCAGACGATTGCATGGCGAGTTCTTACATATTATGTCAAATTTGGACTTATACCCGAATTTTGACTGAAGTAGGCAAAAAAACATTAAAATAACTAATACACGACGCTGATGCCGATGCCGACATCCATACCGACCAGCGCGTTGTTCACATGCCAAAGTGGCGGTAGAACGACGTGTAGTCGGTGTCCTGGGTTCCATCGCCATCATTATCGCTCGGCGGCTGCGGTGGCCAGGAGCTACCCTGGTCGGCGTCGCCACAACGCCGTGGCTGCTATGAGGGTCCGGCCTCGTCTTCGTCGTCGTCGTCCAGGACGATGAGTGGCGCGCCTTGGTAGGCGCTCTAGCGGCGAACGAACACCGCGTGCGGCCTGGCGCTCGGCATGCTCGTGTAGCCACCGGATCTACTCCGCCTCCTTCCGCACCCAGCCCGCCCTGGACCCGACCCAGGCATCGGGGGCCTTCATCGGCGGCACGTTGTTGAGCGACGCGTTAATCGCCATCTTGAGGAGGAACGCGTCCTCGTCGACGGGCACTACCCAGTACGTCGATTCCTCCTTCGGTGCGTGTAGCCTCGGCCTTGACAATCGAAGGTGACCATTCGGAGGCGACAACGTTCGTTTATCGCGATGCCACGTGAATGTGTGCGCGGTGGCGAGCGCGGTGGCGATGCCGCCTCCCGCTTCACTGACTGGAGTGGCACCGGCGTGCTCCTTGGCGCAACCGGACGAGCGAGACGTCGAGGCCGATGACGAGGCAGACGAACCGCTCGCCATCCTCCTCGGCATCCAGCTGCTTGCTAGGCGGCACCGAGACATCGTCGGCGGGGAGCACGGGGGATAGCCCAGGCGCGGGTTGTTCCCCGCGCTGATATGCTCTAGGACGGTGGCGAACATGCGGCCTGGCACACTCCACCATCGTCGTCGTCCCGCCGAGTTGTTCCTCGCCGGCGGCGGGCGACGCTATCATAGGCGACGAGCTGCTGGTTCCGCTGGTCGATGAAGTACTAGGACCATCGTAGCCGACATGGAGAAGCCGTGCTTGCCACAGCTGCAGGGACTCCCAGCCGAAGCCGTTCGCCGCCGTCAGGTCGCCTAGGTATCGCTTTGTCATTGTTTTTGTTCTCAACGCTAGAAGGTGAAGCTTTGTGGGTTGGGGCAATGGGGGAGAGAGTGTGCGGCCTGGTCACAGCGAGGACGGCCGGAATTTATAGCCGAAAGAGGAAAGAGCTGCGAGGTGGAGATGGGTGTAGCGGTGTGGACGGGAAAAGGGAAACGGTGGGAAGGTGGGCGGACGGTGGCGCACCATTACGGCGACGCGTGTTAGCCGAGGACAGGTGGCCATTGTCCAACGGTCCATGGAGAGAGCCGAGGCGACGGGACGAGGACGACTTGGTTCGCACGCTGATAGGGCAGGTCTAGTGCGTGATTTTTTCCTTTCCCACCGATTCCGCTTTATCCGACGTTTCCATGCGACTCCCGGCTCCCTGGGTTCGGCCTGGGACCCCGAATGTAAAATGGGACGAATCTAGCGAAAACTGGGTGTCTGGGAATGTGGATGGGTGAATTTTCACCATCTGAATAAAAAAGGGTCTGGGAGGCCCTCGTGGGAATGCTAGTGGAGATGCTCTAAAGGATTTGCAATATGAAATTTGATTCATTTTTCTCTCATATACTCCCTCCATTCGGTTTTACTACTCTAAGTCTTGGAAAATTTCAGACAATTTATTAGAGCAATTAATACTAGTACTACTTAGGACATCTCCATCAGGCCGACCCAAACAGACGACCTAAAATGTCTATTTCTGTCCGGATGGGTCGGGTAACAGAGGGATTTGGGTAGTGGTCTAGAATGTTTGGCCAACCGCTCCCAGCGGCGCGACACATCTATCCGCGCTTGGCAAATAGGCCATCACTGTGGCTACCGGTGCAGGCGCCGGTGTATTTACACTATGTTCCCGCTGCCTCACCGCTTCCCGCCTTTCTTTCCCACCGCTTCCCGTCTGTTCTAGGCGTTTCCCGGCGCGTCCAGGCGCATCCATAAAAAGGGAAGGGCCAGGCAAGATAGATACAGCCGGAAATCCCCCACAAACCACCATGCCCGGCCGTCGGCGTCACGACACTGGCATTCGCAACCACGGTAGAGAAGAGCCACCGTGTCCGCCGGACCCGCTGGAGTCACCCGACATGTTGCCACCTCCGATTCCGGGGCAGCCGCAAATATTCAGTTTGTAAAGTGATTGGCGGCCACGATACACTCACTTCGACTACAACAGGACTAGAAGCGAGCCTTTCATGCTGGAGGTAATGGACCGCGTCTTTCTATCGGAGCACCTACGGCGTCAAGCGCTCAAAGACGTGTGTGTGATGGGGCCCTAGCAGCGGTGCAGGACAATCCTGGCGACACTCACATGTGTGCCTGCCTCGCCCAAGCTGAAGAGGAGTTGCAGATGCAGGTTGTGATCTACTGCTCTCTTCAAGAAGAATGGGGTCTTGTCGATCCGCCATGGCTGCTGCCGCTAGTGTCGTAGGCAGCGCATAGTTAGGTTGTTGCTCTAGGTTGGATTTGCTTGTAAAACATTTCTAAACTTGAATGAAAATTTGTCATTGCAAATGGTTGATGCTCACATTACAAATTTCATTCCAAAGAAGGTACATGGTGAGTACACAGCCTAGTCTAGTGGTCAGCCTACTTGTCAGAGTCAGATTCGGAGTGGTAGTGGCGATGGCACATGGTGTCGCGAAGACGCTGATGGTGAGCATGGTTTCGTCGTCGTACTTTAAGACGACGAAGTGGCCGACTTTAATTTGGTGCACGCAGGCGAACTCCTCCCATCCGTTGGCGAGTAACATCTGACCGAGGCGATCGAGCGGCGCCTCAATAGGCCAGGCGCGGGTTTTGCCACCGGCAGCCCGCAGCACGACCTGCTAGGGCTCTACATCGTCGACCAGCTATGCGAATTTGCGGGGAAGGAGCATCTTGTCCTGCTTCATGCCCGACTGGATGGTCACTGTGAACTCGAAGCCGACGAGGCTGATGTCGATGGGCCCGAGCCTAGGCGACGATGGTAGTGGTGATGCCGATGGTGGGGAGATTGGTGGAGGCGTGTTGCTTTGGCCGCGTCCCCCACGCCTTCGTCCTTGATAGCCACGGCTAGGCCCGTGTGGTGAGGGAGACTATGGAGGCATGCTACTCTGGCCGCGCCCTCCGCACCTATCTCGATAGCCACGGCCAGAGCCCGGTGGTCGTCTTAGACGCCCTCCCCTTGATCCAATGTCGCCGGCCATGGCTTGCTATTGGTAGTGAAGGATGGGAGGGAGGAGAGTGTGGTGTGGAAGAAGATGGTCGCGTGTGGCCTGTTAAAAAGGAATGACATTGGATGATGGCATCAAGGCCGAAGCGATGGCATTGATGTGTGGTGGTAGGAGATCAGGCGTCGGACGACGCCGCCAGCGCAGGAGGGCACTAGTAGGAAAACCCTTATAGCACACACATCACTAGTGGCGTGCAAAATAACAAAATAATCGAACGCCACTAAATGCTACTAGCGGCGTTTGAAATATCAGTGGTGTGTCGTAAAAATGAAACGCCGCCACTATGTAGTTACCAGTGACGTTTAGACCAAAATGAATGCCACCGGTAAATAGGACCGAGCAGTCCGACGAAACAAAATAGTAGCGGCATGCAGTAGTGGAACGTCACTATTTTATTAATGTTGGCATTCAAATATTAGGATGCGCCGTTAATTTGTGCTAGGAAGAAGCGCGTCTCATGACTTAATAAAATTTTCAATAGCCAACCACCCACTAGGCGTATCCTATCACTCTCTCTTCTCCAATCTCTCTTCCTTATCGCTTATTTCCCTGCGAGCGAGCACATGCAGCTGCAGCGAGCGGCGAGCGCTGGCGGGGACGCCCACAAGTCCTCCCGCTCGCTCCCCTCCGCACGTGAGCACAGCGCTGCCACTTCTCCTCCTCACACGAGCACCACCGTATCCAGCCAAGCGTGTGCGTCGCCGTCCCTCTTCTTCCTCAACAACATCAAGCGTCGGCTGACGGCTTCGCCGCGTCTCCCCGTCGCTCTGGCCGCATAGCCCAACTGTACCCTAATGTCGTGCGTCCCCCTCCACCCACAGGTCTATGACCCCATGTTCGTGAAGAGGAGCTCGCCGGCCTCCGCGACAAGGAGCTCGTCGGCGTCTCCCTCCATCCGCAGGTCCATGACCCTATGTCCACGACAAGGAGCTCTCCAGCCTCCACGATGAGGAGCTCTCTGGCGTTCGCAACGAGGAGCTAGTTAGCGTCCGCGAAGAGGACCTCGCCGGTGTCGCATCGAGGAGCTCTCTGGCGTCCGTGACGAGGAGCTCGCCGGCTACGCTCGCCGGCGTCGATGCCATTTTTTTAATTATCAAAATTTGTACCGGTAGTATTTAAAACCTCACACGCCGTGACTGTTAAAAATACCACAGGCGTTCAGTCCAAACGCCACCACTAAGAGATACAAGTGGAGTAACGTTGGTGGCGCGTGGGTTAAACGTCACTAACCCACTTTTCTGAACGCCCACTAACCCACTTTTCTGGACGCCGCCAGTAGCCTTTTTCCTACTAGTGGAAGAAGCATCAGCGGCGCAGCCTACCTCTCTCCATTGATGGCTAGTGAAAGAAGGTCGTTGGGTCGCTGCCATGCAGGCCCTCGGTCCCGCGGGAGGAAATGGGAGGACACGTCCACTGTTAGCCCCGACGCAACTATTGTCAAAATTTGGTGCATGGATTGATCGGGCCGGACGAGTCGGTACGGATGTGTCCCCTTGCTGGAAGGGGCGCGGCTGACCCATGCGTCCGTTCAGGTCCATTCGAACGCGTCTAGACACCAAGGGATCGGTTGGATCGTACCGATGGATATGCCCTTAGCCTACTCCATGCGCATGATACCATGAGTCATCTCAAAACCCAAAAAAGAAGATTTAATTGCACAACCACACAATTTGCATGTGACAGAGTGTGCGCCTGTTTTTCTTAGTGGCGATTACTGGAAACAATACTACTACTAGCTTTCACTACATTTTTACAATAGCAAACAGTAGTGTTACTAGGAGCAAAAGGTGAGTCAGGTGACTATAAGATTTAAAATACTATAATTATGCTGAGTTGACAGAGAGAACATGAGAGAGAGGAAGTAGGCTCATGTAGACATTTTGAAAGGTGAACCATATATTAATAAAGTAGCATATTTTTGTAACTAGCTATTATACATGTTAGCTATACTGTTGGCTATAGATGACATGGTAGTGTCTTATAGCCAGCAGTAAGTTATAATATTAGAGCAAGGGAAATAGTAGATCCAACTGTTGGCTATAAGGTATATCCATGTCATCTAGAGTCAATCTAATAACCAACATGTATAATAGATAGAGATAAAAGTTTACTATTTTATTAATGAATAGTCCACTTTACACTTTCACATATTGCCATGAGCACGTGTTGCAGCTGGCTCTTAATCACTCTTTTTCTCTCTCCTATTCGCTTTTATCCAACTAAGCATAAATATACTATTTTAAATCTTATAGTCTGTTGACTGTATCTTATTGTACTTTCTTTAAGCTTGCTCTAAGGGCATCTCCAAACTATCTGAGATGGCTATTCGCTAGTGCCGACCTGTTGGCCAATTCATTTTGCATTTCACAAAAGTATGCATACACAAATAAACGACTACTAAATAAATGGAAAACTGGAGTTCAAATCCAAGATGTCCAAAAAGTGGCAATTGTCATACAACATGTCCAAAAAAATGACAAGTTTTCTCCCAATGACACTCATGTATGCCATGCTATTTCAAGCATCACGGGCTAGGATCATCTTTTGCTTCTTCTCGATCCAAGCTCTTCGTCAGGGGTCGACGATGCTCTCCAAGTCGGTCATGATGATCTTGTTCTCCGGCCATGACTTTGGCTTCGACCTCCATGAGGCTAGACTTGGCATTTGTCTCCTCCGCCTCAAGAGATCTCTTTTGGAGATCAACAAAGCTCACAATGACGGCCTCTTTATCTTTGCGCCACCTCTCTTTCCTCTTGGAATTGGCTTCTTCCTTATTGGCGATCAACTCCTACGACCTCGGTCTTGTGGTAGAGAGCATAACTAGTTTCCCATTTTTTGCAATCTTTGATCTCCTTCTAACAATGGCTCAATGTGAATGGCTTGTTGTTATGGATATGTATGAAGTGTTCCAAAGCTTGAAACACCTACACATATGGCGAGAGTTCATGACACATGCCCACATATATGCAAGGTGCATTGGAAAAGGAGGGATATGTTTAACCATGTAAACCGTTGAAAGCCGGCTTATTGGCCCTGCCATCAGTGTCTCGTATGAACCTTCAAACTTGCTACACTACACATGTGAAGCCCCATCTCTTCCGATGAGAGACATCATTTCGATCACTAAAGAAATTGAAAGGCGGGAGCTTCCTTCGCTCATGGAAGTGCTTGCCCACCTGTCACCAATATGCTCCTCCCTTTTGCTCAGTACCGGTTAGTGGATCTTGGGAAATCTCCATCCAAGCATCATATAGCAACTTGTCATCTTGGGTGGCATAGCCCATGGTCCTTTATCTCACCTTCTTGTCATCTTGTGTTGCGGCAAGGGTTGCGGCTTGTGTGAGACCCTCGCCCATGGAGGCGTCATCGTTCCCAAACAATGGCTCCTCATCAATGGATTAGGCCTCTTGTTGAGTCTATTCTTGAGTTTCTTTGTCGTTGCCCACATGCCCATCGCCATTGATCATGTCTTGCATGACGACTTCGTCGGTCTCCATGAATTCATACACTCAAATTGGTGATTACAAATCATTGGCACACGCCACTGTCCTTGGGAAAGTAATATTGCGACCATACTGTGTCCGTGCGTGTTGGTGGGAGGCTGGTCAATCCATCGAACAGGTTGAGGGCGGCGACATGTTGCTGGAAGGGATCTGCCGTTGCTTCTTTGTCGGCAACCAAGACGCAGGTCACCCACGGGATAGGGCGACCTCGATGGTGCCGACCACTGGGAGGGCGGGGGCACGGCGGAATCGTGCTGTACGACCACGTCATGGTGGGACGGAGCTGGAAGCACTGACAACTTCGGTGTGTCTCCCTGGAGCTCTAGGAGCTCCGCCTCGCCTTCGAGCTCCACGGGCACGGCCATGGCAAGACCTCGGGAAAGAATTCATCGACGCTGCTCCGCTGCACTGACGGGATCGCCGTCGACCAGAACTAGACCGTGGGGACGGTTGCGGGATCGGGACAAGGATGTACTCTCGTATCCTTGCCAACGACAACCTCCGAGCGTCATGCTGGCTGCCACTGGAATTGCTCTAGCGAGAAATTTCCGTCGGTGGAACTACTCTGTTACAAGAAGACTACCGGAGGAACACCACTACACCAGGGAGCCAAGACCCATCTCGACCGTGACTCCATCGAGCTCGGAGACCACTGGATCTACGTCCTCGACAAGACCGAGCCGATGAGCCTACACCTTCATCGATTTTGGTCGTGCGCCGGCTGTTGGAGGTCGCGTCATCGTAGGATTGACAGTGTAGGCACCACGCGTGGCGGTGCCCTCGACCTAATGAGGTCCTAGAGAGGGTGCCATGTATTCGTTTTTAATGTGCATTAGAAATTTACAAAAATATCCTGATTTTATAGCTATCTAACATATGTCTATCCTTTGACTTTTTTGACTGGTCAGCTGTGCAGATGGGTTTCACCTATCGGGAAGCATGTTAAAAGGATATCAAATGAAAATTATAGTGTGACTCACAACGCTCTTCTCAGATTTGGTAGTTTTTTGAGAAAATTACTAATGTTGATACTGACTCGCAAATCTAGTCCAAAATATAGTAGTTTTATATAATGTACTCTCTAGAAACATGGGAGAGAACTTCAACTACTTAGAGAATCTCTAGCGGACCCCTTATCCGGCTGGCCTTAAAACGCGTATAAGGGCCGAGAAAAACGTGTTTTTCCCTCCGCAGGGGCTGGGGTGGAAAAGACCATGTATTTGTAGTCTGTAAAAATGAATATTCCATTTTGAATCTAGAGTCGGTTTGTTGTCTCTGTGTATATATGTCCGTCTAGGGCCGGTCCACCCCACCCTCACACTCTCTCCTCCCCGCCGCCATGGAGAGGCCCACCCTAAACTTCTATGAGGCCATTATGTTCGCCCACTACGATATCCTCGCACCGCTGCGTGCGACGCTTTCGGCTGGCTTCGATCTCAGCTATGTTGGTGTGCCCATGGCGCCTCTCTTGCGCGGCAACGAATTGGCGATGCATATCGAGGAGCGCCGCCGCCAGGTGCCGGAGCGAAAGAGGGCATTGGCCCGGTACTCGCCCACGAGCACGTACCGGACGAAGCATTTCAAGGAGGGAAAAGGCAGAGCTTTCCCTGTGCGTTGTTCATGGGTGGCGTGTCCACCCGGATCTCTGCAACAACAAAGGGAGAGAGCGATTCTGGGCTGTCTATGGCCGCACAATCTACACCTTCATCGAGACGGCACACCGCAAAGAGTTCTTGAGGAGGGCGAACGATGCCGGGATCGTCGAGATCGATTCCGATGATGAGGAGGAAGACGATGACGTGGAGGAGGAGGACAGCCAAACGGAGAACCAGGTCAATGACGAAGATAGCAGAAGAAACATAGTGGATTAGGGTTACTTTAAGCCTTCATTGTATGGTAGCTTGTTCTTGGAATCAATGGAGTAAAGAAGCTTTATTTAATCCACGACTATTTTCTCCAACGCGAGCCAGATTTCCATCTCACAACAACCTTGGTCAGAACACATGTTGGGAATGGAGGCGACGACGGACTTCTGTGCGAGAGGAATCGGCATGGTGCGGCCTGAATGACGGTGACGCACGGTGGCGGTAGAGGTAGTTGGCAGCGGAAGGAGGGAAACAAGCTAAAATGTCCCTCCCGATAAGGGCCAGCGTCGATTCGAAGGCGAAACCCATGTATGTACGGGCCTGGGGGTGTTTTTATCGGCCCCCTGAAAAAATTTAAAGCCGAGGTGTTTTGAGGTGTCTAGTCAGGTGACTTTTTCCGACCAAAACTATAAAGTGATGGTTATTTTAAGGTTTCAGGATGGATAAGGAGTCTGCTAGAGATGCTCTTATAGTTGGGCTGAGAGCAAAGGTCCAATCATCATATTATGGACTTGGGCCCTGTGTACACTCTAAAAAAACACGAGACCTTTCTATAACTTAGTTGGAAGAGAGACAATCGAGAGAGAAGGTTATCTTCCCTTTCAATCTTGACAGGCTGGCAAGAGATCTGAGGAAGCGCTTGAATGATGGGTTTGGTACTAGTATTCCCAATGCAAATAATGCACAACCTAATGTGGCGGACTGGGTGGTGATGCTGCAGAATGCAAGTAGTGCTGCAAATGTTAACGTGGGGAAAGAGCCTGTTATTAATTCACAGAAGTTCCAAGACCCAAAAATAAGGAGAAGGGGTGGTGACGTGTATGATGAATCTGACGACATAATGGAATTGGCGGCCTAGGGCCTCCAGGATCAATGATCTCTCTAGGTTGGAACTGCTAGGGGATAAGGACATCCTGGGAAATTCTAGCGCTTCTAGAAGTCCAGAGGCAAAAATAAACCAGATGTACCTTTTCTGAGTCACATCTAGATAAAGCTAAGGCAGAGAGATTGATGCGAAAACTGAAGTTTGACAAGTTGCTTTTCCATGTGAGCAATGGTAGTAGTGGAGGATTTATCCTTATGTGGAAAAAGGAGGTCAAAATTCTGCCAAAGAGAGTAGAAAAACATCATTGATGTTGCGGTGGAAGGTAACCAGGAGCGGAGGCTGGCGGGTTCCATGGAAAACCTAGTTGGGAAAATAAGTACAAGTTTTGGGAGATTATATGCGAGTTGCACGTTGCACGAACATACCTTGGTTAATTCTAGGGGAAGGAAGGGGTGCTCCTCGGGCCCTTAAATATATGAAGGCATTCTAGGACTGCTTATCTGATTGTGGATTAGAGGATCTGGGTTATTCTGGTGATATCTTTACTTAGAGAAGAGGGAGGCCAAGAGAACGTCTCGACAAACACTAGTAGAAAAATGGTCTTCCGTCCGAAGCTTTAGTCCCGGTCATTTTTGGACCCGGGACTAACGCTCACATTAGTCCCGGTTCCAACAGCAAGGATGGCCGCATGGGCACAGTCAAAATTAGTCTCGGTTCAAACGAAACCTTTAGTTCTGATTGGAAACACCAACCAGGACTAAAGGGGTTCCGGCAGAGCGAGCTCCTTTAGTCCTGATCGGTGTCTCCAATAGAGACTAAAGATAGAACTTTAGTCCCGGTTAGAGACACCGAGCGAGACTAAAGTCCTCCCTACATAAATTGTCATCCCTTTCCTCGAGCCATATCCATTGCTTTCCTCTATTCATGCCCGAGCTCGAGAGTTCATCATCATTTTTGACACGATTTGTCAAGATTTGGCGGAGCCCCATCTACCCAAGGGTTCTAAAAAGTTGGCAGCTTCATCCTTTCATCTTTCATTTCTAGTTTATCTCATTTTATGCTCTAGAAGTAGAGAGATTTGCGGGAGGAAATTATGTGGGATTTTATTTGATTTATATGCAATTTGAGATCAAATTAACCTCTTAGTTTGTGTGGCATCCCGCTAAAACCACTACTAGAAAGTCGATGTGTTTTGTGCATTGCATCATCATGACCGCATGCTCATGTCATCATGCCACATTGCATTTGAGCATCGTCATCATCATGCATTGTTTTGTCTAAAACTATTTTCGAAAACCTATTTTGATTTCCTAAATAAGCCCCGTCTTTATTCAAATACAAATCCGGGCTTCTCTGGATTATTTTGTTTCGTCTACCAACGGATTTCAAAAGCCCCGTTTTAAGCAAATAAAATTTTAAGTTGTTTTTAGGGGGCAGCCCGCCAGGCCCGAAAGCCCGGCCGGCCATCCCCAAACCCTATCTAAAACGCCCCTACCCTAACCTAATCTAACCCTGCCCCACACAACACACGCAACACACTCACGCAGCACACACACGACCGACCACACCCTGCCGCCAATCTCTCCCAGCCACCTCAGCCCGTCCACTCACAGCTCGCCACCTCACCAACCCCTCCCTGTTTTTCCCTCCACCGCACACAGCCACCCTGCCACCCGCGTAACACGACGCCAGCCGAACCCCTTGCCCAGCCGACCCGTTTCCTCTCACCCAATCGCCACCAACCACCAGCCTGGCCCCGGGCCCCACCACCTGCCGCTAACCCCTCTCCCTCCCTGCTAGCCAGCCCTACCCTGGGCCCATGCTCCCAACACTCTCCTCCCGCACGTTTTCTCCCGACAGCCACGTCGAGCCGGCCCCACCACGACGTGTCCTTCCGCTCCCACCTACCGCTCCCCGCATCTTCCCTACCGCCCCGCCGGAGCCGCCTTGGCAGCGCAACCTCGCGCCTTCCGCGACCATCCTCACCCGGCCCTCTAGCAGCGACCTCCGGCCAGGCCGCCGCGCTCGCCGCCCGTCTCTGGAGCGCCTCCTTCCAGCCGGGGCTTCCCCATGTCACGCCGCCTCCGCAACTCCCCTCGTCGCCTCCCTCACCCGCTCCGTTCCCCATCAGCCGCCACCCTATCCTTCCCGCGTTGAGGCGCCATCTCGAGCCCCGCCCGCCGCCGTGGTCCCCTCCCCACCAAGCTTGGGTTCTCCTTCCCCCCTCCCCCCACGCGGATCTTCCTCCGCCGCCAACAAGGTCGCCTCCTCCCAACCGCCTCCCCTTTCGTCGGCATGCTCTGGCCGCCGCCACTAGCGAGCCGCCTCTGGCACCCTCGCTCTCCCTCAGGTCATCGCCGCTTCCTCTGCCGGCCATGCGCGACCGTGACCGCGAGTGTCGTTGTCCTCGCCTCCGACACGCGTTGGTCCCGCGCGACCCGCTTGGCCGCTGTCCTCCACCTCGTCGCAGTCTCTCCTCCGACCTGCCTCAGCCGCCCGTCGAGTCCGCCCTCGTCCTCTGCTTCCGCCGTGAACCGCCACCGCCTCGTACCCTCGGCCGGCATGCCCAGGGACGCGGGGCCCGTCGACTTCCCGCGACCCGCGCGCCCACGACCCTAAGGAGCTTCCTAGCGCATGTCCTTCTCCTGCCGTATGACATCGTCGACATACGCCGCAGCCGGATCCTCGCGCTTAAGGTGTTTGGGTATATGCCCAAACCAAGTTCAGCCAGCATGTGGTGGTTTTGGTTGGTGTTTGAAGGCAACCCTATGGAGTGCGGATGTGGAGATGGTATAGGTGTCTTGGCCTGCTGTTTCTCATACCATGTTGCCCCGTGTCATGTCGTGTACCCAAGTTCGACAAAAGTGGCCAAGTTCTTCGATTCCGGCACATCGACAAGGTCTCCTTCCTGGAGCCGCCAAGTACTCCGACCGCAAGACCCCGAACCTGGAGACCTCCTTCACGGACGACAAGTACGCCGACACAGAACGCCAAGTTCTTCATCCCGAACGCCAAGACCTCCTTCCAAACCCGAGTTCTTCGTCACAGGCGTCAAGATCTCCTACACTGACCTGAAGACCACCGGTACCCGATCCACTCAAGTTCGCCATCGACGACAAGATCGACCGCTTGGAACCCAAGTTCTCCATCTTGTATCCGAACCTCGTGTCCCCGTCGATCCCTGAGTCCGAACCCCCGGAACCCAAGATCTTCCGACCCAGATGTGTGCCCCTAAGCCCCTATTTTTATAATATGCCATTATCAACTGTCACATATTAAATTGTTCATGCATGCATACCTGTCTGTGGTTTGGGGGCATCATGCCGATTCACCTCATAATTAAATATGGAGTGTTCATGCGGGATGCCTTTGTCGTATTCCGGACTCTATTTAAATTTGTGTAGCGAACCGATGCCATGTTTTGCCTTGTTAATACAACATTTAATTTGCGGGGTATCTAGACAACTCGAACCATCTAATTAATCATCGGGACCCCGGTTCCGCTTAATATGGCCTAATTGCACCGCATCTGCATCATATCATAAGCATGTCGGATCTTCTGCCGTAGTATTAAATATTGCATCCGGTGTTTCTTCTAGTGTTTGCTTCTTCGCGGATTAGGCCGATGAGTTGATGCGAGTATCGACAAGTTCTCCGGATATGAACCTTTGGCTATGTTTTCCCAGGCGAGCATTCTCCCCCTTTCTACCTATTTTGCATTTATAGTCTTTATTTCCTCCTGTTGATCTATTGCTATCCATGTCGCGATGCTTTAGTGTTCCGTACCAGATATATTCCCTGCAACCTTTATATTGTCATGGACACATCCTATTGCCTGTTGTTTGATAGATAGTCGGCCTTGCGAGTCGTAGTTGCTTGCTTATGTGTTGCTTCGCGTTGTTGTCGTTCCATCGTTGACGGCAAGTTGACACATGCTTAATGGCGGAGATGCTTAATGGTGGAGATGATCATGACTTTAAATACAACTATTAAATTGATGGGATAACTAATGAAAGAGGCACCGGTGGGCAATATATGCTATTTGGTTTTCCTGTCCACTTGTGTCTCGTAGGCCCCGAGTACTTGATACCTGTTCCTTGACTATTCGCACTATCCACATCCGGGAGAGTCTATGAATCCCCCTTAGCTAGAGCTTGATTCATTTCTTATTTCTTGGGGCCACAAACTAGTTTGGGGCTTTATTACTATCATGTACTTATGCCATGCTTTACTGCTTTATTTAAGATTGTGCGTGGAGCACCTGTACTGTTTTGGATCGTGCCACATTTTCGCGGTATCGACAAGCCCAGTCACACTTTCGGGTTCCTAGTCGTTTACACCCGTCGTCACAAACCCTAGGTCCGTTCCGGAGCCGGCCAACTTCGTTGCGGGTAGCTTAGTGGGGTGGCCCCCTGAAATCTTTTATGAATCCTGTGATTGCTTTGTCGTGAAAGCCTCGTTGGGTCTTGATTTGGTTTTTCCGAGGTTGATCGTGTGTGTGTTGCTATTTGTGCACCCCTGCAGGGTAAATCTTTCTGAAAGCTGTGTCCGCGGTTATGGACGACTTGGAGCACAGTATACCGATCATAGACAAGCATAACTAAAGTAGTGCTATAAATTTGACTTAATATGTGACTAGTAATCAGCTTCACTACAATGGAATGGATAATAAAAGTGCCAACAACTGGTGGAACTGGGGTGTATCGTGTCATGTTATACCTGTCTAGTAAGTATCACAACTCCAATGGAATGAAATAAAAGTGCCAACAACTGCTGGGTTTGGGATGTCACTTGCTAATTGTATCTGACTAGTAAGTACTGCAACTACAACTGAATGGTTAACTAAAACTGCCCACTACTTATGCTATCAGGATGACTCATGCTATCTATATCTGACTAGTAAGTGCTTCAACTATAATTGAATGAATAAAACTGCCAACTATGTGAGTTCCTCGGTTTGACTTCCTCGTTTGATCTCGAGGGGGAATACCAGGATGGGTATGATTGGTGTTACTATCAGGTTGGATCCAGATAGGTCTTTCTTATCCCTCTCTAATAGCCGATAGTTGTATTGAGTCTCTATAGGTTGTTAGTGCTGCTGCGCTGCCGCTTCAGTCCACCATACCTATGTAGGTGTGGACCGCTGAATTCTAGCCTCGCCGTGTACTGGCCTCAGTACTAACGCTCCTCTTTTTCCTTTGCCCTTTGTCGGCACCCCTTTTGTTTTAGCAGGTTTGAGATCGACATCGTTAGCAGGGTTACCCTTCCAGCTTGGCTTGGGCAGGGTTATGGACGCAATTGGTTATTCTTCAGGGCTCTTAGCCCCATTTGCATCTTGTCCGTACTCGGACGCTGTAGCGATTTCAAGGTGATTTGGATCTTTGTACTGTATATCGGTATTCTTGACTCATGGAGTCGGGTTGTATATATATCTGTTCTGTGGGTCCCATCGAGGACTGTTGTGTAATGGTATTACTTCGTTCTCCACCCGCACGAAAGTGCCTGGTGGGCGTCCTTGAATTGTTTCTATGCGGGTTTGGCGGAAAAGGGCTAAAACTTGCATAGGGCCGATCCGAGGATGTTACAGTTTGCATATGTGTACATGTGGTTTACCTATAATTGATCAAAATGAGTATTTGTGGATTTAGTTTGGGATTTATGGGTTTTAGTTTTGGAGTAATTATGTAGCACATCGCCTCCTCCTCTCCTCCCCTTTCTTTCCAGAATCATCGTCGGTGGCAGATCGATCAACGAGCACCACCGCCATCTGTGCGCAAGGAGGCCGTCGTCGTCTGCGTGCAAGGAGATCAGGTGTTGTTGCTACTCACGCCTTCGATCACACGCAAGGAGAGGAGGAGGCACGCCGCCGCTTCCTTGCAAGGAGAGGAGGCGCCGCTGGCCACCACCGGTCCAGCCGCCTCTCCGTGTTGTTCGAGGAAGCAAGCACCCTAGTTGTGGTCACCCTTTCCCTCCCCTCGTCACCCTTCTCCTTGTCTTCTACTCCCCGGAGCTCGGGGACCATCAAAATGACCAGCATCGTCAACCTCTGCACCGCCCGCCATCCCCTCCATCTCAAGTGAACCAAGCCGTAAGGTGAGCCCGCCAACCTTCTGGGTTACCGTCTGATCGTGTAGTGATGGCCAAGATTGAGCCCAGCCACAAGTTTAGCCGCTAGTCGAATTGTGAGCCGAGCCGCGAGCCATGCCATCTCTATCATTGGTTTTATGTAAATTTGACAGCCCTCCTCAGTCCTCTCACTAAAGGGGTATCGTCTAGTAGGATGCTTCCATGTGGCCAGCTATTTGAAAACAGAATCTCCCGCCCGTTTGTAGTTGGTAGTTTTGCAGAAAAGCCCCTACGACTTAGATGTATCATAACTTTGTATCCATAAGCCCAAATGGTGCAAATAATATCTTTCTGGAATCCTTGTAAATTGTAGAATGTTTTCCCACAATTAGTTTTCAAACTTGATTAGTTTAAATTGACCAATATTACAAGATTGCCATTAGGGTATTCTGGGCATAATTTTGATTCTAAAAATGTCTTGAGAGTGATTCCTTTGGTTTTTGGAGTGATTCCTTGGGCTAAAAATGTTTTCCCACTATATGGTGAATATGCATCAAGAACTCAGTGAACTGGACATCATTTCATTGTCTAAATGTTCCTATTAGGGTCGCGACCAGATATGCGCACTCCCCTTAACAATCCTGGCGGCAAGTGGCGGATAGCTACGAATACCCGAACATACGGAAGTAGTCGCTAACCACTCCTTTAGCATCCTAAGCGATTGATCAAACACAGAATCGTCGACTGCTAAGAAATATAGAGAAAATGGGTAAAGGAGAGTATCCAAACCTACGGCGGACGATGCCGAGAAAAATAGAACCTCCGCGAGAAGCATGGCGCATCACTCCACGGATCTAGAGCACCAAGCACCTTCACCAATTTCTACCAATAACTTCACACCCAACACTTGCCGATGATCTCTCCTACACATCGATCCCCGTGCGGGATGCGGTCGCGAGCCCGCAAGGATCCCTGCTCATATGGGAGAGAGGAGCTAGAAATATGGGAAGGGTTGAAGGATGGGGCAACAATGGTGGACATTTATTGTTCTAATTTGTTTTGGTGTTGTAACATCCCAATTTCAGCAACCCTGATTAGTTGTCCAGAAAAGCAAAAATCAGGGGGAACAAAAACTTTTTCTTGTTTAATGCTGAAGTGTTTGCTTGTTGTTTGGATATGCTTATGCATATGAATGTGTATTAGATGATATACCCCTTACCTTAACCCCAGTTCACAAAAGCTATTTAACAAAACTATCTTGGATTATTCTCCATGTTCCCAAATGTTCTAGCATTTCAAAACCTGAGCCAAGATGCTTATGTAACCAAAACTATTTTAGTAGCTTCTATTGATAAAACTATGGAGAGTTATATAATATAATCTCCTTATCTTTTCAAGACAGAACCTTCAACTCCTCTTATCTCTAGGATCTCCAAAACCTTTTTCTAAGCTTTTGGATTCTACTCTTGGTAGAGATACCAAGGACCTTACCTTGTTCAAACTCCAACCTATTTCAAAATACCCATCCTTACCTCCAACTAAGCTTGTTGGTAACCCCAGTAGTAGTTGATTTGTTTGTAGGATGAGTTGCCTTGATCTGCTGTTGAATTGTCTGCTTAGGAGATAGTATGAGCTACTCTAGGAGCTCATTACTAGGATCAGAATGTCTCCAAATCATCCCACCCTAAGCAAGAATACAATCTAGATCTGATCCCTAGCTACTAAGTGATCATCTAAAACTCCTAACGAGACCAATTCTGAAGAAATCCCTTCTAGAAGTTTCTAAGTCAATGGGGACCAATATCAAGCATGGATCCCTTCTACTCAATCTACTCTTCAACCACATCCACTTGATGATGCTTTGGTACCTTGCAGTCCATCAAAATCATCACCACCCACAATCTAGTCAAAATCCCCAAATCTGCCAAATTTGGCTAAGTCTAGAAATCTGTTTCCAACATCACCTTTTTGAATGCCTCCCTTTCTCAACCCTTGTGCATTATTGAAAATGCATCTGAATCATATTGTTAACCATCTTAAGGAGTACCAAGGCCCACTATTGCCCTTGGTTAGATCATCCTACAACCCACTTGTTCTTGGTGGTTTTGCAGGCAAGATAATAATGTTTCCTGCAAATCTAGTCAACATGCCTACTTTGCTAGAAGCTCACACCAGCATCCAAACCTCTATGGACAAAATCTTTGCATGGTTGTGTTCTACTAAGATAGGTCTATCATTACCTACTTCACTTGATCCAATTGGATCCTTGATCTTTTTACACCCACAAGGTTTTGAAGGCTAGATGATAACCTGCTTTGGCAGGCTTATTTTATTCAAAGTTTGAAAGCTTGTCATGGTGAGCTCAAGAGAGATAAAGCTCAAAAACCTACACCATTGAAATCTACATCACTTGATCTAGCCAACCATATATCTCATGCCCCAAGGGGAGCCCTGAGCTCCAAGATCCAACAAGGTTTTGGTGGCATGAAAACAATCTTACCCAAGATCCTCAAATCTCTAGTTTTCACCAAAATCAACTTGGAATCTACAATCCCAAGGTTGAAAATGCTTGCTACACCTTGTCTACATCATCTACCTTGATCCTAAAGATTTATAAAATATTCTCCATAATTATTATGGCTCCAGATCTAATAAATCTAGTTAATAGTCAAAGTCTCCAAAACTCCTTCCCTAAAGGAAAGTTTGGTTTTTGCCAAAACACATCCCCATCTTTTGGCTCAGTTGAGTCCTACATATCATACCCTATCTTCCCACTTCAAAAAATAAATATTTTTGAAGAGCATTATTATTTCTTTTTGCCCTTTTTCTTAAATGGTAGAAACAAGAAATAATTGTCTAAAAATACTTTCCCTTCCCAATAAATTCCAAGAAAATTCCCCAAGCAGTGCCTTGGTATCTAGGACCATCTCACATAAAAATCCAACAAAGTCCAATGTAAAAATATCAAATGAGATCCAATACTTCATTTCTGAAGTTTTTGAGTAAATAGATTAAGTGGACTTAAGATCCTCTGAAAAAATCTCAAATAAATCCTGGAAGGGTATCTTGACCTCATCTACCCACCAGTACCATCTCCCCACCTTGGCTAGTGAAAAATATTAAACTTCCTTCACAAGCCTCATTTTGATCAAATGTGGCAAACTAAGGAATTAGTGGCCTAGACCAAACTAAAATCACCACCAATGCTCACCCCCACTCACCCCAGCAAACACTATCTCCTGTAGTCGTGATTACTGTAGCTGATCACTGTAGCACCTTGTCCTTTAGTGCTTGGACACTAGTGCTTAACCCCATGTAGGTGTCTTGGCTTGCAAAACCCCCTCTCCTCCCCTAGCAGCTGCCAACACTCCTCCTCTCTAACCTGCAGCACGACTAGATACCACCTCCTCTGCCCACAGCATCCTCCGCTGGTATTCACCTCACTCCCTCCCTCTCCATGGGACAAGTTCATGATGGACCATCCCTCCTCGATATATATAGCCAGAGGCTCCCCCTTGCCTATTCTTGGCCCTCATTTGCATCCTACCACCTCCACTCTCTCCCTGCAGAGCCCTCACCGAGCCCCTGCCTCTGCATGTCCCAGGAGAAGGAGATCTCCCCCACTTGCCCATTTCCAAAAATGGGTCCGTGTGCTTCCTCCTCTGCCTTGATCTCTTTGCATGTCGCGGTGCTGAGGTCCCCTGTCCTTTCTGAGTCTAACCCCACTCTTTCCCGGTCTCCAAACCACCACAGGTACCACCTCCGGCGATCACCGAGGGTAGCTCCGGGAGCGTGCTCGCGCACGGGGCGTCCCTGCGTCAGACCGAGCTCTGTGGCCCGTCACCAGTACCGCCTCCGACCCCTGAGTCGCCCAGCACCCTCGCCGCCGACATGCACGCCTCCCCGGCCGTGCTCCGACGAGCTCCCGAGAGCACCGTCGCGGGCGTCGTCGCCTGAAGTCTCCTCCGTCGCGAAAACCACTGTTTGTGCCCATCCCCGAGGTCCCCACGGTGCACCGCGTCGTCTCCCCGCCTTCCCCGCCGCCGGCGGGCGCTCAGGTGACCTCCCCGAACGCCGACCGAGCCCCCTAGGGTTAGCTCCCCGCCGCCCTAGAGAAAGGAGGACGACGACTCGACGCCGTTGATCTGCCCTTTAATCCAACGGCCCAAACGCCTCGGTACCCCTTCGTCTCGCCCCTCCGACTGACCGGCGGGCCCCGCTGTGCAGGTTCAAAACCCATCCCCGCGCACTGCCTCACCCCGCCGTGGGCCGTATCCCCTCTGGCCGGCCCGATTCCCTTTTAGATCTAGCCCATATCCTTCCCTTGCCCCTTTTCTTTTTTATTTTCCCTAGATCTGTCTATTAAGCAGTTTGGTTTAATTAAAAAATAAAAATAAAAATGCCTTGTTTTGCCCAGGCAACAATATAAACATGTAACCCCATGTTTTGTCCAACATGCAGAACTGGTCTAGTGCCAAGAATAATTTTCCTTATTTACTCGCAATTAATCTACCGAAAAGGTATCTTTTACACTAAATATTTTCCTCTGGGAATTGTACATATCCATTTGGGGTGAGCCCAAGTCCTCCTAGAAGATAATGTCTATGCCCTTCACTTAGCAGAAACCTCATGCCAAGGTGAACAGTAGTTTGACCTGAGTAAAAATAACAAAAACTATTAGTTTCTGCCTTAGATAAATTCTCCAGGTCAAACCAACAAAGGGATTGACCTAAATCCAAATCCCTGTGTTGTGATACACTAAGGCCTATCCAAACCGAGGAGCCCATGATTTATGGAGCCTTGGATATTTTTCTGTGAATTAAACTATTTTGTGCATGGTTTATTCACCTCTAAATTCACTACAGTAGCTATACATCTCCAAAAAGGGGGATTCCAATTTCTACAGAAAGGTATTCCAAATAACTACATTGTGCCCTTGGAACCAAATTAAAATATACTGTAGATTTAACCTGGTGAAAAAGACAAAAACCCCCACAGAACTGCCTTTGGGAATTTCTTGAGGGCATTCTGGTAATTATATTGACTTGATTCCAACTCTCCGTGAACAAGAACATCAAGACCCACCTAACCATCCAAGGAAATAACTTGTGGAGCTCCAGAATCTTTCTGGTGAATTATTTTCTAAAACTAGAGTCTTATTCACTATAAAATCACTATAAATCTTTTGTAAGTGATAAAATAGTGAAACCACTTTTGTTTGCTTCATATTATCAGTACCTATCTGTTGGTATCATGTTTTTACAATAGTACCATATAGAATATGGTCTTGTCCAAAAATCCATCTCTTACGTAGTTTATAGACTGTAAATCCTAAGGGGTATTCATCCCTGCTTCCAAGCCAATCTCAATCTCCTAAATCCAATCCCCTCAAACCATTAGAATCTTAATTAGGTATTATTCAATTGCTTGCTGCATTGTATTGGTGCTTGTATGCCTTGTATTGATTGTGGCTTGGTTTGCTTGCATGTGCCGTATTGACGATGATAGTTGCGATGAACTCGGAGAGCAGAAGAAGTGGTATTTATTATTGGTATGGGTATTCTTGGTTATCTAAAGAAGAAGTCCAGGGACAATTATGCCATATAGCTGATCCTCAGGCAAGCCACCTTCTTGCTCATAAGCCTTGTCTTACTGTTTTACTTATGCATGTTTAACCTGCTATTTTTGAAACTGCATTGTTTTACTATATGATATATATATATGGTAGTGGTTTGGCTCCTCCAAATTACTACTCTATTGTACTACTAAGTACAACCCACGCGATGATACCTACTTGCCCCTAATAGAATCGATGGTGTTTTACACCATACCCCTTTGGAGACCTCGGTTTAGCCGAAACAAAGCTAGAGGATGGGAAGACCCCGGAAAAAGTTTTACTAAATGTTTTATGATAAAACCTTGGTGAGGTGGGACCTCCCAAGAGACGTTGAGAAAGAAAGAGGTTTTGTTTTACAAAAAGGCAGGAGGAAAACCGGAGGAAAAAGGTTTACAAAAACACACCTGGTTCTCTGCATGTTTTGCTAGAACAATTAACCCTGTGCAACCACATTACTCTGGAATGGGACATGGCTGGATGTGATGTTTGTCTGTTCTGGTATAAGCTGCCTCGCAACTACTACAGGGGATCGGGGATCCCTGGAGGGTGGGCCTTCTCCGATAAAGGTGGGACCTGGAGAAGGAACGAAGGGTCGGCAGGCCTCCACGCGTTACTATGGGCCCCTCATTGAAAGCGCACACTCTCGAGGAGTGGAAAAAGCACTCCGGTTGGTCCTCGCCTGATGTCCTGGTTTTGAGGGGATTAACACCCATAGGGTAGGCACTTATATTGGAATGGGCATCCGGAGAGTCTTGATCGGTTACTCGACCCACGATCGGTGAAGATCAGGGTAGTGTACCCGGATGGTGTGGGTAAAGTGCGCAACCTCTGCAGAGTGTAAATCTATTCGAATAGCCGCGTCCGCCATCATGGACGGTTGGGAAGGTTGCTGTAGAGTGGTGCTGGTTTTGTTTTCAAAGAGGATTTCGAAAAAGCAAAAGCCTTGAAAATATTTTTGACCATGGGATGGTCGAAAAGGATCCCTGTTATGACCATGGGATGGTCAGAGAGGGCTGGAAGGAGTTTGGTCGTGGGACGACCGGGAGAAGGAAACAAATGGGTGACCCAGTCCTAATGTTTTCTAAAACTTTTCAAATAAAAACGTTTCCAAAACGTTTTACAAAAGCTTTCAGCAAAGATATGTATATGCTATATCTACAAGAGAAACTATTTGAGAAAAGAACCCCTCTTCGAGCCCTCCTACTACCACAGCCATATTGCATACCTTCTTGCTATTATTATTCTATTAAGGTGGTTTGAGAGTACATTCAAAGTACTTATCGGCATTGTCCCTGGCTATTAACTTGGCCAGATATCAAGAAGAAGATGGCATTGGCGACTATGCGAGCTAGGACGTTCTCCCAGTCAGTTGCCTGTAGGTTAAGGCATGGCTCGGGCTCCACGCTTGATGAAGTGCCGCTGCGGGTTATTGATGTAGCCATAATGGTATTCATGTAAGTCTTGTAAATTCGGTATGTCTCGGATGTTGTGATGATACTTGTCGGTTATGTGCCACGACTAACTGATCATGGGATCATGGTTGTATACATAACAGGGATTCTCGGAGGATTAATCCGGGGGCCCCACAGACTTGGTATCAGAGCCATCCTGACTGTAGGAGAACTTTAGTTAGCATGGTCGTTAGACAGGAACCTTATTTTGAGAACCCGCGCTTTCAAAAAACTAGTTTCTCAATGAATTTCAAAAAGTTCTACTTCTTCTCTTACTCTAAGTAAATGCTTTCGAAAATGGTTTCCTCCATCTCTCGTCCAAACTTCAAACCTAGGGATTTTAAATAACTAGGATCTAGAACCCGGTGAAGACAATGAGAACAAGATGAAGACAAGCAACTACCAGCAACAAGAGACTACAAAATCACCCTACCAGCGGAATCCTCCTAATCAGAAGACATCCAGCGTTGCACTATCAAGAAGCGTCCAAGATACGATGAAGGCTCCATCTGCAAGATAGTGACTCCGACCTGAAGGAGGACGATATCTAGGGTCAATAGTCCTAAGGATAGGATTCCCCTCCATCGCGAGTAGTTAACTCCTTGGTCCCTAGCATTGACCGTGTTTGCTTGCCCAAGTGCATCCTGTGTTGCTTGATGTGTGTTCCTACTGAGGACATTGCGATTCCCTCGCTCTATTCGTCTTGTTTGTTTGTTCTGGTTTGCCTTGACCTCCTTAAAAATGTGACTCGAGGAGCAATAACCCACCTAGTAGCTCAGGAAACCCCTGTGTTAGCCGTCGGTAATGATACCCAGACTAACCTCGAGAGTATATGAGAGGAAAAGCATCACAAGAATCCGGAGTTCGACATCGTCAAGTCAGAGTCAACTCGAAGTTTTCATCTCAGTAGGACGGCATACCTTATTGAACTCACTTCACAAGACTCGTCAATGGCACCACACTCCCTTGTTCCTCAGTCTACTACAGTCAGAATCCCGTTGAAGCCGGGGGTCGATCACCGAAGGATCCTCAATATCCCCAAGAAACTACCCGATAAGTCAACCAAGACAAGAAGTGGAGATCTAACCACACTAACCTTCAGTGTATTAGAGCTTCCGACCGTGTCAGAAGACTAACCAAATCTAGTCGAACCTATCCCAACCAAAGGAAAGTTCCTCCCTAGAAGGTCAGAAATACCCCTAAAAGCCAGATGAGAAGGAAGCATGAAGACAATGAGTCTACCCCGCCCTCGAGCAGAAACAACGCCACGTGATCAAGAGATGACAACCCCTCTGAAGCTAGATGACTCTACCCGGACGGAGCACTATCAAGAAGAGTCATAAATCGCTAATTTACCTTGAGCTAACCACCCTAAAGGCTTCGCTAGGAAACCAGCCCCGCCAAGGTTGATAAATTAAGACGTCGCTCGAAGGTCCCAGCTCAAGATTCAGATAAGATATATCCTTTAGCTAGAAGCAAGTCCGCCTTCCAAGACAGAAGATCCAAACCCTTCTCGATGAATCTTAGTGAAGCTCTAAGGTGAAAAGGCTATGTCTTTCCACTCAATCTCTAGAAGATTGACTACCAAAAGATACTTCAGAAGATATCCCCGAATCCGAAGTCTTTCCGCCAAGCTACCACCCTTGAGTTATCCGAGGAGAAACTAACTGAGGATTCTACAAAGTCCCTCCGCTACTTCAGCTGAAGACCTGCCAAACCGCTAACCCCTAGGTTCCATAATGCTTAGAGGACTTGAGACTCCAACGACTCCACTAGGCTAAGCATGGATAAAAGTTGTATATAAGCCCCGCAGGCCATAGCTCCACGGACGTTTTCCGAAGAACTCGACTACAGGAAAAAGAGGGACGGCCATCTTCAGAAGCACCACCACTGAAGTCAAGAAGGAAGGAATGTGTTATCTCCGAGCTATCCTAGTCAAATCCTAAGGGGGAAAGACTGCGTCTCTCCCACACAGTAGAATAACCTTCTGCCAGGAGCAACCTCAGGAGTCCTGACCCTAAAATCATTAAATAGGATACGCTACGACCCTAAGGAAAAGCGGTGAATCCCTAGACAAAGGTACACCAGGCCGTAGATTCTATCCTCCGACGAGTACTCCGTGAGGTTAAGAATCGAGGTAGTCTGCCTAGCCTAAGCCCTCGTGATATAGAGTTCGGAAGGAAAAGAAGGTCTTCCCTCGCAATAAGGACCTGGACTCTGCTCAACTCTCCATGCCTCCAGGAAGACTGAAGCTCAACTTCATCGGCAGAGTAGCCACTTTCAAAGGAGTCCATGAGATAGTACACGTAAGACACGTAGTATCAACCCGACTTAAATCCCCTAACCCTACTCTACTGAATCTCGAGACGAGATTCTTTTAAGGGGGAAAGATCTGTAACATCCCAGTTTCAGCAGACCTGATTAGTTGTCCAGAAAAGCAAAAATCAGGGGGAACAAAAACTTTTTCTTGTTTAATGCTGAAGTGTTCGCTTGTTGTTTGGATATGCTTATGCATATGAATGTGTATTAGATGATATACCCCTTACCTTAACCCTAGTTGACAAAAGCTATTTAACAAAACTATCTTGGCTTATTCTCCATATTCCCAAATGTTCTGGCATTTCAAAACCTGAGCCAAGATGCTTATGTAACCAAAAATATTTTAGTAGCTTCTACTGATAAAACTATGGAGAGTTATATAATATAATCTCCTTATGTTTTCAAGACAGAACCTTCAACTCCTCTTATCTCTAGGATCTCCAAAACCTTTTTGTAAGATTTTGGATTCTACTCTTGGTAGAGATACCAAGGACCTTACCTTGTTCAAACTCCAACCTGTTTCAAAATACCCATCCTTACCTCCAGCTAAGCTTGTTGGTAACCCCAGTAGTAGTTGATTTGTTTGTAGGATGAGTTGCCTTGATCTGCTGTTGAATTGTCTTCTTAGGAGATAGTATGAGCTACTCTAGGAGCTCATTACTAGGATCAGAATGTCTCCAAATCATCCCACCCTAAGCAAGAATACAATCTAGATCTGATCCCTAGCTACTAAGTGATCATCTAAAACTCCTAACGAGACCAATTCTGAAGAAATCCCTTCTAGAAGTTTCTAAGTCAATGGGGACCAATATCAAGCATGGATCCCTTCTACTCAATCTACTCTTCAACCACATCCACTTGATGATGCTTTGGTACCTTGCAGTCCATCAAAATCATCACCACCCACAATCTAGTCAAAATCCCCAAATCTGCCAAATTTGGCTAAGTCTAGAAATCTGTTTCCAACATCACCTTTTTGAATGCCTCCCTTTCTCAACCCTTGTGCATTATTGAAAATGCATCTGAATCATATTGTTAACCATCTTAAGGAGTACCAAGGCCCACTATTGCCCTTGGTTAGATCATCCTACAACCCACTTGTTCTTGGTGGTTTTGCAGGCAAGATAATAATGTTTCCTGCAAATCTAGTCAACATGCCTACTTTGCTAGAAGCTCACACCAGCATCCAAACCTCTATGGACAAAATCTTTGCATGGTTGTGTTCTACTAAGATAGGTCTATCATTACCTACTTCACTTGATCCAATTGGATCCTTGATCTTTTTACACCCACAAGGTTTTGAAGGCTAGATGATAACCTGCTTTGGCAGGCTTATTTTATTCAAAGTTTGAAAGCTTGTCATGGTGAGCTCAAGAGAGATAAAGCTCAAAAACCTACACCATTGAAATCTACATCACTTGATCTAGCCAACCATATATCTCATGCCCCAAGGGGAGCCCTGAGCTCCAAGATCCAACAAGGTTTTGGTGGCATGAAAACAATCTTACCCAAGATCCTCAAATCTCTAGTTTTCACCAAAATCAACTTGGAATCTACAATCCCAAGGTTGAAAATGCTTGCTACACCTTGTATACATCATCTACCTTGATCCTAAAGATTTATAAAATATTCTCCATAATTATTATGGCTCCAGATCTAATAAATCTAGTTAATAGTCAAAGTCTCCAAAACTCCTTCCCTAAAGGAAAGTTTGGTTTTTGCCAAAACACATCCCCATCTTTTGGCTCAGTTGAGTCCTATATATCATACCCTATCTTCCCACTTCAAAAAATAAATATTTTTGAAGAGCATTATTATTTCTATTTGCCCTTTTTCTTAAATGGCAGAAACAAGAAATAATTGTCTAAAAATACTTTCCCTTCCCAATAAATTCCAAGAAAATTCCCCAAGGAGTGCCTTGGTATCTAGGACCATCTCACATAAAAATCCAACAAAGTCCAATGTAAAAATATCAAATGAGACCCAATACTTCATTTCTGAAGTTTTTGAGTAAATAGATTAAGTGGACTTAAGATCCTCTGAAAAAATCTCAAATAAATCCTGGAAGGGTATCTTGACCTCATCTACCCACCAGTACCATCTCCCCACCTTGCCCAGTGCAAAATATTAAACTTCCTTCACAAGCCTCATTTTGATCAGATGTGGCAAACTAAGGAATTAGTGGCCTAGACCAAACTAAAATCACCACCAATGCTCACCCCCACTCACCCCAGCAAACACCATCTCCTCTGGTCGTGATTACTATAGCACCTTGTCCTTTAGTGCTTGGACACTAGTGCTTAACCCCATGTGGGTGTCTTGGCTTGCAAAACCCCCTATCCTCCCCTAGTAGCTGCCAACACTCCTCCTCTCTGACCTGCAGCATGACCAGATACCACCTGCCCTGCCCACAGCATCCTCCCCTGGTATTCACCTCCCTCCCTCCCTCTCCACGGGACAAGTTCATGATGGACCATCCCTCCTCGATATATATAGCAAAGGCTCCCCCTTGCCTCTTCTTGGCCCTCATTTGCATCCAACCACCTCCAATCTCTCCTTGCAGAGCCCTCACCGAGCCCCTGCCTCTGCATGCCACAGGAGAAGGAGATCTCCCCCTCTCGGCCATTTCCAAAAATCGGTGTGTGTGCTTCCTCCTCTGCCTTGATCTCTTTGCATGTCGCGGTGCTGAGGTCCCCTGTCCTTTCTGAGTCTAACCCCACTCTTTCCTGGGCTCCAAACCACTGCAGGTACCACCTCCGGCGATCACCGAGGGTAGCTCAGAGAGCGTGCTCGCGCACGAGGCGTCCCTGCGTCAGACCGAGCTCTACGTCCTGTCGCTAGTACCGCCTCCGACCCCTGAGTCGCCCAGCACCCTCGCCGCCGACATGCACGCCTCCCTGGCCCTGCTCCGACGAGCTCCCGAGACCACCGCCGCGGGTGTCGTCGCGTGAAGTCTCCTCCGTCGCGGAAACCACTATTTGCGCCCATCCCCGAGGTCCCCACGGTGCACCGCGTCGTCTTCCCGCCTTCCCCGCCACCGGCGGTCGCTCAGGTGAGCTCCCTGCACGCTGCCCGAGCCCCATAGGGTTAGCTCCCCGCCGCCCTGGAGAAAGGAGGATCACGACCCGGCGTCGTTGATCCGCCCTCTAATCCAACGGCCTAAACGCCTCGGTACCCCTTCGTCTCGCCCCTCTGACTGACCGGCGGGCCCCACTATGCAGGTTCAAAACCCATCCTCACGCACTGCATCACCCCGCTGTGGATCGTATCCCCTCTGGCTGGCCCGATTCCCTCGCAGATCTAGCCCATATCCTTCCCTTGCCCCTTTTCTTTTTTATTTTCCCTAGATCTGTCTATTAAGCAGTTTGGTTTAATTAAAAAATAAAAAGAAAACTGCCATGTTTTTCCTAGGAAACAATATAAACATGTAACCCCATGTTTTGTCCAACATGCAGAACTGGTCTAGTGCCAAGAATAATTTTCCTTATTTACTGGCAATTAATCTACCAGAAAGGTATCTTTTACACTAAATATTTTCCTCTGGGAATTGTACATATCCATTTGGGGTGAGCCAAAGTCCTCCTGGAAGATAATGTCTATACCCTTCACTTAGCATAAACCTCATGCGAAGGTGAACAGTAGTTTGACCTGAGTAAAAATAACAAAAACTATTAGTTTCTGCCTTAGATAAATTCTCCAGGTCAAACCAACAGAGGGATTGACCTAAATCCAACTCCCTGTGTTGTGGTACACTAAGGCCTATCCAAACCCAGGAGCTCATGATTTATGGAGCCTTGGATATTTTTCTATGAATTAAACTATTTTGTGCATGGTTTATTCACCTCTAAATTCACTACAGTAGCTATACATCTCCAAAAAGGGGGATTCCAATTTCTACAGAAAGGTATTCCAAATACCTACACTGTGCCCTTGGAACAAAATTAAAATCTACTGTAGATTTAATCTGGTGAAAAAGACAAAAACCCCACAGAACTGCGTTTGGGAATTTTTGAGGGCATTTTGGTAATTATATTGACTTGATTCCAACTCTCAGTGAACAAGCACATCAAGACCCACCTAACCATCCAAGTAAATAATTTTTGGAGCTCCAGAATCTTTCTGCTGAATTATTTCCTAAAACTAGTCTTCTTCACTATAAAATCACTATAAATCTTTTTGTAAGTGATAAAATAGTGAAATCACTTTTGTTGGCTTCATCTTATCAGTACGTATCTGTTGGTATCATGTTTTTACAATAGTACCATACAAAATATGGTCTTGTCCAAAAATCCATCTCTTAGTTAGTTTATAGACTATAAATCCTAAGGGGTATTCATCCTTGCTTCCAAGCTAATCTCAATCTCCTAAATCCAATCCCCTCAAACCATCAGAATCTTAAGTAGGTATTATTCAATTGCTTGCTGCATTGTGTTGGTGCTTGTATGCCTTGTATTTATTGTGGCTTGGTTTGCTTGCATGTGCCGTATTGACGATCATAGTTGCGATGAACTCGGAGAGCAGAAGAAGTGGTATTTATTATTGGTATGGGTATTCTTGGTTATCTAAAGAAGAAGTCCAGGGACAATTATGCCATATTGCTGATCCTCAGGCAAGCCACCTTCTTGCTCATAAGCCTTGTCCTACTATTTTACTTATGTATGTTTTACCTGCTATTTTTGAAACTGCATTGTTTTACTATATGATGATATATATATATATGGTAGTGGTTTGGATCCTCCAAACTACTACTCTATTGTACTACTAAGTACAACCCACATGATGATACCTACTTGCCCCTAATAGAATAGATGGTGTTTTACACCATACCCCTTTGGAGACCTCGGTTTAGCCGAAACAAAGCTAGAGGATGGGAAGACCCTGGAAAAAGTTTTACTAAATGTTTTATGATAAAACCTTGGTGAGGTGGGACCTCCCAAGAGACGTTGAGAAAGAAAGAGGTTTTGTTTTACAAAAAGGCAGGAGGAAAAAGGTTTACAAAAACACGCCTGGTTCTCTGCATGTTTTGCTAGAACAATTAACCGTGTGCAACCACATTACTCTGGAATGGGACATGGCTGGATTTGATGTTTGTCTGTTCTGGTATAAGCTGCCTCGCAACTACTACAGGGGATCAGGGATCCCTGGAGGGTGGGCCTTCTCCGATAAAGGTGGGACCTGGAGAAGGAACAAAGGGTCGGCAGGCCTCCACGCGTTACTATGGGCCCCTCATTGAAAGCGCACACTCTCGAGGAGTGGAAAAAGCACTCCGGTTGGTCCTCGCCCGACGTCCCGGTTTTGAGGGGATTAACACCCATAGGGTAGGCACTTATATTGGAATGGGCATCCGGAGAGTCTTGATCGGTTACTCGACCCACGATCGGTGAAGATCAGGGTAGTGTACCCGGATGGTGTGGGTAAAGTGCGCAACCTCTGCAGAGTGTAAATCTATTCGAATAACCGCTTCCGCGGTCATGGATGGTTGGGAAGGTTGCTGTAGAGCGGTGCTGGTTTTGTTTTCAAAGAGGATTTCGAAAAAGCAAAAGCCTTGAAAATATTTTTGACCATGGGATGGTCGGAAAGGATCCCTGTTATGACCATGGGATGGTTAGTGAGGGATGGAAGGAGTTTGGTCGTGGGACGACCGGGAGAAGGAAACAAATGGGTGACCCAGTCCTAATGTTTTCTAAAACTTTTCAAATAAAAAGGTTTGCAAAATGTTTTACAAAAGCTTTCAGCAAAGATATGTAGATGCTATATCTACAAGAGAAACTATTTGAGAAAAGAACCCCTCTTCGAGCCCTCCTACTACCACAGCCATATTGCATACCTTCTTGCTATTATTATTCTATTAAGGTGGTTTGCGAGTACATTCAAAGTACTCATCGGCATTGTCCCTGGCTATTAACTTGGCCAGATATCAAGAAGAAGATGGCATTGGCGACTATGCGAGCTAGGACGTTCTCCTAGTCAGTTGCCTGTAGGTTAAGGCATGGCTCGGGCTCCACGCTTGATGAAGTGCCGCTGCGGGTTATTGATGTAGCCATAATGGCATTCATGTAAGTCTTGTAAATTCGGTATGTCTCGGATGTTGTGATGATACTTGTCGGTTATGTGCCACGACTAACTGATCATGGGATCGTGGTTTTATACATAACAGGGATTCTCAGAGGATTAATCCGGGAGGCCCACGGGTGTTCTATAACAACATAAGGTTCACTTTACTGTGTTAATGTCTCTAGTTCAATCTATTGAAAAGAGAAAAGGCCATAATAGTGTAGGAAATTCCCGGGCCAAAACTGAGCTTTCCTAAAGATTCTAGACAGGAGTCACCGGTGTGGAAACACCGGAGTCTCCGGTGTGGTCTGGAGTTTCCCCGAAAGTCCCCGGAGTGGACTCAATAAGATGCCCAAAACCATTCTATTTGGGGGTCCAGAGACAGACCGAAGATGGGCTGGAATCTCCGGTGTGGTATCACGGACCGGAGTTTCCGGTGTCTTTGGTCCAGAGTTCCAACCAAAGTATCTAGTGTGAGCGTCACGACCAAGCCCAAGTCATCCAGAATGCCAGCCGGAGATGGACCGGAGATGGGCCGGAGTTTCCGGTGTAGACCGGACTCTCTGGTGTGGAAGGTCCCCAACGGTCAGAAAATGGTCTGCAGCTGTGAGGTCTATAAATTGGGGACTCATCTTCTACCTCAAGCTGCTCGTTCCAGAAAAGCAAAGGACCACCATTAGAGCCACCAACACTCCAAGATCTCTTCATCCCACCATCCAAAGTCGCTGATCTTTGGGGAATCGGAGGAGGAGGCCTCGATCTACAGCTTCACCAAGAGAAATCTTCATTTCCCCCTCATTCACTTGAGGGCCCCTTGCTCTAGGGTTTCATTGGAAACCCTAGGTCTTGTTTTGGTTCTTATAAGCTTGTCTTTGATTGTTTGACAGCTTGCTTGGATTTGGGAGCCTCCAATTAAGTTGTGGATGTGTGCCTCGAATTTGTTGTAAGGGTGCCGGCTACCACCTTGAAGGTTGCCGATATAGTGGAAGCGTGAATCCATCCCCTTGGGGTGAGGTTCATCGTAGAACAAGGGAGGCCTTTCGTGGCGTTGATGGTTTGATACCACCCTCTCTCAAAACGCAGACGTACTTCCCCTCAAAAGGAAGGAACTACGGGAAATAATCCTTGTGTCCCCATGTGCTTCACTTTGGTTACTTTTATCCTTTACTGCACCTTACTTTATCTAGTTCTTGCTTAGTTAGTCGTGCTAGTGTGACCTATAGGTAAATTCACCTTAGTTGCATGTCTAGAGAATTTACCTTTGTGTCAAACCCTATTTTGAAAAAGAGTAAAATTTGAAGTAGCACCTATTAACACCCCCCTCTAGGATCCCATACGATCCTTTCAATTGGTATCAGAGCCTCGGATCTTTATTCGGGCTTAACCGCCTAAGAGATTATGGGAAACCTAGAGGAAGGGGAAGAGGGTGAGGCTAGCACTTTGGTGACCATGGTAGATCTCAAGAAATTAGAAACAAGCTTGAGCTCTACTCTGGGCAACGAAATCCAACAGTTGCATCAACTTGTTGAGATACTTGTTAAGGAAAAGTCAGCCTCACCACCTCCCCCTCAAGAGGAAACACCTCCTAACCCTAAGGAAAATGCTCTGGCTAAGCCAATAGGTGAAGTGGTGGGCGTTGAACATAATTCCACTAACTCCACCACCAAAAAGGGTGATGGGAAGGAAGAGCACCATGCGGTTCCCGGATGGTACTCTCCCGACCCTCCGATCCCTCATCCCCACATAAATAATATAGGTGACCCACCTAAGTTAGCTGCACATACTTTTTCTCAATGGCAAGTTTTAATGAAATCTCATGTGTGCAACTCTTGCATTGACTTGTGGAACATTATTGAAGGAAGACTCAAAATTAAGGATCCAATCAACTTGACAAGAAGAGAAGTGGTCAATAGTCAACTCAATGCCACTGCCTTGCACATGATTCAACTTGGAGTGGGACCAAAGGACGTTCCCCACATTGAGCACTACAATACCGCCAAGGAAGATTGTGATGCTATCATTGACTTGTTTGTTGGAAATGAGAGCATGAGAAGAAATAGATATGATGCCTTGAGCAATGAAGCTGAAGGTTTCTTTATGAAGGATGGTGAGGATAATTAAAACATGTATCAAAGACTTAAATCCACAACCACCGCCTTCATAAATGTTGGTGCCTCTCACATTGATGATGCCTAGATCAAGAGGAAGTATGTGAGTGCACTCATGCCCTTCGAGCCCACTGACTTGAAGAGTCTCCAAGGAAGACACAACTACCATCTCATGACCTCAAATGAAGTTATGCAAGAGATAGCCGCCTTCAAGGTTGCTGCCAAGAATGCCAAAGATGCCCGTGCTCGTGCCATTGGAATGAGTAGTGGTGTCAATCTTGCCTTTAAGGCCAAGGTTGTGGAATATGATGAAGAAGAAGGAAGTGATGATGCACTCTCTATGAGCCACCCCGAAGATGCCAATGTTGCTCATGGTGAATACATGGCTTTCTATGCAAGAAATTTCTGGAACGATCTCACCAAGGCCAAGATGGAGATGCAACGAAGAAGCAACCCAAGTGGTAGAAAAGAAAATGATTCAAGATTGAGAACTTGCTTCAACTATGGTGACCGCTATCATTTTGTTGCTGGATGTCCTTATGAGAAGAGAGAAGACAATGGTGGTGAACTCATATTGAAGAAAAATCCAAAGGCCCCTTTCAAGAAGCCTTTCTACAAGAAGAATGCCACCAACAAGAAATCTGATGACATTATATTGATAGCACATGAAGAGTTCTCTTCCGATGATGAGGAGGAGGAAGAAGAAGAAACAACGAATGGTGTGGCTGCCATTGCCACTACCTCTACACCCACCTTCTCCCTCTTTGATTCCCCAAATGAGAACACCTCCAACAAGAACGTCACTTGCCTTATGGCAAGAGCATCAGAGGTATCATCGTCTCCTCTCTCCACCCCTAGTATCAATGATGATTTGAATGATGATATAACTCTTGAGGTGAAGGAGGAATTAGTTGCTTTCGATGCTTATATGACTAACTTGCAAGGGGAGCACAAGAAGAATTTTGTAAATCTCTTAAATCAACTTGCTCACACACAAGAACTCCTTGATGAGAGATGTAAGCTTGGGGAGAGCATCTACTTGAGATGGATGCTCTAACTAATACTCTTGAATAATAACAAGAGACTAGGGTGTCTCTTGAATAAAAACTTGAAATCCTTGATGAGGCAAATGATCAAAGTATTGCTAAAGTCATTAAGGAACGTGATCATGCCATTGCTAAATACAAAAAGGCTAAAAAGGACAAGATTGAGTTTGATGTTGTTCATGACAAACTTGCTTAGGATTATGAGAAGCTTAACAAGGCTCACAAGACCTTGGAAAGTGATCTCATGACTCTCACAAAGTCTCGTGAACAACTTCAAACTCAATTGACTAATGTTGCTTCACCTAGTATTTCCATTCCCCCTAGTTGTACAAACGTCCTTGAAGAAAATGCTAGGTTGAAGGGGGAGCTTGCAAAGGCAACCTTCCCCAAAGGTAGCAAGTTTCTTGATGTCCTTTTAAGTAAGCAAAGGCCAAATAATGAGAAAAGGGGTCTTGGCTATGTTTCTAAATCCAAGAAGAAGAAGAAGAACAAGAAGAATAAGAAGGCCAAGCCCGCTCAACCAAAAGATAAGACCATCATGGGTAGTAATACCCAAAGTGGCAAAACTATGTCACAAGATGACTTTGCAGGAAGTGCTAACCCTCACTATGTCTTAATGCATAATTCTTATGATGTTGTTTATGCACAATATGTTGGTACATTTGATGGTTATATTGCTTGGTCTATTTGGGTTCCAAAGACCCTTATCACTAACAAAAGAGGACCCATTGAAAATGGGTACCTAAAAATCTAGCTTGATTTTTTTTGTAGAACTATGCTTCCGGAGGGTCAAAATGGGTGCTTGATAGTGGTTGCACAAGTCATATGACCGGAAGCAAAGCAATTATGATGGAGATAAGGGCAAATCGAGATCATATAACCGTCACATATACCGATAAGTCAAAATCTCAGGTAATGGGTCTTGGAAAAGTTGTGGTTGCACACGATGTTACTCTCGTGGACGTCATGCTTGTTAAGACCCTTGGCTATAATTTATTTTCAGTTCGTGCCCTAGGCAATATGGGTTTCACCGTATTTATTGATAATGATATTGTGGTCCTCTTGTGGAGCAAGACTCTAAAGGTCGCTTTCTTTGGGTATGTCAAAAATGACTTGTATGTGGTGGTCTTTTCAGGGAAACCACTACAAGTGTGATGTGCTTATTTGGAAAGGCCGGTGTGGGTTCATTATGGCATCCCTAACTAGCCCATGTAAATATGAGAACTTTGCAAAGCCTCCACAAGGGTGGCCATATTGTGGGACTAAAGGACAATGTTTGTTTTGCCAAAGATCATGTTTGCAGGGCTTGTGTTGAAGGAAAGATGCATGATTCTCCCCACAAGCCAAATAACATTATAAAGTCGAAGAGGATCTTGGAGCTCCTTCATGTGGATCTCTTTGGTCCTCCATCTCATGCTAGCCGTGGTGGGAAGAAATATTGCTTGGTGATTGTTGATAACTACTCAAGATATTCATGGATATGTTTCTTCAAGTTGAAGAGTGAGACTCAAAAATACTTCATCGACCTTGACAATATGGTTCAACGTCAATAAAATGTCCCCGTGCTAACAATAAGAAGTGACAACGGCACCGAGTTCAAGAACTACACATTAAATGGGTTTCTTAGTGTTGAGGGGATAAACATCAATATTCCGCTGCATATACCCCTCAACAAAATGGTGTAGCTGAGAGGAAGAACCGGACATTAATGGATATGGCAAGGTCCATGGTTGCAGAATTCAAGTCTCCATATAATTTCTGGGTGGAGGCAATCTCCACCGCATGCCATGCATCAAACCGGCTGTACCCCCGCAAAGAGTTGAACAATACGCTGTATGAAATACTTACCAGTAACAAGCCCAACATTTCATACTCCCGGGTATTTGGTTGTAAGTGTTTCTATCTCATAAAAGGTGTTCGTTTGTCCAAATTTGATTCCAAAGCTTTAGAGGGTATTTTTGTTGGTTATGGTCTCGATTCCCACACTTATAGAGTCTATGATAAACTCTCAGGAATTGTCATAGAATCTTGTAGTGTGGTTTTCAAAGAATATGATGTCCCTCAAGCGGGGCATGTTGATGTTTGCGATGTTTATGGTGAAATACCACAAGATTCCATAAGAAGAATGGGTGCGGGATTCATCCACCCTGTTGAGGAACCCCTTGTGGCAGATTGAGAAGAACTATGCTCTACTCAAGTGGAGCCCTCATCTTCACAACTTCAACAAGCTCCTATTATTGAGGGCAATGATGACCCAAGCCAAAGACAAGATGAGAACCCTCTTCATGATGATCAGGTTGAATGCGCTAGGCTAAATTGTCCACTCTCTCCACTGACTGGAGTATCCAGCCCCATGCAGTCAATTGCTCAAGGCAGATTTATTCAGTCAGTTGCAAGATCCCCTCAAAGCCTTTCAAGTAGCTTGTCTGATCATGACCAAAATCAACCTGTACCTCATGTTGATGAAGCTAAACCCATTGTTGATCAAGTTCAAGTTAATGGTCAAGACAAGGACCAGAATGATGAAGAGATCCCCATAAGGAACAACTTGGAGATCGAAACTCGTCACAAAGCTAGAGTGGACATAATGTTAGAAAGAAGAGAGCACTCTCTTGAGAATGTTCTTGGTGATCTAAGGAGTGGAATGTCCACTCGAGCCCAATTGAAACATTTTGGTGAGCATCAAGCGCATATATCCATGGTGGAGCCAAAGAAGGTATGGGAAGCTCTTGAAGATTCAGATTGGCTAGAAGCAATGCACAAAGAGCTCAACAACTTAGAGAGAAACAAAGTATGGAAGTTAGTAGAAAATCCCAAAGAGTGCTGCAATGTTATTGGCACTAAATGCATATTCAAGAACAAGCAAGATGTACATGGTATTATTGTGAGGAACAAGGCAAGATTGGTAGCACAAGGGTTCTCTCAAATTGAAGGCATTGATTATGGAGAGACTTATGCTCCCGTGGCTCACCTTGAGTCCATCTGTATCCTTCTTGCATATGCTGCACATCATAATTTTAAATTATAACAAATGTATGTGGAAAGTTCTTTTCTAAATGTTCCATTGCATGAGTTGGTTTAAGTTAAGCAACCCCCAGGTTTCGAGGATCCCAACTTCCCAAACCATGTCTACAAACTTTATAAGGCGCTCTATGGACTTAAATAAGCTCCACGTACTTGGTATGAGCACCTTAGAGATTTGTTGTTAAACTATGGATTTGAGGTTGGGAAAATTGATCCCACTCTTTTTACTAAGAAGGTTAATGGGGAGCTTTTTGTTTGCCAAATATATGCTGATGATATTATCTTTGGCTCATCTAACAAATCTTTTAATGATGAGTTCTTGAAGCTTATGACTGACAGGTTCAGGATGTCTATGATGGGGGAGTTGAGGGTATTTCTTGGTTTTGAGATCAAGAAAGTAAGAGGAGGAACGTTTTTCAATCAAGCCAAATATACCCAAGACATGCTCAAGAGGTTCAACATGAAGGAACTAAATGGAGCTCCTACTCCCATGGCAACCAAGACTCCATCTTTAGCTTAACCCAAATGGTAAAGATGTTGATCAAAAGGTATACCGATCCATGATTGGTTCTTTGCTTTACCTATGTGCATCGAGACCTGATATTATGTTAAGTGTAGGAGTATGTGCAAGATATCAAGCGGCTCCTAAAGAAAGCCCCTTGATGGAGGTCAAAAGAATCTTTCGATATTTGGTTCATACCCCAAACTATGGTATATGGTATCCTAGGGGCTCAACATTCTCTCTTTGTGGATACACTGATTTGAATTGGGCTGGTGACAAGGATGATAGAAAATCAACCTCTGGTGCTTGCCAATTCCTTAATAGGTCCTTGGTGTGTTGGTCTTCTAAGAAGCAAAACTGTATATCTCTCTCCACCGCCGAGTCTGAGTATGTGGCTACAGCTAGTGCTTGCACTCAATTGTTATGGATGAGGAAAACTTTAAAGGAATATGGTGTCCGTTGTTACAAAGTGCCTCTTTTATGTGACAATGGAAGTGCTATCAAGATTGCCTACAATCCGGTGGATCATACAAGAACAAAGCATATTGAGATCCGTTATCACTTCATTAGAGATCATGTTGCCCGAGGAGATATTGAGCTATCTTATGTATCAACCAAAGACCAACTTGCAAATATATTCACAAAGCCACTTGATGAAGCAAGGTTCTGCTACTTGAGGAATGAGCTAAATATCATAGATTCAAGAAGTTTGACTTGATCATCTTGCATACACACCTATTACTTGATCATTATGTGGTCTAGGTGTAGGCATGGAGATAGGGGAGTGCGGTAGCGCCAAAATTAAGAAAATCAATTCTCTTAATATCATTTTCTGATATGTGAGCTTCATTGACGAGTAGAAGTTATGAACCCAAGGATAATTCTTCGCGGTTTCATGCCTCACACTCTTACATGATGGTCTCGGCCACCGCCCCCTTCATTGTGAAGGGTTGGTTCTTGGTTCTATTCGATTTGGAGTTTCACTTATCATTTAATTTGGATTTCATTGCCTATTTTGATTCTTCACAGTTTGGAATCTAAACACAGGCCTTACTCTCTCACCTAAACACATTCCATCCCATATATGTACCCAAAAATTTGAATCTGGTTGGTTTTGGTCAAAGAGGACCGGAGTTTCTCATGTGCAAACACTAGTCTCCGGTCAGACCAGAATCTCCGGTCTATCAGACCGAAGTCTCCGGTCTGGGGCGGTTTCTGCCTGTGACTTAAGGGAGCCAGGGTGAGAGAGTCACACAGACACTACCTTCCACCCTGACTCCCACTCTCACACCCACCTCCTCCTCCTCCAAAACCGCAGCCCGAAAGCTGTTTTTTCCGCCGGGATCCACCGACTCCCACTCTCACACAGACTTATTTGGTTTATGTGAACTATCTATGTGTGTGGACATGTCTATGCTCGTTCCCTTATTGTAATAGTTATCCATTACCTGACTTGCATGTATTACTTGATTATCTTGATGCACATCGTCAGGGGGGGCATAGCTATGTCTTATTAAAAATTCCATGCTGAAAGAGTATGAGTTTGGCGGAATATGATGGATATATTATTGAGCCTCATGGGCGAGTATATATAGGCGTACAGAGGATTATTTTGGAGTACCAGTCAAGTTAGGACTGTACGTAAACATATCCTAACTCTATCTAAACTACCATAACAACCGTATATACCTAATACTCTAACATCCCCCGCAGTTATAGCGGTAACGTCGTGAAAAACTGGAACATCGCGGACGGTCAGATTGGAGATAAACCGAAGTAGCATCCAGTAGGCTGACATCCCCCTGCAGTCGTAGCGGGAACATCGTGGATGGTGTCACGTCGTGGTTGCTTAGACTGTAGAGGAAGCTGGTGATGCTCAAGTGAGGTGGTAGACCTTGTGCCAATGTCGAGGGAGCCGAGAGCGTTGGGCGGTGTCGTGGCTGAAGTAGTCGTGCGAGGGGTCACCGTTGTCGATATCGTGGTCGGGGATGCCGTTGTCGAGGTAGCCGCAAGTGAAGCCGCATGTGCATAGTGCGCGAGCAGGATGACGGAGACGCGTCGAGGCAGTCGTCGAGGGTGTCGATGTCGAAGCCGATGTACTCCGAGCCGTCGAGGACGAGGTGCGGCCATAGTTTTGCCAGAACTAGGCGCACGTCGGGGACGAACGCACACTCCGTTTTTGCTAGAACCGAGTATGCTAAGAAGAACTCGTCGGTGACGCGGTCAAGGCAGTCGTAGAGGGGTCGATGCTGAAGAACACATTGTCAAAGCCGATGAAGCCGAGGCACCGATCCGAGCTTGCCAGACTCGGGAACGTGTCAGGGATGAAGGCAATCCTAGTGTTGCCAGTACCAGGCGTGCGGGGGCAGGGACCATCATGAACTTGCCACCATGTCAGAAGGACTAGCAGAGGAAGCCTCCAGAGCGGTTGCGACGCGCGGAGTAGAAAAGGGAGAGATGCCGGTGCTGTCCGAAGTTGTCGGAGTAGAGTAGCAGGTGGTGTAGTTGGGGATGAGGCGATGAAGCTGGCGGCGAAGTTGTAGTGGATGAAGACGTAGAAGGCGGCGAAAACATCGGCGACCTGGGTAGTCATGTTGGATGCCTGGAGTGGCGATGGGGTAGTCAGCGGGACCTATGACGGCGAGAGGGTGCCTTGTAGGTTACCTTGTGAAGTGTGGCGGTGAAGCTCGAAGTAGGCGAGGAAGACCCGGCGACGTGACGAAGACCATGTGCAGACGGCGGCGATCCGTGCTTTAGGTGATGGCGCGATGAAAGCCGAGGTCGTCGATGCATGAGGACGGCAAAGTAGACTGCGTGCAGCCATGCTACAACCCGAGGGGGTGGCATAGCTGCAGGACGCAAGTCGGTGCAGCGACTAGGAGACCACCAGCGACGTACATGCCAAGGAAGGCGCATTGGAACCTGGTAGTGTGGACCAAAGGCGGCGGCACTGTGGCCCGACGGAGCGACACAGCGTAGCCCGTAGCTCGATCAGCGGTAGGCACGTGCTCGGGGACATGCTTGGCGTAGACAGGCGCGGGATCGGTTGATCAAACCGACGGTGCACCGTATGCGCCATGAGGTGGACGACGCATATATCGGATTCGATGGCGGCATTGTCGGTGAAGTTCTGGATGATGATGACGAAGAGGATCCGAGGGGGGCGACCGCGGTAGCCTTCCGATGAAGGCGTAGCAGCCGTCCGTGGTGCACGACAGCCTGTCGAGGCAGGCGCAGCAACGGAGGGGGCAGGCGCACGGACATGATGTAGATCCTTGATGCCGATGGTCGGAGTAGAGGCGCAGCGATGACGATGGTGGTGGGCGACTCAATCCGATCTAAGATCGGTAAACCAAAAAAGAAAACAAATCAAGAGATCGGAAAAATAGACTTATAGGGCAGCCGATCACGGATCAGCGGACGAACCCTGCATACGGGTTGCGCAACCCCTGGCGGAGATCATGGAGATCGACCTCCCCGGGGGCAGCGAGGCGGAAGCTAGGGTTTGAGATTGATTTAGGCTGATACCATGAAAGAGTATGAGTTTGGTGGAATATGATGGATATATTATTGAGCCTCATGGGCGAGTATATATAGGCGTACAGAGGATTATCTTGGAGTATGAGTCAAGTTAGGACTGTATGTAAACATATCCTAACTCTATCCAAACTACCATAACAACCGTATATACCTAATACTCTAACACATGCAAAACATCTTGTTGTCATCGAACACAAAAAAGGGGAGATTGAAGGGACATTTATTGTTCTAATCTATTTTGGTGTTTGTTAACAACATAAGTTTGATTTTACTAGGTGTTAATGTCTACAGGTCAATCTATTGAAAAGAGAAAAGGCCATAATAGTGTGGGAAATTGCCTGGCCAAAACTGAGTTTCTAAAATTCCAAACCGGAGTTTCCAATGTGCAAACACCGGAGTCTCCGGTGTGGTCCAGAGTTTCCCCGAAAGTCCCCGAAGTGGACTCAAGAAACTTCCCAAAACCATTCTGTGTGGGGGTCCGGAGACGGAGCGGAGATGGGCTAGAATCTCCGGTGTGGTATCACGGACCGGAGTTTCCGGTGTGGAAACACCAGAGTCTCCGGTGTCTCTGGTTTGGAGTTCTGATAAGTGCATATTTGCATCATGTTTTACATTATTATTTTGCATTGTAGACGTACGATCTTGGTATTTTACGGCGCTCGCGCGGACATTTTATGTGTGTTTCCACCAGGATCAGGACAGATAATGGATCCAATGGTTACAATTATTAGAGCAGTTGTACTGTGGAGAAAAGGAGTCAAAAATAACGTAAATCACTTATTTGAGAAATACTAATAAACCAGAAGAAAACCAGAAGCGAACAAGGGAGGCACAGAGCCCAACGACCAACTATACGACCAGAAGAACTCTTCCGCCCGTATAGCTCCGGCCGTATAGTTGGCGCCGCCTCCGCCTCATCAAATAGTTTCACCCCGTGCAATTGGTTCGAGGAGACGACATATAGAACACCCAGAAATCGCAGAAACCTCACCTCTGGAAGGCATCTGGAGGGGGAACTCATCCACAAGGTATCCATCTTCGCCCTGCGTAGTTCCGAGAGGCTAAGGCATCGGTCTTCATCATCCAACGCTGCATGACCAACATCTCCATCTATCCCATCTGCATCTTGTCTAGATCTTGTTGTAATTCCTATACTCGTTGTGGATTTATACAAGTACTATTCATCTATGATTGTTTCCATTACCATTGCTATGATGTTGATTGCCTCCATGTCTGAGTAGATCATTAGTTCTTGGGGATATGGAGAAACCCTAGTATGATATTGAAATAATATAAAGTCTATTATGATCTTCATCGCTGTGACCATGTGTTAGATTCTCCACATCTTGATGTTGAGAGAATTTGACCTCTCAATATTTGCCTCTCATTGGGACTTGATGGAGGGAACTACTTGTTGGTAGACGGAGGTGTGATAGCACTTACAGTGACTATAAAGTTGTTGGCACCCCTTACGTATCAACTTGGGAAACCGAGGAAACTCACGGAACACTATCCATGCCATGGGATACGTCCTACGGGATTACATCCCTTAATAGCACAGTAATTCGATTGCTGTCGATTGCTGACTCCTGTGGTTATGACGATGATATGAGCAGCGGTTGTTGTCTATTCGTCCAAATACGGAGTTCGTCCCACACATACATAGTTGAGAATGTTCATGATGATAATCTTTATCTTAAATATTTACAATACTAGTGGTGTATATGCTACTCCATGATAATGCTTTTTCCCTACTGCAGTTCCAATCTCTCTTACATACGCGATACTTACTTTTTGTACTCAGTTGTTTACTTTACTTTATTATTGTTCTTATACCTAGAACCCCAAAACACCTTTTTACACAATACTTGCATTTTATCTTGTTACTTAGAACTTTATCTAGCATTTCTATCATGATATTTATTTCAAGAATTATTAGACTTCAGACTCCTTCTCCATATGGGATCGATATCTTTATTTCAAAACTAGCTACAAACGATCTGTGCACTTGCAGTCATCAAGCTATTTTCTGGCGCCGTTGCCGGGGAGCTAAGCGTTGTAGGTCTTTTAGTTTTTGCTTATTTATTTTTGTCTTGCTAAATTTTGTTTTAAGTTACAGCCTTCCACCAACATGATGGAGTTTGAGCATATGACTAGTGCTAACCGACTCAACCACTTTGGGAAGCCCTATGATATTTATAAAAGAGAAAATTACAACGAGAAGACAAGGGGTTTTGAAATAAATCCTCTACTACTTAGTATTCTACATAAGAAGCAATTTACTGGAGATGAAGAAGATCCTGATCCATATGAGCATATTACATGTTTTAAAGATATATGTGGTACTTTTCTATTGACGGGATATACTGTTGATGAGGTAAGGGTTAAACTTTTTAGTCAAACTTTGACAAGTACATCTCTCTCATGGTATAGATCTCTACCCCCTAAAGCCACTACTACTTGGAATAATCTAACCTATGAATTTCTATCAAAATATTATCCATTATCAAAATCTTTTGGAATCAGGTGTCTTACAATGACCTGGAAGAATCGTTCTAATGAAGGACTAGTAAGAGCTTATATTAGATTTAAAGATTTACTACGACTATGTCCTCATCATGATTTGCCTGAATGGTATTTGTTACATATCTTTTATGGCGGTTTAATTGAACCTAATAAACTTGAACTAGACTCTTTCGCGGAAGGAGCCTTTATGAATCGTCCTATACCTAAAGCTTGAGCTTTACTTAATAGAATTTCTGAGCATAGAGTTTCATGGAATTTTGGTCTAGGGAGTGAATGAGGCTTAGAAATAGAGCATGATTGTATTCATGACTATAATTAAAAAGGCCATGTTAAAGAATTATCTAAAGAACTTTATCTGGATTCAGATCTTGTGTTGAAAGTTGTTAAAGCTTTTACAAAACATATTAAATCTCCAAAGGAGGGTCCAGTCAAGTGTGATCCACCACCTGAACCCGAAAAGAAAATAGAAGATAAAGCAACACTGGCCTACGTAGAACCAATATGTGAAGTGCTTTTCCCTAACACTACACACAAGCATATTTTTGAATATGAACAGGTCAAAGCAGTATAGGAAAAGAGGGAAGAGGAAAGCATGCCAGAAGTCATGGAACATCTGAAGGAAACCAAAGATGAAGAGGTAACCAGGGAAGCAATTATGGCTATGTACTCACATTGTAACATAGTTGAACTTGGTTTAGAGACTTCCATATTGGTTGAAGGTAAAACAAAGGTAAAAGATGTGGGTAAGCCTGATCTTCCCTGGATATTTAAAGAAACATCTCATTATCGTTTATGTGATCTTGGCACCAAAGTTAATGTTATATATTATGATTTCTACCTAGAAATAAAAGACGAAATAGAACCGGCTACAATTGAAAATACTGATATAACAATCATGTTAGCAAATAAAAACCTTAGAATTCCAATGAGAGTAGTTGACAATGCAACTGTCACAATTGGCAACAAAAACTTTCCTATCGATTTCGTAGTTGTTGATATGTCAGCTGACACTCTTTGCCCTATTATATTTGGAAGAAACTTTTTGGGTGATATAGGTGACTATGTTAATTTCAAGGAGATTGTGTCACTTAAGCTTGGGGGAACGGAAAATAAATTCCATTTTTCCAAATTTAAAGACAGACCTCCACAAATACAAGAAGAAGAGGAAGAGAGAACTAATGAGGAAATGGCGGCTCTTTTCTTTGGTAATCAAGAAGAAGAAATAAATGAAGATCCAAATTATGAAGAAATAGTTATGGAGGACAAGTCCCTAGAAGAACTAGAAGATGAATTCGATTTACTTCCCATTTTGGGACCTCCAACTGATGAGGCTTTTGAAGAGCCAGAAAAGAGAGGGGACGAGGAATTACCACCCCCCCCCAGAGTTGAAGACTCTACCAGATAATATTAAATACATGTTTTTAGATAATACCAATAAATTCCCCGTTATTATTAGTGCTAAACTGTCAGGAGAAGAAGAAGAACTCATGAGGGTACTTAAGGAACATCGCCAAGCCTTTGAGTACTCAATGGATGACTTGAAGGGCATTAGTCCCATGATAGCCGTCCATCGAATATTCATGGAAGAATGTGCTAAACCAGTTGCGGAATTTAATAGAAGATTAAAGCCTGAAATGAAAGAAGTGATAAGAAAAGAAATTGTATGCCTACTAGATGCAAGTATAATTTATCCTGTTAGAGAGAGTGATTGGGTAAGTCCTTTTAATTGTGTCCCTAAGAAGAGCGGTTTTATTGTTGTTCCTAATAAAACAATGAATTAATACCTACTAGAACTATTGTTGGGCACATGATGTGCATAGACTTCAGGAAATTAAATAAAGAAACTAGGAAAGATCACTATCCATTACCATTCATAGATCAAACTTTAGAAATGTTAGCAAACCATACTCATTTTTGTTATTTAGACGGATACTCTGGTTTCTCTCAAATAGCTGTTCATCCAGATGACCAACTTAAAACAACTTTCATAAGTCCTTACGGTTTACATGCTTACCGGCGTATGCCTTTTGGTCGATGTAATGCTCCAGCTACTTTTCAACGATGTATGACTGCTATTTTTGCGGATTATATAGAATTTATAATGGAAGTATATATGGATGACTTTTCTATCTATGGAACTTCATTTACTAGTTGCTTGGATAATCTCAAGAGAGTTTTGCAGCATTGTGAAGAAACTAATCTTGTTTTAAACTGGGAGAAGTGCCACTTTATGCTCAAAGAAGGTATAGTCCTTGGACACAAGGTATCAGGTAAGGGAATTGAAGTTGATAGATCTAAGGTTGAAGAATTAGAGAGAATGCCACCACCTAGGGATATTAAAGGTACAAGAAGTTTTCTTGGTCATGTGGGTTTTTACAGAAGGTTCATTAGAAATTTCTCTAGGATATCTAAACCTTTGACTAACCTCTTGCAAAAGAGAATGATATTTAGTTTTTATGATAAATGTCTTGAAGCCTTTGATAAACACAAAAATGCTTTATCTCATGCTCTAATTATTAAACCACCTATTTAGGATATAACATTTGATTTAATATGTGAAGCTAGTGATGATGTTGTCGGAGTAACTCTAGGATAACATATTGGTCGTAGATTTAATATTATACATCATGCTAGTATAACTCTCAATGGTGCTCAAAAGAATTATCCTAAGGAAGAAAAGGAACTGTTTGCTCTATTTTTCTCTTGTGATAAATTTTGTTCTTATATAATTGATGCAAACGTAAGAGTTCACACGGATCGTGATGGCTAATACGTCCAAAATGTATCTACTTTCCCGAACACTTTTGCTATTGTTTCTCCTCTAAACTTGTGTGATTTGGATGCAACTAACACGGACTGACGCTGTTTTCAGCAGAATTGCCTTGGTGTGTAGTTTTTGTGCAGAAAATCAACTATCAGGAAAAATCCTAGAAAATATGCCAAAAATCCTATTTCACAAGAAGACTCCCGGAGCCAGAATATGAGATGGAGGGGCGTGGCCCAGGCCACACCACCTGGCCGCATGGGCTAGGCCTAGCCGCACTAGGGGTGGTCTGGCCGCCCCAGACACCCCCTCGGTCTCCCTCTTCGCCTATAAGATGCCTTCTGACCTAAAAACTCAGGTGGGTTCGCGTTAATTGCCAGTAGTTCCCTTGAGGCCCCGCTGCAAACGAGCTGGCAGGACAGAAGATGTTGTGCAAGTTCTCATTGCGAGCACGTATGTCTATATATAGGACACATGCCTAGGATTATCTAGTACTTGGATGCTTTATCTTATTTATCTACAATTGCCCTATGTTCTGATTGCCATGTGAATTGTCTTGTCCATGCAACGCCCGTCCATCCATCCCTATGCCTATCGCACTCGAATACTATTGTTTACTGCTGTTGTTACTACTGTCTTTACTTTTACTACTGCTGCTACTTTACTATTCCTACTTCAAAACTGTTGCTACTGATAAACTGCTGTGAGCAAGATTGTTTCCAGGTGCAGCTGAATTGACAACTCAGCTGTTAAGGCTTATAAATATTCTTTGGCTCCCCTTGTGTCGAATCAATAAATTGGGTTTCACTTCCCTCGAAAATACTGCGATACACCCCCTATACTTGTGGGTTATCAAGACTATTTTTTGGCACCGTTGCCGGGGAGCATAGCTTTATTTATCAAATTCACTTGGATTCATAATTGTTCGCTGCCATCCATACATCATGGGTAAGTCTCATGATGGCAAGGTTCCTATTTTACCATCCACTACAAGAAGAGGTACGGTTCTGAACACCTATGTTGCTCTTGATTCACCATATGTTATGAGTAAGCTCGTTACACCACCACATACACATGCTACACACACTGCTACTACTGCTGAATCTGAAACTTCTGATGCTTGTTGTAACATCCCAAAACTTTAATCCAAGGTTATTAAGATCCAAATCATCAAAATTAGGGTTAACAAAAACTTTTCCAATTAAAATTATTAAAGCATTCATATGTGTGTGCATTTAAATAGGAGTTGTTTTGAATTGCCTTGATTAAGTGATCCATTGCTTGTAAAATGATTCTTAGGTGAAATAAACAGCATCTAAATCATTCCCAAAAAATCCCAAAGAAAAACAAATCAAAATGAATAAAAGAAAGAAATGGTCATATGTGCCATTTTAACTACCATGCCTACTTTGGCTCTTCCTAGGATTCAATTCTTAACAGAAACAAATGCGGATCTTTGCACCCCTTGCTAGTACATGTAATGATGTACCAAGGCCCACTTTGTGATCTACCAAAAACTTTCAAACACTAATTTTAAATGGCATTTGAAAATTGAATGTAGTTCATATGAGAAGATCACACTTATTCAAAAAACACTCAAATGAGCTCCATTTTCAAAACCCAAGCAACCACAGAGGCTTAAGAATGTGTCTAGCAACTCCACCAAAAATCATCCAAAAATTCAAAACTTAAGTTCTTGTGGCCATTTTACAAACACTTGGTGGACATAATTCAAACAAAACCAAAACACTATTTGGAGCAGTGTTTGAACCAAATTGGTCTCCCATTTTGCTAACACAGCCCCCTAGTGCTACCCCTCTCTAGCCCAGCCACCCACTGTACCATGACCAAATGGTCATGGCCATTAAGGCCGAGCACCATTTTGGGCGCCCCACCGGCGACCGCACGCCACAGCCGCCGCCAGCATCATCCACCATGTCTAGGAGGTCGCTTGTGGTCCACCTCCACCGCCCAACCAGCCCCAGCCCGAGGACAGCGACCAGAGCAACCAGGAGACGCCGCGCCCGGAGACTGTCGGCCATGCTGACGCTGCCCGCAGAGCGCGCACGGTCCCTGCTCAGCTAGACCTCGCCTCGCTCCAGCCGCCCGCCTACACAATCCCCATCGGCCTAGGAAGCTAACGGACACGCCCATTCCCCCGACCATGCCCCGTAGTCGCCGGCCGCCGTGAAACTCGCCGTCGGCAGAGACTTAGTGCGCCTCGCTCCATTCACTTCCCCCGACCGCAAACCACTGCACACTCACCGCCGTGACACTCGCCAGGGCACCACCCACCGTCCTAACCCACCGCCCACGCCTCTAGCTCGCTGTGCTGTCGTCACCAGCGAGCACCGCCCATGCTCCTCTGCCGCTTAGCCATGCCTATAAAAGGAGGCCACCCCAGCACCGTTTCCTCACACCACTCTCATCCCCACCCTCTCACAACACTCCCAGAGCCTCACCGGAGCAAGCGGCCGTCCGCATCGCCGGAATTTCATCGGAGTCTACTGTGGAGGGAGAAGAAGCGGGCCGTTAATCAAGGCCATTTCTTGGGACGCCGCTGGTACCAGGAGAACCGCCATCCTTGACTTGTTCGTTTGCCCGCCTCGCCGACCCTCACCGGAGCCCCGGTAAGCCGCCACAGACCCCCACCGAGCCGCTAGGGTTCCACCTCGCCGGCGACCTGTCCGTCGTCGATGACAAGCCAAAGTCGTAGATCTCACTTCTAATCCAACGGCCCACATCGCCCTGTACCGCTTTGCGTGTAAAGAGCCAATGACATGTGGACCCCCTTGTCAGCTGTTCTCTGCGCCGCGGAGTGCCGCTGGGCTGGCCCGTTTTCCTTCCCGCGCAACCCATTTAATTCAAACTTAGATTTTTCGATTTAGTTTTGAACTTAGTTCTGTCCCCTAGTTTGAATATCATTTCAAAGAGATTTACAAATCCAAATGGAGTAATTCCAATTTTGTTAGAAAGCTACTGAAAATATCTATCCAAGCCCGTTGGATTTAATTCATTTAGAGTTAGAGATCTCTCCTAGTAAAAATAACAAGACCGAAGCTTTTGCACATTCAAACATTTTTATAAAATCAACCAAATTAGCTTTTGAGTTCATTCCAACTCTCAAAAATCACATTTCACCATATCTGAATATGTAATAATATTAAGGTTTACATGCAGTGACTTTGGACTAGTACCAAAATAATTCTATATAGGCATTTCTAGTCACTTTAAATCATTAAATAATAAACTTAAACTTAAGTAAATATGATCCAACCTTTAAATCACATTCCCACATGTTAGGATATGTGGTGATGACATGTGTCTACATGATCCCATATTTTAAGTGGTGAATATTAAATCTTAGTTATTTTTCAATGAGTAGAAATTACTTTTCTTAAATAAAAAGAATGAAACTAGTTAATCAAACCTTGTGATGCTTGTGATGATAATAGATCATCAAATGTGTGCCTTAGAGTGCTAATTAGACTAGTTAAGTATTGTTTGGTGATTGTGTACTCTGTATGTATTTATAGACGATAGTACCGACCAAGCTTTCGAGAAGGAGGAGTTCTATCAAGAGGAGGAAGAAAACTTCAACCACTGCACTACACAAGGCAAGCTATCATTAACAATGCAAGATAACACTTGCAAGTATCATGCCTGGCAAGCTAGAATTAAGCTAGATGATTTGAGCAAAGATGCTTTAGGCATGCTTTGGTTATACCACTTTGACTATTCACCTACCCCAAGTTTTATTTCCAAGCTTTACCTTCTTTACTTTACCAAAGTCCTTTACTTCTTTTGAAGGTAGCATAAAAAGTATAAAACTTGATCTATATGGATAACTTTAGATGTCATTCTATGGCATGAGTTTGATCCCATCTTTCCACCTTAGTGAACACTCTTAACTTAGTGGTTTAGAGTTAGATAAAAACTTGAGTCACTTTAGATGGGAACACTTGGTGAAAATGAATTGTTAAAACCTTGGAATGATGAGTCATTCTATTGAGATGTTTTGACATGTGTTGATAAACACAAATGGTTTATGATGATGAAAATGTTGAGGCATGAGCCTTAACCCTTTTACAAAACTGATGGTTGGATTCGGATGCGATACCATTCCAAATTTACTGTACAACCACAATACCTGAATTGGGTAAGGCTTAGTCAGAAGTTTATATGTGATACATTGCAAATGTATCTATAATTTTTGATGTTCCATGCTTGGTTTTATCCACTTTCTTGTGTTTTGTTCCAACTTTGGAGTACTTTTCATATGATTTCTTGGACTAACCTATTAACAAGAGCCACAGTGCCAGCTGCCTGTTTTCTGCTGTTTTTGGTTCCAGGAAAGTCAGAAAATGAATATTCTCGGAATTGGATGGGACAAAAGACAAAGTGCCTATTTTTCCGGAAGTGATCAAGTGCCAGAATACGAGACGGAGAGGGGCCAGAGGGCGGCCACACCACCTGGCTGTGTGGCCAGGCCTGGCCCATGCCAGGGGGTGGTGTGGCCAGCCTAGGCACCCCCTCGGCCTCTCCTTTCGCCTATAAGTTGCCCTCGGGACGAAAACCCTAAGTACCCGATCAAAAATCCACGAAAGCGTCTGTAGCTGCTGTCATCTCCATCCCTAGATCGGGAGGGATCTGAAGCTCTTCCCGGCACCCTGACGGAGAGGGAATTCACCCTGGAGGCTTTCTTCATCACCATGCAAGCCTCCGGTGTGATGCGTGAGTAGTTCATCCTTGGACTACGGATCCATGTAGTAGCTAGATGGCTGGTTTCTCCTCCTTTGTGCTTTCATGTTTAGATCTTGTGAGCTCCGTTCATGATCAAGATCATCTATTTGTAATTCATACATGTTGTGTTTGCGGGGATCCAATGGATATCGAGATGCTATTTCAGATTGATTATTGATTCTATCATGTCTTTGTTATTTGAGATCTTGCATGCTTTCTGTTGTTAGTAGCTATCTTGGCCAAGTAGATGCTACAACTCCAAGAGTTGGTATTTATGCTCGATAGTGGGTTCATGCCTCTGGTAATCTGGGGAAGTGACAGAAATCTCTAAGGTACTAGATGTGTTGTTGCTACTAGGGAGAAAACAACAATCCTTTGTTCATAGAACAATCGTATTGTTTACTTTACACGCAGTTCGTAAAGCAATAATCTGTTGCTTGCAACTTAATACTGGAGGGGGTTCGGATGATAACCTGAAGGTGGATTATTAGTCATAGATGCAGTTGGATGGCGGTCTATGTATTATGTTGTAATGCCCAATCAAGTCTCAGAGGAGTCAAGATGATTAGTATATGCATGTATTGCTTTCTCGGTGTTTGTCAATTGCCCCGTTGTAATTTGTTCACCCAGCATGTTATCTATCTAAGGAGAGCCACCTCTAGTGAACTATGGATCCCGGTCCTTTTTCTTTACATACAATCTACAATCCTTTACTGCTTTGTGTTTACTTTCTGCAAACTTTTACTTCTTTCCATTCGATACGTTTAATCCTTTGTTTTCCGCAAAAACACGGAGAGATTGACAACCTCATTGCAAGTTGGGGACAAAGTTCTGTGGTTGTGTTGTGCAGGTCTCCACGTTGCTACTAGCACCGGTAGTGCGCCCTGCCAAAGCTCAGTTAGTAACACCTTTGGGGTGTTTCCTTGCTCCTACTGGTTCGATTAAACCTTGGTTTCATAACTGAGGGAAGACTTGTTGCTGTATTCATCGTACCTTCCTCTTGGGGTTCCCAACGAGCTCTATGTCGAAAGTCGAGCGCATCAATATGCATTAGTATTAGTTCCCTCACGGGAGAGGTTTGAGTTGAGGCTACCTCTCAATGTTGTCCATCTATGCAGTGCCCAAGATGACAGATGGTCATGGTTGGGAGGCCATGCTCATAGGAGATGTGCTTATACTAGGGTGTGTAAAGGAAAGGTTATGTTTGATTATCTACATACTAAGTGTGATGATTCAGGGTTATCCCTGACAGATGTATCGAATTTTGTGGTGAAAGTGTACCACCTCTGCAGAGTGTCAAACTATTCGAATAGCCGCGTCCGCGGTTATGGATAGTTGGAGTGGCCATACTGTTTCGTTGTCAGATATTTTCAAAATGACTTATGAAATCAATGATGAATCTTGACTTGACCACAACAGAGTTGTGACTATGACACTAGCTTCCCAACTTAAGTGATTCTAGAGCTTTATTTTATCTTTCTTTGTTTCTGAACTCGGCTTAGGTTTCAAACTTAACTTTGTAGTTAAACTTAGAGTTAGCACTTTGCCCTAGAACTATACTACTTGTTAGTGGTAGTTTGCGAGTACTTAAAGAGTACTCATGGCTTTTGTCCCTGGCTATTCCTATGGCCAGACTATGAAGGAGACTACCAAGATGATGACCAGCAGGACGGCTATGATAACTAGGACTATCTGCCTTCGTCAGCATTGCCTGTGCCCTTGAAGATGGACCCCACCGCTACGCGTATATTTTATTCCGCTTCTTGTTGTATTAAGAATGGATCATGAGATCCTTATTTGTGTAAGACCTTATTTATGGTTTGTAATGGATATTGTACTATGGTATCCAATCTGTTATGTCTCGCAAAAATGGTAATCCTGGGATTGCGATGAATGACATAACAGGCATCTGGGATTAAAAATCCGGGTGTTGACACTTATGATGCTGCTTCTAATGTGCTTGATAAGAGTGGTTCATTAGGTCCTTTCCTAGATGCTACGATTGCTAGAACTATAGCTGGAAATACTGAAACTCCTAATGAAGACACTACTATGCTTGTTAGTTCACCTGAGTCTAGTGAGAGTTATGATATTGAAGACGGTTATGTTGAGATGACAGATGAATTTATTAAAGAATGTAAAAACATCCATGATAGGAGCGCTGCTAAGAGTCTCCTTGAGAGGCGTACTATTAGACCCAAATTGTCTCATATTGCTAAGTTTGCTGCTTCTCCCATAAACATTAAAGATAAAAATTATGATTTCTCTCTTGATCTATCTTATATAGCTATTGTTGAGAAAGAACCTTTTTGTGGGACTAAGAATGAAAGTGCGGTAGCACATATGACTGAGCTTTCTACCATGAGTGGCCTGTTTTCTGATGATATTAAGATGCATACTTACTTTGTTGCTAAGATTTTCCCCTTTTCACTGAAAGGAGAAGCTAAAACTTGGTTTAGTAATTTACCTCCTAGATCTATTGATAGCCCTGATTGCTTGATTAGTACTTTCCTGCAGAAATATTTTCCTCCTAGTGCTAGCCATGCTATTTTGTAGGAACTTTTTGATTTTAAACAGGGAGAAAAAGAGATATTGCCTGAATCTTGGGCAAGGTTTTGTGCTTTGATTCATGCACAGGCTGGAAGTCCATTACCTAAGAATGAGCTTCTTGATATATTTTATAATGGACTAACTGAAGAATATAGGACATACCTAGATAGTTGTGCTGATTGTGTTTTCAGGAATAGGACTCCTAAGGAAGCTGAGGAATTAATGGCTAAAAAAGCAAGAATTATGAAGACTAGACCCCTCCTAAACCAGCTATACCTAAAGTAATTATACATGAACCAATTATTCATGTACCTATTCCAACATCAAAGAAGAGGGGAGTTCTTGAATTAAATGATGAAGTGATGAAGGAAGCTAAGAAATGTCTTAAGGAGAAGGGAATTAAAGCTGCAAATGTCAAGAATTTACCTCCTATAGAAGAATTATGTAAGCCAATTCCCCTCTCATCCACTATTGAGGTACACTCTCTCCAACACTTTGATGAAGGTGATATCCCTTACTCTAAACCTCCTGATCAATGCTTAGAAGAATTCGATATTTTCATTGTTAAGCAAGATAATTTTAATAAAAGGGTGCAAAATCATCTAATGGAAAACACTAGAGCTATTGTTGAGTTAAAAGATATTGTGGAAAGAACCTCTAATGATGTTAAAATGATTGTTAAACATTTTCAAATGGTTCAAACTCAAATAGATCAACTTATTAAAGTGCAAAAAGACTTGCTAGTTAATGCTGCTAAAGAAAGACATGCTTATGAAATTAGAATTAGAAGTGGTCCTGCTACCCAGGATCCTCTATATCCTGAGGGGCATCCCAAAATAATTGAGCAGGATTCTCAACAAGCTGAAAATAGTGGTTCTACTCATAAGAAAAGAAAAAATAAACATAAAACTAACGTAGAACCCTCTGAACCTACTAAAGATCCTAATAGTATATCTATCTCTGATGCTGAAACTGAAAGTGGTAATGAAGAAAATGATGTTCCTAATAAAGAAAAAGTTGAAGAAGAACCTGAAAAGCACACTAAGAATACTAAATACACTAAAGAAGATTTTATTGCTAAGAAACATGGTAGTGAAAGAGAGCCTTGGGTCCAAAAGCCTATGCCTTTCCCTGACAAGAAACACAAGTCAAAGGAAGATGAACACTATAATAAGTTTTGTGAGTGGATGAAACCTTTATTCTTGCAAATCCCTTTGACTGATGCTATTAAATTGCCTCCTTACTCAAAGTATATGAAGGATATTGTCTCCAATAAAAGGAAGATCCCTAATGAAGAAATTTCTACTTTGCTTGCCAATTATTCCTTTAATGGTAAGGTTCCAAAGAAACTTGGAGACCCAGGGATTCCAACCATCCCTTGCTCCATTAAGAATAGTTATGTTAGAACTGCTTTGTGTGATTTGGCAGCTGGAGTTAGTGTTATGCCTTTCTCTCTCTATAAGAGACTTCAACTGGAAAAATTAATACCAACTGATATATCTTTGCAAATGGCTGATAAATCTACCATTATTCCTGTTGGTATATGTGAGGATGTACCTGTTCAAGTGGCTCATAATTGCCTGATATTAACTGATTTTGTTGTGCTTGAAATGCCTAAAGATGATAATATGTCTATTATTCTTGGGAGACCTTTTCTTAATACTGCAGGAGCTGTTATTAATTGTAATCAAGGAAAGGTGACTTTCAATGTTAATGACAAGGAACATACTGTCTATTTCCCCAAGAATATTGATAGGACTTATGGTTTGAATTCAATTGAACATGTTGAGGGCGTCCAAGTTGGAGAAATATATTGTCCCATACCAAGAGAAAATTTTGAAACTATTATGATTGGGACCATTGCTATCAAAATTGAGGTAACATAATCATTAGTGGAATACAAAGTTTTGTCTCATATGAAATTGTTTTGGTAACAAGACGTAATCAACCTTGTTAACAAAAGGATTTCATTGACCAAAACAATTTTTTCACCGTGATTTTCTCTGCTTACTTTTATTCTATCCATTTTAGTTTTTGTTTTAGTTTAGTTTTCTTTATCGTTAGTTGCTTGCATGTTAGAGTGTCTTAGAAATTCTGTACTTCTAGCCTTGTTTTGTCATTGCATCATTTCAAAAACTTCTCTGTCTGTCAGAAAATCCTTCATCTATGCCTGAAAATTGCCCAAAAATAAAGTGTCTCGAAAAATTCCAGAAAATTCATATTAATTTGTTACATGAAAAAAGGGGCAGAGGAGTTCCTGGAAGGTACCACGGGGCCCACCAGGCAGGCACACCACCTGGTGGCGTGGCCAGCCCTAGGGTGCGCCAGCCTATGGTGTGGGCCACCCCTAGCCCTCCACTCACTATCTCACTTGCCACTTTCTTCTCTCTCCCGAGCAAACACCAGTCCATTCTCAAAATCGCGTTCTTGTTGTGCTTTCCCTCGATTTTTCGATCTCCTTGCTCAGCCCATCTTTGCTGCTTAAATTTGGAGCATTTGTTCTCCGGTATGTGACTCCTCTGCTTGTCCAAGTAGATTTGTGTTTAGTGGTTTATATCTTGAGTATTTTGCTGCTATAGGTGACAGGTTATGAGAGCTTATAAGCTTGTTTGATGCTTAGAGATATAGTTTTGATGCATGTTTAGGCCTCTTACAAGTCCCTATGAGTAGTGCCCTTCATTATATTCACTTTGCAATCACTTGTTTAATAGGTGTTTAAATTCAGGATAGAAGATGAATGAGCATCAACTAAACCAACATGAACTATGGGTGCCTGAGGTTATGAAGGTTCACCAGGAGAAGGAAGTTTTTCCTTCCATTTATCCATGCTCTGAATTCATGAGAGCTGCAGGAATTCTCCAGGATTTCCACACTTTGGTTTCTAATGCAGGATTGGAGTACTTTTTGGAAGATGAACCTTGTCAATTTGTGAAGCTAACCATGTCTGTGGTGTAGGACTTTCAATTTAGTTACTCTTTGTCTAACCCCATGGTCCACTACAAAATTTACAATATTGTTGTCGACCTTTCTCTCGATGAATTTTGTGCAGCTATTAAGGTACCTCAGTGGGGATCATGTGGAAGGATTAAAGAGCGACCTACGCCACTCATGGATTTATACGCAGAAATTTGCCAAGGGAGAAGCTTCTCGAAGGAGAGTGGGAAAATCTGTAACATTCATCTCCCCTCTATTCGCTACTTTGCCTACTTTATTGCCAAGTGTGGTCTTGCTAGGAAAACTACCAATAAGTTATGTTCATATGATCTAGCATTCATCTCTGCTGCTCTTAAACAAGATAGGTCTTACAACTTGGGTGCTTTGATAGCTTTCCGTCTTACTGCTAACCACGAGAAAGGTGGAATTTGTGGGGGCCTCATTGCTTCTCGTATACTAGCATTGCATGGTTTAGTGCCTCATCATCTAGACCTACAGTTTCCCATAGAAAGGCTTTATCTTAATTCCATGATACATCATAAATTTGTTTCCTCGTGGGCTAGTTTGAGTGAGTTGTCTTATGAAATAACCTTTCTCAAAGCTGGTTGGAGAAAGAGCAAGTCGAGCGTGTTGTCCTTTTGCCTACACCTGTTTTGTTTAACCTTGATAACAGGGTAGGATGGTCCCTCACGGAGGAGGAGCTTGATACGTACTTGGGAGAGCTCTCCCAACAAGAGCAGCATACTAGAAGAGAGGTCACAGATGATTCGGTCTAGCCCTCGAATGAGGGGAAGTCTTCATATCATAATTATGATTGGGGAGCTTCTTCTTCATCCCACGGGCCTAACTACGATCATTCATACAATGACCCGCCTTCTTGGAACCCTTACCCGTATTTGGATTGACACCCACTTAGGCCAAAAGCCTAAGCTTGGGGAGAGGTATGCCGACATCGCACTCATCTCCATATCATTTTGCATCGGTACTTTGTATATTAATGTTTTGTTCTCCTTTTAGTTTTCTTTCTTTCTTTGCTTTTGCTTTCTAAAACACAAAAAAGAACAAAAATATTTCTATTGTTTCTCTTTGTTTGCTTCTTCTTCTTTTTGCCTTGGTTTGCTTTTCCCTTTTTGCTTTGTTTGAACTATTCAAAAAATCCAAAAAGATTTTGCTTTGCTTGTTCTTCCTTTTTGGTTCTTGCTTTAAAAAATCGAAAACACCAAAAATATTTGTTGTTCTTCTTTGGTTTTGTGAGTTTTGTTGCAGGGTTCAGCAGTCCTCAGTGGGATTTGGTTTCATATTATTATTCAAGCCACACAAGTGAAGGGCAATAATGAGGATTAATGATAACTTGAGGTGTGGTAAGAGGCTGGTAACGAACTCTATTTGTTTTCATCTTTTGTACATATACTCATCATTGTGGGCATGCTTAGCCTGTTCGTGTGGGGTGTATGTTATCTTTGGATGCTTAGTAGTTCTTTCTTTCATATGATTAGTCCTAGCTTGCTAATAGTTTGTAGCATGTCATATGAATGTTTGCTTGCATTACTCTATTCATAACTTGGTATGACACCGTGGTATCCTCCTTTGAATGTTTCATTTGAATTGACTTGGCACATGCTCACACATGCATATGACTGAAATAATCAGTTAAGCCTCGATGAATTATTTTTCCTTGAGGGTCTTGAATCACTTTCATGCCATGATTAGTCATGTTTTGCTGCAAGCATGATTATGACAGCTATTGCTCTCTCGTTTGTCGCTCCCTTACTATTGCTAGCCTTCACTTACACTGAGTATGTTTTACTCATGTTTCCAACTCCCTAAAACCAAATATTGCCAAAAGTGTCCACCATACCTACCTATTAGCATCATTTGCTATTTCTGTCCATATTCAATATGCCTTGTTTTCTTCCAAATAAAATGGTTGCTTGTTATGAGAAAGTTAGTTAGTAAAGCTCTCACGAACTTGATGGCACACTTTATTTCCTGCACTTAATAAACTTGAACCATTGTGAATGTCCATGAAAGTTATATGCTTGCAAATGATAGGCTGGGGATTAGCAGAACCGTGCTGACATGGGGAATGCTTTCAACACCTTTAAATATATACCCAGTTGATACCATGCTCTTTTGTTTGCGGATGTCGTCAGTGTGAAATAAAAGGGGAGCTTGTAAGTCCATGGAGTTATGTATGTGTGTTAGAGAAACGCCTGGGCCACCGGTCTAATCCATGTTGTCATGGTGGAAACCTGCAGCGTAACCATAAAAAGTATCTATGAAGCATTCTTCTTATAAAAAAAGAGAGAGATAGCTATTGAGAAAAAGAAAAGAAAAAAAGAGATTTGAGAAAAGAGGAAAGAGAGAAAAAAGCACCATTTTCCCATGGTAAATAAGAAGATTGTTGAGATACTCATTGTCTGCTTGCCTTGTCACTTTGATGTGGGGATTCTTCCGTATCATCAGGCAAGGGGTACCTAGTTGGCGGTTTCTATGATACACACGTATTTACGATGACAAGAACTTACCGGTAACTAAAGTTGAGTAGCATGAGGAGCGGCCCTCGTACTCAAGGGACATGGGATTTCTAGTTTATAGTCTGTCAAGCATATAACTCAGATTGGACCTCACTTTCACCTTAACCACATTAAAGATGCTTATGATAGGGGCAATGAGAGCTCAAAGCTAATGAGTACCATACTTTCAGCATTTGGAAGCCTTTCAATCTTTTCAAAACCTTTTTCATTTCCTTGTTGAGTCACCACCTATTCTTTGAGCACCTTCTTGAGAGCATAGTTGTCATTCTTAGTGTAATGTGCTTGTCTCAAAACTTGATTATTTGTGTTATGACTTTGATGCTTGTATCTTTAATATCTTTACTTCTAGTCTTGACCTGAACATCAGAGGTGCCTTGGCATTCATAATCAAAGGCAAGCGAGATACCACTCTATCATACCTTGTTATGAGCATTGTAATGTTGCTTATGTTTATGTTTCATGCTACTTATTATCTTTGAGTTGGAATCTCTTCATAGCTTGCAATGCCTATTAAGTAAACTTAGTTGCATACTCCTCATTATGAATTATCTAAGTAGTTGATCACATGCTAAGAATATTTACATCATATGAAACAAATGTGCTCGTGAAAGTTCTTTTATCGCACTCAGTTTTCAACTGAATTGCTTGAGGACAAGCAATAAGCTAAGCTTGGGGGGAGTTGATACGTCCAAAACGTATCTACTTTCCCGAACACTTTTGCTATTGTTTCTCCTCTAAACTTGTGTGATTTGGATGCAACCGACACGGACTGACGCTATTTTCAGCAGAATTGCCTTGGTGTTTAGTTTTTGTGTAGAAAATCAATTATCAGGAAAATTTCCGAAAAATATGCCAAAAATCCTATTTCACCAGAAGACTCGCGGAGCCAGAATACGAGACGGAGGGGGGCTGGGCCTAGGCCACACCACCTGGCCGCGTGGGCTAGGCCTGGCCACGCCAGGGGGTGGTCTGGCCTCCCTAGACACCCCCTCGGTCTCCCTCTTCGCCTATAAGATGCCTTCTGACCTAAAAACTCAGGGGGGTTTGATGTTTTTCCAGAAGGAGTTCTGCTCCGCCGCCACCACCAGATTCCACAAAACAGTACCAGAAACTCCGTTCTGGCACCCTACCGGGACGGGGAATTGAAGGAGATCATCGCCATCATCATCACCATCGCTTCTCCATCGACCATCCATGTTTCCCCCATCTACGAGTGAGTAATCCCCTGATGTAGGCTATGGGGATGGTACGGATTGGATGAGATCGTTCATGTAATGGCATCAGATTGTTAGGGTATGGTGCCTAGTATCTTCTATTAGTGCTTTATGACTTTGTTGCGACTTGTTATGCTTAATGCTTGTCACTAGGGCCCGAGTGCCATGATTTCAGATCTGAACTTATTATTGATTCATTATGATAGCGACTTGTTTATGGTCTTACCTGCAAGTTGTATACACACGTTGTTGTCCAGAACCAATGGCTCCGAAGTGACAGAAATCGGGATAACCGGAGGGAATGACTTTGATGTGAGGATCACAGGTGTTCACGTAGTGTTAATGCTTTGCTCCGGTGCTCTATTAAAAGGAGCACCTTAATTGATAGTAGTTCCCTTGAGGCCCCGCTACAAACGGGCTGGCAGGACAAAAGATGTTGTGCTAGTTCTTATTGCGAGCATGTATGACTATATATGGGACACATGCCTAGGATTATCTAGTACTTGGATGCTTTATCTTATTTATTTGTAATTTCCCTATGTTCTGATTGCCATGTGAATTGTCTTGTCCATGCAACGCCCGTCCATCCATCCCTATGCCTATCGCACTCGAATCCTAATGTTTACTGCTGTTGTTACTACTGTCTTTACTTTTACTACTGCTGCTACTTTACTATTCCTACTGCAAAATTGTTGCTACTGATAAACTGCTGTGAGCAAGATTGTTTCCAGGTGCAGCTGAATTGACAACTCAGTTGTCAAGGCTTATAAATATTCTTTGGCTCCCCTTGTGTCGAATCAATAAATTGGGTTTCACTTCCCTCGAAAATACTGCGATACACACCCTATACTTGTGGGTCAGCAATGGCTTAAAAGAACTCCTTGAAAGGAAAGACCATAAGAGAAGGCTGATCCGTTGGATTCTTTCACTTCAAGAATTTGAGTTGCAGATTATGCAGACGAAAGAAATAAAAATGTTAGATGCAATGTCCATGTTTGCCCAGGAAGACACCAATCTTATTGAGAGGAACTTTAGTCCTGGTGATTTTCGTTTACGGGAATTATCTATAATGAACTAAAGTCAATTCCTCCAAAATAGAAGGAGTCTTTGTTATGGGAGGAACGTTTCATCCCCAATTAAGCAAATGGTAAGTGCAAGGTAAGTGTTCTTACTCAAATAAGTGATTTATTTTCACAAATTTTACTCCTTAAAATTCTACCTTTGAAATCCTTGTGTTTTTCTGAAGTTTTAGAGGGGTTTTACCAAGTATACGGACGGAGCTATACAACCGGAGAGGGATCTCCCGCCGTATAGTTGGTCGTTAAACTCTATGTATCATCTTTGTGAAATTGTTTTCGATATCTGAGCCAATACGGTCGCAACTATACGATCGGAGCAAAAATTCCGGCCATATAGTTGGTTGTTGAACTCTTAGATAGTTTTGCTTTTTGGTGTCTGTATCTATAAGGTCGCAACTATACGACCGGAGCAAAAATTCCGGCCGTATAGTTGGTCGTTAAACTCTCAGACACTTTTGATTTTTGGTGTTTGTATCTATACGGTCACAACTATACGACCAGAGCAAAAATTCCGGCCGTATAGTTGGTCGTTAAACTCTCAGACACTTTTCGTTCGATCTATCTTTTATATTCATCTAAAAAACATTATTATCAGTTCTGAGTCGTGATTTAAGCGACCTGGACTCGAGATATTTGGAAATATCTGCCCGGAACCAACTATACGGCCAGACCTATACGGGTCACGCCCGTATAGTTGGTCGTTACACGGCAGGACACTTCCAAATCCGTGATTTCTTTCCCTATTTCGTTTTGATTCTTTTCTTGGATGGCAATTTGGTGTTTCTCGCGAGTTTTACCGACCTCTGACCCCTCGTATATACTGCCATTGTCTCTCTCTCTAATCATAATCTACAGAAATCAATCTAGCAATGCGCTATCCCGCCCCAGGTCGTGGGAAACCCATGGGGCTCATTGCTACTTCCGGGGACTGTTCTAGCAGCCCGTCCATGGAGGACGATGACGAGCAGGTGGAGAGGTATAGCCCAAGGTATAAGGAGTACGTCGAGCCAAGCTACTTCAACAATAATTTCGATGATGACGTGGTTGACGTCTACATCCATTGTGACATCTAGGATCCATCGGAGATCAATTGGGCGGCGATGAAGAAATCTCAACAAGAGAGAGAAGATCGCAAGCCACATGGAAAAGGGTGTGTGTGGAGACGTTCAAGTTCATCACCACAGATCCAAAGCCACACAAGCTTAAGGAATTATCTAATATTGGTGCAGGTGCTAGCAAGGAAGGGGAGGTTCCACTCTCAAAGCCAACCATCGGTGCTCATATGAAGGTTAAGCTTCGAGAAGAGTGGAGGTACGGTTTCCACTTCCCCGATCCATCAATTATGGATGAGGAAGAAGAAGCTGTCCCTAGGACCAAGGATCACGTGCGAGCACTAGAGATATATCAGAAGCAGGAGCTACTCCACTGCATCGAAGTCTGTCACCGTCTCAATGAAATGGAGAAGAAGGAAGACCTCCTTCCATTGGTGACCAAGCTCACAGATAGAGTGGACACTCTGTAATCTGATCTACGCAGGTGCTACAGCCGCATAACTACTCTGGAGGAGATCAACAAGAAGCTATGCACCACGATGTTACATGCCATGGCACCACAGTGATCTACAACAATCACGGTATCAAATAATCGCAAGGGATTATTTGATCCTGCCTGGCTTGATTCCAAGCTTGGGAAGATCTTTAAGCCCTTGTAATCTATCTTATAAGTTATTATTATTATTTTTGCATTAGTTCAAACTAGAAATAAAGTTTGCATTATTAGAATTCCCTCCAGGAAGGGTCGATCCCTTTTATGAGATTCCGAGTTTCTTATTATATATGGAGCAATATTGAGTTTGTGTTTGCTTTATTGATATATGAATGGCTTGAGTATGATTTTACTTGCACTTGATGATAGCAATAGGAGTCTTCCACACCATTGGTATTAATGGAACACATAAAGATAATTTGGTCAATATGCTATAAGTCTACGGTTTGATTCACAAAAGAAAATTATCTATACAATTAAGTTGAAAAAGAAACCTTGAACAAAGGAAAATGAAAGTGATATCCAAATAGAGTGAGAACAGGTCGTCATAGAATATCAAATCATAAGAATGCTTCATATATAGTTGGAATTTGATAATTGAGATCGTTGAACTTTGAATTCCTACATAAGGTTGAATATATGGCTAGCTCCTTTGCATAGCACTTAAAACAAAAGTGTGAGCATATATGCAAAAGAAAGGAAAAAGAAAAAGAAAAAGAGCGAATGTGCAAAGAGCAAGTAGGCATATGCCATTATATTGTAGTATGACAAAGAGACACTTTTCATATTTTGAATCCCAAGTGAATACATTGATCCTAAAACACTTGGGACTACATCATTAACTCATTCGGTTGAACTGGATTCTTTTACATTATGGTGAGATTCATCTTTTATGAATTGTTGATAACTAAGGTGTGGAAGCCTTCTAATACTATTCAGATGGTTCAAGTAAGATACTATTCATGAACTTATTCCCCTGTATCGTACATGATAAACACATGCTGCAATTGCCTCATTTATTTTATCAACTCGCCTCCATGAATATGAGGATCACATCCATTAAGCTAAAAACTTGCTCGGGACGAGCAAGAGTCTAAACTTGGGAAAGTTCATGAGTGCATATTTGCATCATGTTTTACATTATTATTTTGCATTGTAGATGTAGGATCTTGGTATTTTATGGCGCTCGCGCGCACATTTTATGTCTATTTTCACCAGGATCAGGACAGATGTTGGATCCAATGGATACAATTATTGGAGCAGTTATACTATGGAGAAAAGGAGTCAAAAACAACGTAAGTCGCTTATTTGGGAAATATTAATAATACTAGAAGAAAACCATAAGCGAACAAGGGAGGCAGTGAGTCCAACGACCAACTATACGACCGAAGCAACTCTTCCACCCGTATAGCTCCGGCCGTATAGTTGGCGCCGCCTCCACGTCGTCAAATAGTTTCACCCCGTGCAATTGCTTCGAGGAGACGACATACAGAACACCAAAACCGCAGAAACCTCACCTCCAGAAGGCATATGGAGGGAGAACTCATCCACAAGGGATCCATCTTCGCCCTGCGCAGATCTAGGAGGCTAAGGCATCGATCTTCATCATCCACCACTGCATCACCACCATCTCCATCCATCCTATCTACATCTTGTCTAGATCTTGTTGTAATTCCTATACTCGTTGTGGATTTATACAAGTACTATTCATCTATGATTGTTTCCATTACTTGCTATGATGTTGATTGCCTCCATGTCTAAGTAGATCATTAGTTCTTGGGGAGATGGAGAAACCCTAGTATGAGATTGAAATAAGATAAAGTCTATTATGATATTCATCGTTGTGACCATGTGTTAGATTCTCCACATCTTGATGTTGAGAGAAGTCGACCTCTCAATATTTGCCTCTCATGGGGACTTGATGGAGGGAACTACTTGTTGGTAGATAGAGGCGTGCTAGCACTTACAGTGACTATAAAGCTGTTGGCACCCCTTACGTATCAACTTGGGAAACTGAGGAAACTCATGGAACACTATCCATGCCATGGGATTACGTCCCTTAATAGCGCAGTAATTCGATTGATGTCGATTGCTGACTGATGTGGTTATGAGGATGATGTGAGCAGCGGTTGTTGCCTATTTGTCCAAATACGGAGTTCCACCCACACATACATAGTTGAGAATGTTCATGATGATAATCTTTATCTTAACTCTTTACAATACTAGTTGTGTATCCGCTACTCCCTGAGAATGCTTTTTCCCTACTGCAGTTCCAATCTCTCTTACATACGCGATACTTACTTTCTGTACTCTTGTTTACTTTACTTTATTATCGTTCTTATTATCGTATTTTATCTTGTTACTTAGAACTTTATCTAGCAATTCTATCGCAATATTTATTTCAAGAATTATTAGACTTCAGACTCCTGCTCCCTGTGGGATCGATATCTTTATTTTGAAACTAGCTACAAACGATCTATGCACTTGCAGTCATAAAGTTCCTACCAAAGTGTCCGGTGTGAGCGTCAATACCAAGCCCAAGTCATTCAGAATGACGGTCCGGAGATGGACCGGAGATGGGCCGGAGTTTCCGGTGTAGACCGGGGTCTCCGGTGTGGAAGGTCCCCAACAGAAGAAAATGGTCTGCAGTTGTGAGGTCTATAAATAGGGGACCTCATCTTCTACCTCAAGTTGCTCATTCTAGAAAAGCAAAGGACCACCATTAGAGCCACCAAAACTCTAAGATCTCTTCATCCAACCATCCAAAGTCGCTGATCTTTGGGGAATCGGAGGAGGAGGCCTCGATCTATAGCTTCACCAAGAGAGATCTTCATTTCCCCCTCATTAACTTGAGGGCCCCTTGATATAGGGTTTCATTGGAAACACTAGACCTTGTTTTGGTTCTTACAAGCTTGTATCTGATTGTGTGGCGGCTTGCTTGGATTCGGGAGCCTCCAATTAAGTTGTGGATGTCTGCCTCGAACTTGTTGTAAGGGTGCCGGCTACCATCTTGAAGGTTGCCGATTTAGTGGAAGCGTGAATCAATCCCCTTGGGGTCAGGTTGACCGGAGAATAAGGGAGGCCTTTTGTGGCATTAGTGGTTTGATACCACCCCCTCTCCAAACGCAGACGTACTTCCCCTCAAAAGGAAGGAGCTGCTAGAAATAATCTTTGTGTCCCCGTGTGCTTCACTTCGGTTACTTCTATCCTTTACTGCACCTTACTTTATCTAGTTCTTGCTTAGTTAGTTGTGCTAGTGTGACATACAGGTAAATTCACCTTAGTTGCATATCTAGAGAATTTACCTTTTTGTCAAACCCTAATTTGAAAAAGAGTAAAATTTGAAGTACCACTTATCCACCCCCTCTAGGTGCCCATACGATCCTTTCAATGGTGGTAGGATTTATTGTGATATACCGCACAAATATGTCATTACACCTACTTACACAGCATATACTAGCAATTATTTTACCAATGTGTTGTAACTTTATTTTTTTACGAATAAGTATATTCTTTACAACTAAATTGTTTTATCTTTCTTCTGGATTAATTAAGCTATGGACAGTCTCGGCAGACACAAGGAATAGACAATGTATGAAATTATAGTCGGCGGTGAAGATCAAGCTATGGACAACCTTATAGCTGGCGGTGGAGATCAAGATGACGACTCAGAATTCCTAAATGACTCTAGTGAGGGAATGGAGCTAGAACCAAGAGAGGAAGGGCAAACTATGAACCAAAGCATTGATGGCAAAGAAAATGTTGGATCCTTAACAAAGTCTGGCGAGGTATATATTAAGGCTCTGGTGATCACTATATGCATTACTTATATTAACGAATATTTTTTCTTTCAGCCCTCAAGATCAACAGAATCTTCTAGAAGAAAATGAGGCTCGACCAAAAAGTTGGCAGATCATCAGAGGTTCACGATCGACGAAGCCACTGAAGATGATGAAACGTTTTCTCCCAAAGTGAACGTAAAGTTATTTGTAAATCAATGCGGAGTTATTGTTAGGGACAACATCCGATCACCACTCAAGAGTGGAATAAGCCAAAGGCAGATAGAGTTAGTTATGTCGATCAAAGATCCAAAGATTTGCTTTGGGATACACTCTTGTCACTTTTAAACCTACCGTTAGATCTCACAGACTGCCAGATCTCGAAAGTCAAGGAGTAGGCTCTTAAGAAGATGGCCACACAATTCTAGACCTTCAAGAAAAGATTATACACTGAGTATATCAAGGAAAAAACTCCAACATTTGAGGGAACACTAGAGAAGATAAAAGATCACTAGGACGCGTTTGTGGAGTACAAGGAATCATCTGAAGCTGTGAAAAGGTCGGAAATCAATAAGAAAAATGCTGCGAAAAAGAAATATCACCATGTTATGGGGACAGGTGACTACAAGAGTGCTGTGACAAAGTCAGATGAAACTGAGGCTGCCCTGATTGCTAAAGGGATCACTCCAGCGACAGTGGGTTGGCTCGAGAGATCCAACAGTGATTTTATGGGCATGGGGGATCACCGAACCCACAAACAGGGGAGTGTATATATGGAGAGAATATTCAAATACCCTTCAACGCACTTGTGAAAGCAATTGATGCTGCTCGAGAGGGAAAGTTCCATCTCGCACGCGCGCGCGCGCGAGAGAGAGAGAGAGAGAGAGAGAGAGAGAGAGAGAGAGAGAGAGAGAGAGAGAGAGAGAGAGAGAGAGAGAGAGAGAGAGAGAGAACGACAAGCTGTGTAAGGCCCTCGGGAATCCTGAACACACAGGAGGAACACGAGGCTACCGCCCCTTCATACGACCAAAACATATCTACTTTCCCGAACACTTTTGCTATTGTTTCTCCTCTAAACTTGTGTGATTTGGATACAACTAACATGGGCTGACGCTGTTTTCAGCAGAATTGCCTTGGTGTCTAGTTTTTGTGCAGAAAATCAACTATCAGGAAAAATCCCGGAAAATATGCCAAAAATCCTATTTCACTAGAGGACTCACGGAGCCAGAATATGAGACGAAGTGGGGCTGGGCCCATGCCACACCACCTGGCCATGCGGGCTAGGCCTGGCCGTGCCAGGGGGTGGTCTGGCCGCCCCAGACACCCCCTTGGTCTCCCTCTTCCCCCATAAGTTGCCTTCTGACCTAAAAACTCAGGGGGGTTTGACGTTTTTCCAGAAAGAGTTCCGCTCCGCCGCCACCACCAGATTTCATGATTCGGAACTAGAAACTCCATTCTGGCACCCTACCGGGACGGGGAATTGGAGGAGATCATCGCCATCATCATCACCATCGCTTCTCCATGTTTCCCCCATCTATGAGTGAGTAATCCCCCGCTGTAGGTTATGAGGATGGTAGGGATTGGATGAGATCGTTCATGTAATGGCATTAGATTGTTAGGGCATGGTGCCTAGTGTAACTACCTTGGACCCTACGATCTAAGTTCAAGCCTAGATGAATCGGAAGTGGTTAAAATAGTACCACGAGGGCCCAGAGGACCGCCCACGTGTAGACCCATCGGTCGTCCTAACCACTTCCAAGACATCGGGACAAGAGCGAGCGGCGTAGGCAACAGGCGAAGAGATCAAATACATACACAAGTGAGTATGTATGCAAGCTACCATACAACAGTTTTCAGAGCTATTCCATCTAAAAGAAATAGAAATAGTGCAACGCCATACGGCAAGATCCAAATATCCTAGATAGAGATAATAGTTTAGGATAGCTCCTCATACATCAAACATCAGAGTATTAGGCGGAAGCGGAAAACAAGATCCGAGTACGGATAAGAAGCAAATCGGCATAAGATGCCACATAAATAAACACATCCCGCCCACAGATCTCTCGGATCCCCATCCCCGGAATCTCTACACCGCGTGATCATTGCCAACATCATCTGTCTCCTCCACCCAGTATCCATCTTGCGAATACACCTATTCATCTGAATCAAACAATTTATCGTGTGAGACCCTATGGGTACTCAGCAAGTCTTTATGCCTCTAAAGGGGACATATACCTAGGGTGACGCAATTGCAGCAAAATATAATAACTAACAAGTCTATAGATACTCGCTAACCATCCGCCTAACCAATGATAGACGGATGTCCGTTAATTAGTAACAACAGTTATAACCGTATAATTAACAGATCCATCCTTCTTCTCGCTTACCAACGAGAAAGCGGACGAACAACCCATCCGTTGGCAGTTTTATTAACCATTCCATGAGTATTGCACTATTTACTAGTCAGGTATTTAGTCAGATTAAAAGCGGTACTTTAGTTATACTTGTCTATGATCGAGAAACTATGCTCCAAGTTGTCCATAACCGTGGACACGGCTTTCAGAAAGATTTACCCTGCAGGGGTGCACAAATAGCAACACACACTCGATCAACCTCGGAAAAACCAACTCAAAACCCAACGAGGCATTCACGACAAAGCGATCACAGGATTTAGAAATATTTCAGGGGGGCCACCCCAATAAGCTACCCGCAACGAAGTTGGTCGGCTCCGGAACAGACCCAGGGTTTGCGACGACGGCTGTAAACGACCGGGAACCCAAAAGTGTGACTGGGCTTGTCGATACCGCGAAAACGTGGTGCCATCCAAAACAGTACAGGTGCTCCACGCACAATCTTAAATAAAGCAGTAACATGGCATAAGTACATGATAGTAATAAAACCCCAAACTAGTTTGTGGCCCCAAGAAATAGAAATGAATCAAGCTCTGGCTCAAGGGGGTCCACGGCCTCCCGGATGTGGATAGTGCGGATAGTCAAGGAACATGAATCAAGTACTCGGGGTCCTACGGGACACAAGTGAGCATGAAAAACCAAATATCAGATATTGCCCACCGGTGCCTCTTTCATTAGTTATCCCATTACTACTTAGGTTAGGTTGTTTAGGTACCTCGTTATCCATCAAACACTCACATACCCTACACATGCTATTCTACAACTCGCATGGCTCAAACAACTCCTGTAGTAATGGCTCATGGGATGGAGGAACAAGCTTCGCTAGGATTTAAAAGTAAAGGCTATGCAGTACATGGGATTCAATTTAATGCAATCGCGACTCAATGATGCAAGAAAAAGATAGAGGCAATAGGTACTATATGTATGCAAGCATGTGGTAGTGCTTGCCTGGTAGCTCAGTTGTCGCGGGAGATGGATCTGGGTAGAACTCCTGTGATTCCTGATAATTCCCCTGCTCGGCGTCTATTCGAGAAGAACCAAACACACAAGAGATAATACAAATAAAGTGTGCAAGCATATGAATAAATGCGACAAGCAAACAAGCATGCTATGATGAATGATGCACAATTTACATGGTGTAACTTAGCATGGCATGGGTGATGTGTGGGGTACAAGATTAAAGCATTTTATTAAGTTTTTAGTCCGGTTTTGCTCTCATAAACTTGCTGTCCACTTAATATTTATATGATGCATGCTTCAAAACAGAACATGGAATGCGTAAACAGAGCGGGCTCGTCGAGCTGATTATTTTAGACATATTATTTATCGAATTTGGAGTTGGGGATTTAAAGTTATTAATTGATTGAGAAAAGGGGGTTTTATTGTAATTTTTAATTATCTCGAAAATTTAAAGTGCTCACATAATATTTTTAATAGCATATTTGAATTCCTCTCATTTTTCTGATTCCAAAACATATATTATATGTATTATTTGGAATTATAATTTAAAAGTTATTAAAAACATATTTAAATTTGAATTTAAACATTTTCTGGAATTGTTTAATTAAAACAGAAAACTCCCAGACTTTTTACACACAGCCACAACTAACTACAGCCACCGACAAGTGGGGCCGCGCTGACTGGGCGAAACGGCACAGCGAAAACCCTGTTGCACCGCGAGCTTAGCCCACCACAGCCGCTGACAAGCGGGCCCGTGCGGCGGACGGTCCCACAAGCCAGTGGGGGGTGAGTGCGGCTGACATGTGGAGAAGCTAGGGACTGCGGGTTGAGTTTACAGAAGTGCGAGAGCCTTTTTGTAAAACTGCCACTGCGGCTGACAGGTGGGGGTCTGAGGGAGCGCGGGTTGAGGATTACAAAATCCGGGGTTCCTTTTTGTAAAATGGACACAGCCGCCGACAGGTGGGCCTGGGCTAGACCGCGGGTTGAGCAGCAAAAAGTTTTGGGAGGGGGGGTATCTGAAAGAATGCCCGCGGTACTGTTTTTCTTCTCTGAATTTACTGTCGACAGGTCTGTGCGCGACAGGGACGGCGCGTCGCGGGGGATCGAACCGGTGATCTCGGGCGCGCGCGCGGAGGCAGAAACCACTGTGGTGGCTAAGGGGATGTTGGAGGGTTGTGGCTGCACGGCTAGGTATGCCTTCTGTGGCGCGATGACGAGGAAGGCGCACACGCACGCGCCGCACAGAGGGCGTTTGTCGGAGGGAACTACACGACCAGGAAGCGACGGCGGGAGGGAAGGTGTCTGGGGGCAACAGCAGCTCACCGCGGGGAGGTTGGTGCAGTCAGATCGGGCCGGAGAACGGCGGATCGGCGACGTTGCAGGCGGCCGGAGCTAGGGTTTTGTCGTCGGCTTCGTGGACGTGCAGGGGTCCTAGGCCTCCTCCTCCTCGTCTGCGGGCACAGGGGCGTTGCAGAGGGACGCCTCGGTCTTCCTCGACACCCAGAGCATCGTGCCCGCCGCCTGTTCGAGGAGATGGTGGTCGACACCGACGATGGTCGCCGGGGTGGAGAGGAGGTAGCAGGGGAGGAAAAGGGGAGGCGCAGGGGCCAGGGGAGATGGGGAACGGCACGGCAGGGAGACGTGGGGGAGTAGATAAGAAGAGGGGAGGAGGAGCTGCACATGGGGGCTCGGTGGAGATAAAAAGGTGGCTCGGCCACCTTTCCTCCCTCACGTGCTGGGCACGGCTAGGGCAGGGGTAGAGAGGCCAGGGGCTGCAAGGTGGGACCAGGGCGAGGCCAGGCTCGGTGTGGGGCCGGGCTGCAGCGAGAGAGAAGGAAGATAGAGAGAGAGAGGGTCGGGTAGGGTTTAGCTAGAGTGGTTGAGCAAGGGAGGCTCGGGCTATGGTTAGATTAGAGGGGGTGGTTCGGCCTAGAGCAGGGAGAGGGGAGGCTCGGGTGGAGTGGTAGAGAGAAGGGTGGTGGTGAGGGTTTAGATTAGGGAGGGGGTGATGGAGATGGAGAGTGAGGCATAGGGTTGGGGTTTTTGATCTCACATGTACAAGTGCAAGATCAAGCAAGGGGTTGGGGTTTAGGTTTATTTTTCACATGCCAACATGATCAAGCAAGGGATGGAGTGAGATGGAGGTGAGTGGTCAGGCTTGTGATGCACATGGCAAGGAAACTAGACCAAGATGAGGAGGTTTGAGTAAGAGAGAAAGGGGAGCTCAACAAAAGAGAAGACCCACTCAAAATCAAAGAAAAACCAAGGAGAAAAGGATGGTGATGCTTGTTGCATGGCCCATGCATGAGCATTAATTGCCATGTCTAATCTTGTGAAAACAAAATAATTAATCATGGCATTTATACACATGCATCCCAAGATATGAATGAGGCCAAGCTAAATAATCATAAGGATGCTCCATGTGGAGTAGATGGAGTTGCTCAAATTTGAATATAATTTGGACATGCTAGTGTGTATGTACCACTAGATGTGTAATAGTCTCAAAAATATTCCAACATGAGCAAAAATTCCAAGAGAACCCATATGGAAGCTAGAAAAAGGGGTACCCTCACAAAGCATGCAAAGGTGGCTTCACATATCAATAATGTGAAAACAACATGGTGCTAGTGTGGGAGCATGTAGAATAGTAAGAGGATCCATCCCAACCCATATGAGCTAGAGGTAAACTCAAATAAGATGCAAAGCTCACATATGGTGGAATGGTGGAATTATAGGGTGGTGACAAGAAAGGTGGTGGACTTAATAAAATATATGCCCCCAACTCAACTTGGGCATCAAGCATTTATCAAGAACCAAATACAATATATCAAGAGCCAAACACAATTACTAATGCATATGAGATAAGAACCAAATGAAAAAGGTTTTTATATGATGCTCAAATGCAAGGTGGCATGATGACATGAGCATGATATAATTATGATGCAACAGTTATATGTAGGAAGTAGCAATTATATTACTAGACCATGTAGCATTACATATGTTAGACAAATGGGATGCTACACCTAGTATCTATTATTATTGCTTTTTGACTTTGTTACGACTTGTTATGCTTAATGCTTGTCACTAGGGCCCGAGTGCCATGATTTCAGATCTGAACTTATTATTGATTCATTATGATAGTATTGTTTATGGTCTTACCTGCAAGTTGTATACACACGTTGTTGTCCGGAACCAATGGCCCCGAAGTGATAGAAATCGGGATAATCGGAGGGAATGGCTTTGATGTGAGGATCACGTGTGTTCACGGAGTGTTAATGCTTTGCTCCGGTGCTCTATTAAAAGGAGCATCTTAATTGACAGTAGTTCCCTTGAGACCCCGCTGCAAACGGGCTGGCAGGACAAAATATGTTGTGCAAGTTCTCATTGCGAGCACGTATGACTATATATGAAATACATGCCTAGGATTATCTAGTACTTGGATGCTTTATCTTATTTATCTGCAATTGCCCTATGTTCTGATTGCCATGTGAATTGGCTTGTCCATGCAACGCCCGTCCATCCATCCCTATGCCTACCGCACTCGAATCCTACTGTTTACTGCAATTGTTACTACTGTCTTTACTTTACTACTGCTGCTACTTTACTATTCTTACTACAAAACTGTTGCTACTGATAAACTGCTGCGAGCAAGATTGTTTCCAGGTGCAGCTGAATTGACAACTCAGTTGTTAAGGCTTATAAATATTCTTTGGCTCCCCTTGTGTCGAATCAATAAATTGGGTTTCACTTCCCTCAAAAATACTACGATACACCCCCTATACTTGTGGGTCATCACCCCTCTGTTCCATGGAAGAAAGGGTTTTCCGAGTGGAATGACAGTTATAGAAGCCGTCAGAGAAACAAGAAACAAGAGACATACCGGCTCCAGAAGATAGAAAGAAAGAATGAGGAATTGGAAAGCATATTAATGCGACAGCAGGAGCAACTGGACCCACTTAGCCAGAAAAGGGCATCTCAGGGGCAACAAGATCATGCATTCAATACTACCGGCCCATCTCAGCGGAAAAGCAACATGGCTTCCACGGGGGCCGGGGTTGATGATGAATAGATGGATGATGCACTGATTGATGATGTACCGATGGGTCGTCGCTACCCCGTGGATGATGTCACGGAGAAGAAATATTGTGAGCTACATCAGTCAATGAAGAACATATCCATGAAGATGGTGGTCGGCTTTGCTTTAACTTGTGAACCTGGAGCATTCTTACATGGTCGCCCGATTCCAGTTGGCTATGCTCGTGTAGGGGTGGATAAAGTTCTGAAGGGATGTGAACAACTTGAGCTTGACATCCCTGCATGTGAAGGGGAGATGATACTGGGAGAAGTCACGTGTTGTATCACTTGATGAGATTCGTTGCATGAAAAACAAAAAAATCCTACGGAAAAGAAACCCAACAAGATCTAATCTACTAGATGCAAGTAACGAGAAGATAGATCCAATCTACTTACCTCGAAGAACACGGGCGTTTAACGATCTAGAGATCGTGGGTGATATAGTCGTAGACTTGCGACTGTTCAAACCGTGATAGATCTTGACCTTCTAGATTCTCGTATCGCAACGGGCGGCACCTCCGCGGTATCCACATGTTCAGCTACGTGTCATCTCCTCCTCAATCGCGCGAGCGATGAAGAAGAGCTTCTTGAGATCCTAGCGCGGCGGCAGTGCAACGGATATGGTGAATAAATTATACGGGTAGACTTTTACCTAATTGCCGGAGGCAAAAGATAGACAAAATAGAAGGCAAAACAGAAAAAGAAAGATTAGAGACGACTGCTGATCTCTATCAGCGACCCGTGCGTTGCATCTGGCTTTAAATAACCAGGGCTAGGACTGCCACAACCGTGGCAGGTACGGTCGCACACGATCGATCGGTGCTGAGCACGTACGGTCACGTGTGAGCCCAAAGGGCTATGTGCACATGCCATGTACGTGGCCTTTTTCCTCCTTTTTTCTTTTGCTTTATTTATTTCCTTTAAATAAATATGAATTAATATTTATCAATTCAATCAATTAACAAATATTAATCCCATCTATTTTATTTATTTCTAATATTTATCAATTTAAATAATTAATAAACATTAGTCTGCTTTCCGAAATAATTTCGCAAACTCTCTGAAAATATTTTTCACAATATCTAGGATCTTATCTGAGACGTTGAATTAATATTCGGTAACACCATTTATTTATCTCAACGAAACCTAGCGACACGAAACCTTAAGTGTGTGACACTACAGGTTTGAGAACATATGGACATGATCGAGATGTCTCTCTGACCAACAACCAATAGCGGGACCGGTATGCCCATATCGATTCCCATACATTATGTCGAGGATTCAAATAATCCGGTATCCGATTTTCTTTGTTTGGCGATATATTACTTGCCCGAGATTCAGTCGTCGATATCCCAATACCTAGTTCAATATCATTACCGGCAAGTCTCTTTACTCGTTTCATAATATAGGATCCCCGTGACCAACTCATTAGTCACATGTTTGCAAACTTTAGGATGCTACTTTACCAAGAGGGACCAAAGATATCTCCACGTGGACTGACAATCCCATTCTTGATACATGCAACCCAACAAAACACCATTGGAGATACGTGAAAGTCATCTTTATAATCATACTGTTACGAGATGACGTTTGAGGTCCACAAAGCATTCCTCCGGTATCCGGGAGTAACATTATCTCATGGTCTAAGGAAACAACACTTACATTCATAAAGCGATAGTAAACAACTAAGTGATACGATCAAATACTATGCTCTAAATTAGGTCTGTCCATAGATCATTCTCCTAATGATATGACCCGTTATCAAGTTACTTCCCAAGTCCATGGCTAGGAAACCATAATCATCTCTTGACTAACAAACTAGTCATAAGAGGCTCACTAGGGACATTTGTATCTTTTATTAATCCACACATGTATTATGTTTCCACTTCATACAATTGTAGCATGGACAATATGTATTATCATGAACAATCTCGCGCCTCCACCGACAAACGAGAGAGGAGAGGCCCCGCCGTCACCAATGCCCCTGAGGCTTCGCCCGGAGACGCCCTCCGACGACGGCGAGGAGGAGGGGAGGTGTGGGGAGGGGGACGACGGCGGCCATTTTCTAGGGTTCGCCCCTCCGCTCGCAGGAGCGGAGAGAGCGAACAAGTCCCCCACCTACACCAACCCCCTTTCCATTCGATCCCTCTCTCTTCTCAACTTGTTCAAGTTAGAGCATCTCTAGCAGATACTGCAAACGTGCGTACATCAAACCTTATTTGCGGTAAACTGCAAACCTGGTTTGCGGTATGAAAATTTCCGTGGTAGAATAGATACATTATAATAAGCTGCATATTCAAAAATAAAACGTTGGCGCCAGTTCATACATAGGGGGGAGTTTTGATCATCTAAGATCACCATATTTACATCAAAATATTGGATGTCGCGCCCTACATCCAATCTAGCTGCCGGCGGTACCTACTCGCCGGACATTCCATGGCGTCGTCGTCCGTCGTCTACTCGAAATCGGAGTTGGAGCTGTCGTCGGAGTAGTCGAGGACGAAGACCCCGAGCCGAGCCTAGTGCTCGCGGGCGGAGCGGCGGTAGACGAGGCGGAGCTTGCGCAGCTCGGCCGGAATCTGAGCGAGCGGCGGCGGCGGCGAGGGTTTCTGCGCGGGGGATCCGACCCCTCCCGTCTCAAATATATGCGGGACGGACGGGCCGTTTTGCGGAAAACGACAAAAAAAATCCGGTACAGGCCGTTTTGCGGTATCTACAAAAGCCATTTTTCGGCTGAATAGCATATCGGCCCAAAATTTTGCAGTATGGCCGATATGCAGTATCTGCTAGAGATGCTCCACTCAGGTTCCCAGGATGTTGTTCCCAGGGCGTTTTTTTGTTCAGACGGCGATTTTTCGCCCAGTCGCGTTCTTAGACCGCCGGTTTCATCCGGATTTGGCCCAACTTTCATCCGGGATTCCCAAGATGATTCCGGGGCATCGGAAACGTCCTAGAGACGTAGGATGAAATGAAAACGATGGTGGGCCAATGTTGTCGGCGAGACACCCCATTTCCCACCACCAGTCGCCTCTCCCGCGACGAAGGATCCCCAAGCAATCCTATCGCCATGCTTGCGCCGGCGAAGCTCCACCATTTCAAGCCGAAGTCGCACCTGTAGATAGGTTCACCGCCACCACCGCAACTTCCTCCCGCAGCGTAGGCCATCTTTTCGGTGCCCCTCCTTCGCCGTAGCTCAGACACGCAGGGAAAACACATAGATGCCTAGCATGAAGTGGCCGAACTACGCCGAAATATGTTGTATTTTCATTGTTCGCCGAACTATGTTAATTTAATGGCAAACTGTGGTTAATTTCATGCAGAACTATACCGAATATTGCTCTGTATTTATATTATGCTGAAATATGTCGAAAACTAGTTAAATCTGAGTCGAATTTGGACGAAAACATGCTGACCTATGGACTCAGTCTGGAAACACGAGCTGGAAACTAGTTCTCGGACCCGAAAACCAGCTCCGGTCCGATGCTAAATAGTGCCGGATTTGCGACTAGTGGAGATGCTCCTATATCCGGAAGCTGTCTCAGTCCAGCGCCAACCACTCGAACAATGGCCAGTGAACTGCAGGCGGCGGCGCCGCCGGAACCTCCGTCAATCATGTCCACGACCACTACCACGGCTACCGGCGCCAACGGCACCACGAACACAACCAACGTCACCGTCTCCGCCGCCGCTAACGGCACCACCACCACCGTCACCACCGCTGCCAACGGCAACACTACCACAATCTCAACAACGACAACCACCACCAACACCTCCACATCCACCGATACCACCATATCCTCCCTCAGCGATGATGACCTTCGCGAGATCTTCCTCCGCCTGCCGGATCTCCCGGCCCTCGTCCGCGCGGCGCTTACCTGCCGCTCATGGCTCGGAGCCGTCCGCTCCTCCCCTCCCTTCCGCCGCATGTTCCGCGCTCTCCACCACGCGCCCCTCATCGTCCTCTTCCTCGATGTAACAGGCAACACCAACCCCTTCTTCGTCCCCCTGCGCCTCCCTGATTCCAATTCCGATTCCGATGTCACCGCCGCCCTTCGCCGCGGCGACTTCTTCCTCACTTCCCCCCTACATTCGTTCTCGGGTTGGACCGTCACCGACTGCCGCGACGGTTGCATCCTCTTATGGAACAAGCTCGATAAAAATGATATGTCCCTGGCTATGCTGAACCCCATGACCTGGGCCGTCGACATCCTCCCGTTGCCCGGCGATATCGCGGCCCGAGAGCCGCCGCGATTTCGGTTTAATTGGTTTCCAACTACAGTCCTCCGATGAGAACCCCTTCTTGTTCCGGGTGATCTGTGTCTGCGCGGATCAGTACAGGGGTTCGTGTCGCCATCTTCTCGTCCGAGACGAGGGATTGGGTCATCCAGCCGTGGGTGGACATCGGTGGAGACAACAGCCTGAAGTTCAAGGTTGGTTCACTGGTGAATGGTTCCATTTACTGGCCTTGCCATGGCGAAGGACGCATGATTAGGATCAACACCGACACCTTGGATATCACCGATGTAGATCTACCCGGGCAAGTGGAGGTGGATGGGTTCAATTTCCAGGCTGGGGAGACTAAGGATGGCGACTTTTGCATTGTCTATCAATTTGGATTATTCCTCAATGTTTGGATCCGTAGTATGGACAGTGATGGAACTGAGATATGGGTGCCGCAGAATACAATCCCTCTCAGTGCAAAAATTGACCGGGTCACTCAGCACTTGCATGGCTTTATCAAAATTGTGCAAGTTAGGTCTGGATATGTGTACTTGGCAATGACCCTCATGACCCCCGCTGGTACACTGCGCCGTTCGTTCTTCTCCCTTTCCTTGGATACCTTGATGCTTGAGTTACTGCTGGATGGGGAATTTGATGACTGTATCTATCCGTATGTAATGGTCTGGCCTCCTTTGGTTGCTGATCATGGGAGCATTGGACATGTTGCTGAAGGTTCTCACTGAATTAAGTCTGCAGTTGTTTGTCATTGCATATGAGGAAATGAATGGACATTTTTCGGTATGAGTTAATCATTATCAAATAATTTGCTGATGCAAAAGAATGTATGGCTCACATTGAAAAATGGAAGATCATTCCATGTATCTTGAGTACTGCTTATTCCCATGTAAGCCTTTCCCATGTAAGCCTTCTGTTGAATTGAAACTTTTGGTGCACTGCTTGAGCTAATGAATTTTATGGGAGAATGGATTTTCAACTGCTGTGTTTTTTTCTATGGAATGCTTCTATGTTGCATTAGCTGCTAGGCCCCCATTAACCAATTTGTGCCTACTGTTTTGTGTTTGTCATTTATTGAGCGACAAGAAGGACTGCTAGTTCTGGAACAGTGATCATAATAAATTTTGACTAAAATTTGCTTTCTAACATGCTTCTATGATTCTAACGTGAATCCCCTTATATACATATTACCATTTTATCAGCAAGACCAGTGCATTGTTAACATTCATAGCAATTTTCTTGTTTTCCATTTGTTTAATGCACAATCTCTTCATTTTTGAGAATGCAAATTTTCCTTTTCCCATTTTTACTGCACCCCTTAATTTTTGAGGATCGAGAACCAGGCGCTGGCCTGGTGGCTGATACTCCGGGTGTGGAGGCCAGCCCGCCCGGGTTCGAATCCCAGCAATGGCAGACTTTCGAGTCGCCGCTGAGACATGAATAAACCGGGTGTCTCACCGACCTAACAATGTATAACCAAGGGAGGGATCATTCTCCTGTTGGCAACGTGTTTTAATTTTTGAGGATCAATTTTCTCCAAGCTTTGTTGTTTGTTGCATGCACAACTAATAATATGAACCGGCTTTTAAGTGGTTAACTCATATAATCACTTAGTGATGATTCGTTATAATTGTATTTCAGTTAACAATATCATTCCGTTGGTCCCTTGATTGACTAGACATGTAAGAGTTTTGGAAGTAGTTATTGTTTGTTGCATTGCCTTCTGCTCTATCTATGTATCCCTTATTTCTCGGCCATGTGACCCTCAATTCACGCTCGAGCACCACATATGCAAAGCGCTGAGAATTTGCACTTTCACACTTGCCAGTTCCCCTAGAATTCACCCATCTCCTTTTGTTTGCATGGTTTGGAAATTCTTTGACCAACTGCATCATTTTATTTCCTCCAACTGAGGTATGTATGCTTGGTCTTCCTCTGTATTTAGTTGGTGGTTTCCACAAGCCAATCGTAGTATATTTCCGACGGGAGCCAAAAGGCTAGCAATAAGACTTTAAAGTGGGCATGTCCTCTCAACCCAAAGGCTAGCAATCTGACTAACACTATCTGGCAAGAGAGGTTATTAATAGTTAAAGAAATTGGATTTTAGCAAGAAATTTTCCAGAGCGCAACCAATTAAACATGTGCCCATGTTCTATTGTGGCCCGACCTCCTTCTTTGGTTGCTGATCATGGGAGCATTGGACATGTTGCTGAAGGTTTTCGCTGAATTAAGTCTGCAGTTTTGTCATTTGCATATGGGGAAATGAATGGGCATTTGTCGGTATGAGTTAATCATTGTCATATAATTTGCTGATGCAAAAGAATATCTGGCTGGTGTTAAAAATGGAAGATCATTCCTTGTATCTTGAGTATTGCTTATTCCCATGTAAGCCTTCTGGTGCTTTATTTATTGAGCGACAAAAAGGACCCCTAGTTCTGGAAAAGTGATCATACTAAATTTTGACTAATATTTGCTTTCTAAAATGCTTCTATGATTCTACCATGAATCCCCTTATATACATATTACCATTTTACCAACAAGACCTGTGGATTGTTAACATTCTTAACAATTTTCTTGTTTTCCATTTTATTACTACACAATCTCTTCATTTTTGAGAATGCAAATTTTTCCTTTTCCCATTTTTACTGCACAGTCTCTTGATTTCGATGATCTGTTTTCTCCAAGCTTTATTGTTTATTGCATGCACAACTAATAATATAAATTGGCTTTTAAGTGGTTAACTCCTATAATAGCTTTGTGATGAATCGTTATAACTTGACTAGATACATTCGTATCTAATTGAATCCAAGTCAACTAATATGGGTCGGAGGGAGTAATTGTATTTCAGTTAACAATATCATTATGTCGGTCCGTTGGTTGACTAGACATGTAAGAGTTTTGGAAGTAGTTATTGTTTGTTGCATTGCCTTTTGCTGTATCTTGTATCCCTTATTTCTCAGCCATGTGACCCTCAGTTCATGCACGAGCACCTCATATGCAAAACGCTGAGAATTTGCACTTACACACTTGCCAGTTCCCCTAGAATTCACCCATCTGCTGGCTGCTGTTTGCACGATTTGGAAATTCTTCGACCATCTGCATCATTCTATTTCCTCCAGCTGAGGTATGTATGCTTGGTCTTCTTCTATATTTAATTGGTGGTATCCACAAGCCCATCGAAGTACATTTCGATGGAAAGTAGTTTATCCAGTTTTATAGTTTGACACGATGGGAGCCGAAAGCAATAAGACTTTAAAAGTTGGCATGTCACTCTCAACCCAAAGGCTATCAATAGGACTGGCACTATCTGGCAAGAGAGGTTATCAGTAGTTAAAGAAATTGGATTTTAGCAAGAAATTTCCCAGAGGGCAAACAATTAAACATGTGCCCATGTTCTATTGTGGCCTGGCCTCCTTCTTTGGTTGCTGATCATGGGAGCATTAGACATGTTGATGAAGGTTCTCACTGAATTAAGTCTACAGTTGTTTGTCATTTGCATATGAGGAAATGAATGGGCATTTGTCGGTATGAGTTAATCATTATCATATAATTTGCTGATGCAAAAGAATATCTAGCTGGTGTTAAAAATGGAAGATCATTCCTTGTATCTTGAGTATTGCTTATTCCCATGTAAGCCTTCTGATGCTTTGGAAATGTTGGTACACTGCTTGAGTTAATGAATTTTATGGGAGAATAGATTTTCAACTGCTGTGTACTTTCTATGCAATGCTGCTATGTTGCATTAGCTGCTAGACCCCCCCATTAACCAATTTGTGCCTACTGTTTTGTGTTTGTTACTTATTGAGCGACAAAAAGGACCCCTAGTTCTGGAAAAGTGATCATACTAAATTTTGACTAATATTTGCTTTCTAAAATGCTTCCATGATTCTACCATGAATCCCCTTATATACATATTACCATTTTACCAGCAAGACCCGTGGATTGTTAACATTCTTAACAATTTTCTCGTTTTCCATTTTATTACTGCACAGTCTCTTCATTTTTGAGAATGCAAATTTTTCCTTTTCCCATTTTTACTGCACAGTCTCTTGATTTCGAGGATCTGTTTTCTCCAAGCTTTATTGTCTATTGCATGCACAACTAATAATATAAATCGGCTTTTAAGTGGTTAACTCCTATAATAGCTTTGTGATGAATCCTTATAACTTGACTAGATACGTTCGTATCGTATCTAGATGAATCGAAGTCAACTAATATGGGTCGGAGGGAGTAATTGTATTTCAGTTAACAATATCATTCTGTCGGTCCGTTGGTTGACTAGACATGTAAGAGTTTTGGAAATAGTTATTGTTTGTTGCATTGCCTTCTGCTGTATCTTGTATCCTTTATTTCTCAGCCATGTGACCCTCAGTTCATGCATGAGCACCTCATATGCAAAGCGCTGAGAATTTGCACTTACACACTTGCCAGTTCCCCTAGAATTCACCCATCTGCTGGCTGTTGTTTGCACGATTTGGAAATTCTTCGACCAACTGCATCATTCTAATTCCTCCAGCTGAGGTATGTATGCTTGGTCTTCTTCTATATTTAATTGGTGGTATCCACAAGCCCATCGAAGTACATTTCGATGGAAAGTAGTTTATCTAGTTTTATAGTTTGACACGACGGGAGCCGAAAGCAATAAGACTTTAAAAGTTGGCATGTCACTCTCAACCCAAAGGCTATCAATAGGACTGGCACTATCTGGCAAGAGAGGTTATCAGTAGTTAAAGAAATTGGATTTTAGCAAGAAATTTCCCAGAGGGCAACCAATTAAACATGCGCCCATGTTCTATTGTATCCTGGCCTCCTTCTTTGCTTGCTGATCATGGGAGCATTAGACATGTTGCTGAAGGTTCTCATTGAATTAAGTCTGCAGTTGTTTGTCATTTGCATATGAGGAAATGAATGGGCATTTGTCGGTATGAGTTAAGCACTATCATATAATTTGCTGATGCAAAAGAATATCTGGCTGGTGTTAAAAATGGAAGATCATTCCTTGTATCTTGAGTACTGCTTATTCCCATGTAAGCCTTCTGGTGCTTTGGAACTGTTGGTACACTGCTTGAGTTAATGAATTTTATGGGAGAATAGATTTTCAACTGCTGTTTACTTTCTATGCAATGCTGCTATGTTGCATTAGCTGCTAGACCCCCCATTAACCAATTTGTGCCTACTGTTTTGTGTTTGTTATTTATTGAGCGACAAAAAGGACCGCTAGTTCTGGAAAAATGATCATACTAAATTTTGACTAATATTTGCTTTCTAAAATGCTTCCATGATTCTACCATGAATCCCCTTATATACATATTACCATTTTACCAGCAAGACCCGTGGATAGTTAACATTCTTAACAATTTTCTCATTTTCCATTTTATTACTGCACAATCTCTTCATTTTTGAGAATGCAAATTTTTCCTTTTCCCATTTTTACTGCACAGTCTCTTGATTTCGAGGATCAGTTTTCTCCAAGCTTTATTGTTTATTGCATGCACAACTAATAATATAAATCGGCTTTTAAGTGGTTAACTCCTATAATCGCTTTGTGATGAATCGTTATAACTTGACTAGATACATTCGTATCTAGATGAATCCAAGTCAACTAATATGGGTCGGAGGGAGTAATTGTATTTCAGTTAACAATATCATTCTGTCGGTCCGTTGGTTGGCTAGACATGTAAGAGTTTTGGAAGTAGTTATTGTTTGTTGCATTGCCTTCTGCTGTATCTGGTATCCCTTATTTCTCAGCCATGTGACCCTCAGTTCATGCATGAGCACCTCATTTGCAAAGCGCTGAGAATTTGCACTTACACACTTGCCAGTTCCCCTAGAATTCACCCATCTGCTAGCTACTGTTTGCACGATTTGGAAATTCTTCGACCAACTGCATCATTCTATTTCCTCCAGCTGAGGTATGTATGCTTGGTCTTCTTCTATATTTAATTGGTGGTAACTACAAGCCCATCGAAGTACATTTCGATGGAAAGTAGTTTATCCAGTTTTATAGTTTGACACGACGGGAGCCGAAAGCAATAAGACTTTAAAAGTTGGCATGTCACTGTCAACCCAAAGGCTATCAATAGGACTGTCACTATCTGAGAGGTTATCAGTAGTTAAAGAAATTGGATTTTAGCAAGAAATTTCCCAGAGGGCAACCAATTAAACATGTGCCCATGTTCTATTGTGGCCTGGCCTCCTTCTTTGGTTGTTGATCATGGGAGCATTGGACATGTTGCTGAAGGTTCTCACTGAATTAAGTCCGTAGTTGTTTGTCATTTGCATATGAGGAAATGAATGGGCATTTGTTGGTATGAGTTAATCATTATCATATAATTTGCTGATGCAAAAGAATATCTGGCTGGTGTTAAAAATGGAATATCATTCCTTGTATCTTGCGTACTGCTTATTCCCATGTAAGCCTTCTGGTGCTTTGGAACTGTTGGTACACTGCTTGAGTTAATGAATTTTATGGGAGAATAGATTTTCAACTGCTGTGTACTTTCTATGCAATGCTGCTATGTTGCATTAGCTGCTAGACCCCCCATTAACCAATCTGTGCCTACTGTTTTGTGTTTGTTATTTATTGAGCGACAAAAAGGACCCCTAGTTCTGGAAAAGTGATCATACTAAATTTTGACTAATATTTGCTTTCTAAAATTCTTCTATGATTCTACCATGAATCCCCTTATATACATATTACCGTTTTACCAGCAAGACCCGTGGATTGTTAACATTCTTAACAATTTTCTCGTTTTCCATTTTATTACTACACAATCTCTTCATTTTTGAGAATGCAAATTTTTCCTTTTCCCATTTTTACTGCACAGTCTCTTGATTTCGAGGATCAGTTTTCTCTAAGCTTTATTGTTTATTGCATGTACAACTAATAATATAAATCGGCTTTTAAGTGGTTAACTCCTATAATCGCTTTGTGATGAATCGTTATAGCTTGACTAGATACATTCGTATCTAGATGAATCCAAGTCAACTAATATGGGTCGGAGGGAGTAATTGTATTTCAGTTAACAATATCATTCTGTCGGTCCGTTGGTTGACTAGACATGTAAGAGTTTTGGAAGTAGTTATTGTTTATTGCATTGCCTTCTGCTGTATCTTGTATCCCTTATTTCTCAGCCATGTGACCCTCAGTTCATGCACGAGCACCTCATATGCAAAGCGCTGAGAATTTGCACTTACACACTTGCCAGTTCCCGTAGAATTCACCCATCTGCTGACTGCTGTTTGCATGATTTGGAAATTCTTTGACCAACTGCATCATTCTATTTCCTCCAGCTGAGGTATGTATGCTTGGTCTACTTCTATATTTAATTGGTGGTATCCACAAGCCCATCGAAGTACATTTCGATGGAAAGTAGTTTATCCAGTTTTATAGTTTGACACGACGGGAGCCGAAAGCAATAAGACTTTAAAAGTTGGCATGTCACTCTCAACCAAAGGCTATCAATATGCCTGGCACTATCTGACAAGAGAGGTTATCAGTAGTTAAAGAAATTGAATTTTAGCAACAAATTTCCCAGAGAGCAACCAATTAAACAGGTGCCCATGTTCTATTGTGGCCTGGCCTCCTTCTTTGGTTGCTGATCATGGGAGCATTAGACATGTTGATGAAGGTTTTCACTGAATTAAGTCTACAGTTTGTCATTTGCATATGAGGAAATGAATGGGCATTTTTCGGTATGAGTTAATCATTATCATATAATTTGCTGATGCAAAAGAATATCTGGCTGGTGTTAAAAATGGAAGATCATTCCTTGTATCTTGAGTACTGCTTATTCCCATGTAAGCCTTCTGGTGCTTTGGAACTGTTGGTACATTGCGTGAGTTAATGAATTTTATGGGAGAATAGATTTTCAACTGTTGTGTACTTTCTATGCAATGCGGCTATGTTGCATTAGCTGCTAGACCCCCCATTAACCAATTTGTGCCTACTGTTTTGTGTTTGTTATTTATTGAGCGACAAAAAGGAACCCTAGTTCTGGAAAAGTGATAATACTAAATTTTGACGAATATTTGCTTTCTAAAATGCTTCTATGATTCTACCATGAATCCCCTTATATACATATTACCATTTTACCAGCAAGACCCGTGGATTGTTAACATTCTTAACAATTTTCTTGTTTTCCATTTTATTACTGCACAATCTCTTCATTTTTGTGAATGCAAATTTTTCCTTTTCCCATTTTTACTGCACAGTCTCTTGATTTCGAGGATCAGTTTTCTCCAAGCTTTATTGTTTATTGCATGTACAACTAATAATATAAATCGGCTTTTAAGTGGTTAACTCCTATAATCGCTTTGTGATGAATCGTTATAGCTTGACTAGATACATTCGTATCTAGATGAATCCAAGTCAACTAATATGGGTCGGAGGGAGTAATTGTATTTCAGTTAACAATATCATTATGTCGGTCTGTTGGTTGACTAGACATGTAAGAGTTTTGGAAGTAGTTATTGTTTGTTGCATTGCCTTCTGCTGTATCTTGTATCCCTTATTTCTCAGCCATGTGACCCTCAGTTCATGCACGAGCACCTCATATGCAAAGCGCTGAGAATTTGCAGTTACACACTTGCCAGTTCCCTTAGAATTCACCCATCTGCTGGCTGCTGTTTGCACGATTTGGAAATCCTTTGACCAACTGCATCATTCTATTTCCTCCAGCTGAGGTATGTATGCGAGGTATGTATGCTTGGTCTTCTTCTATATTTAATTGGTGGTATCCACAAGCCCATCGAAATACATTTCGATGGAAAGTAGTTTATCCAGTTTTATAGTTTGACACGACGGGAGCCGAAAGCAATAAGACTTTAAAAGTTGGCATGTCACTCTCAACCCAAAGGCTATCAGTATGACTGGCTCTATCTGACAAGAGAGGTTATCAGTAGTTAAAGAAATTGAATTTTAGCAACAAATTTCCCCAGAGAGCAACCAATTAAACAGGTGCCCATGTTCTATTGTTATGTAGGCATGTGTTCCATGTCTCTCCAAGCATTTCACCACGCAATGATATATCTGTACAGAACAATAGATGTGGAGAAATGCTTGGAGAAGACATAGAACACAATGACAGATGCACTATTAATGAGAAAAATGGCTGACATCGGCAAAGAAATGCGTATGTGCTGATGGTGCAAAATGCAACAGATTCTTGCTCGAACTAGACATGTGTGCTGAGCAGGATTAGCCGCTGGAGAAGAGTCCGATGTCTATATTGACAGCAGTAACAGCAGCAAGGATAGCTTGCATGCCTCGTTACACTAAACTGGTAGATTAGTACGTACTTCCTAAATATAAGATATTTTAGATTTGTGAAATAAATGTACTCCCTCCGTCTCAAAAAAATGTATCTAAACTTGGATATATCTAGACACTATTTAGTATATAGATACATCCAAATTCAAACAAACTTGAGACATCTTTTTTAGGACAGAGGGAGTATCTAGACGCTTTTTAGGTATAGATTCACTTCAAAACTCTACGAACCTATACACTAAAAAGATGTCTAGATATATTTGATTCAAAAAGCTAAAACGTCTTATATTTATGAACGGAGGGAGTACGTATTAATAGTCCCTCCGATCCATATTATTGTTCTCAATTTTGTCTATATTCGGATGCAAATCATCGGAGGGAGTAGAAGTTCTTATAAAGAACACATGGTTAGTTGTTACCGCTGGAATGTTCTGGACCGCGCAAAATTTAAAAGAATCGCCCGTACAATGCGATTATGTTCAAAGGGACACAAATGGTGCATCGAGCACATCCAAAAGAGTGCTTACTACGGTAAGAAGCTGTGGGCAAGACAAGGCGGCCACGAGTTAGGCAGCTAAATAAACTCCCGTGAGCCAACAACCTTGAGAGCCCAAGGCAATCCAAGTGCAAAGCTGTAACTTGTAGACACAATTAAGCAGGAGCTTCATCCGCCATGGCGAACACTAGCAAGGCCGCGGCGAATTTGGTTATTCTTGTTTCGCTGCAGGTGACCTGGGCCCTCGCCCGGAGTCACATCGATGGAAAGCCAGGTGGTGGCACCCCCACGGTGATGACGGCAAACGGCTTCCAGAAAGGCTAGGACGGTGGCACGCCATTGGAGTGCGACAGCAAGTACCACGACGACCACGAGATGGTGGTTGCACGGTGGAGGCCATGGTCGTGGACGGATGTGTGTGGAATGCACCAAGGCTCGACACCAAGATCGGCGAGACCCTTGTCAGCAGGGCGAAGCTAGAGAAAAATTACCACGGTGCACAACTCTAGCATCGACACAACGATATACGTACCCAAGAGATTTAAGAGTGGTGTTGCATTTGGCAAGTCTTAGTATACAACATTATTCAAAATGAAGGACACACCTACGGTAATAAATCATGACAATCAGGTTCTTAATGAAATTATAAAAATAATGAGGATTCCACTCACATAAGATAGTCGATATTAGCAAAAGAAATCGAGTTCTCCATAACCTTCAAATTTAACAACACGGTTTCAAATTATCAACGGAAGCAAAATGAAAAAAATATAATTACCCTTAAGTTAGAGTGTTACCTTGTAATATGTAGGCTCTCTTATTTCCATGAATTGAATCACTCGATCATTGGTGACTTATTTCCTTTCTTCTTTCTACACCAAGAAACATATATTATCACTCAGCATGTTATACTTGAGGAGATTTCGGAAAATCATATTCACTAGCTTTATCGCCGAGGAGCCCACCTAAACCGTAGTTGTGGCACCAATCAAATCAACACAAGCAGATGAATTTAAAAGGAAAAAAAGATATACTTCTAGGAGAGCAGGATAATAATATTTTTTTTTCCACCGGATCATATTGAATCTCCTCTTCCAGTTTATATCATCCCTACTTCCTGATAGAGCCTTTCTTTTTAGAAAATACATGTCCATGTACCTGCATTTGACAAAGAGTGATTAAATAAACTAAATTCTCCAATTCAACAAGCTTTTATATGAGGATTTAAAAAATCGGATCAAAGAATTAGGGCACCTTGGTGCTCGTACAGTGAGCTGGGATTAAAATCAGTGTGTGGTGGATGATTGGGTTGGGCGGTTACCCCCTCGGTGTCGGCGATCCTCATATATGGTCATATCGATGGAGACTGGTATGCAGCACCTGCCGTCCGTGATTGCCTCATCGCTCAGTCGCGCCGTGGAGTCGTGGAGAGCGGATATGTTGTCATGGAGAGCGGATATGTTGACCGGAAGACGGATCTCTGATCTCAATTTGCTTCTAGCCAGTTGTTTTTCGGTACCTCTAATAGGTTAATTAGCTCGTACTGGGCCTTGATGCCAACATGATCATAGGCCTGTTCTACTGTCCTGTCCAAAAATGTCATACGTGTCCCACACTCCCACATCCAAACAAGGCTGCACGACAGTTTTACCGAGACCTGGTGCACCGTTGCGCCCATAACCTGGTTCACGCCATTAGCTGGGATCTAATCGCTGCTCCCAAAACATGTGCACCATGCTAGCTCTACGTAGCTCCGCCCCTGCCTGTCAGGCTGTCTCACCTGGTCCAACGCCTGAGCCATTGGGTAGTCGTCAGACTGGTGGCGTCAATGAGACATTCGCACTGGCTCTTTGTTGTGCTTCGGACGTATGCCTACTTGCATTGCGTGTACAAGGTACACGGTAAATGTGTCACTGTCGTTATCACATCTTAGCGTAAGAAACTATTTGCAAGCATGAATTATCCTGGAAGTGTCAGCCTGTGTAACTGTGATAGTGCAAGTGTAAGATGAGAATTTGACACTATACAAGAAAAACAGCTATCCCCCTCCAGTTCGGCGGGGCCCGATGGCGGGCGTATAGGTCTATCACCAATAACATTACGGCTCTGGTCCATCAAAGTGAGCATGGATTTTATCCAGATGGGGATCTTATTAATGCGGTTGTCAAAAAAAGATGTGTCCTTTACTTGGCAAAGTATCATGGCAGGGCTAAAAACTTTTAAGAGGGGTTGCATTTGGAGACCTGGTAACGGTGCAACTATTAATATATGGTCTGATCACTGAATACCTTCTAGCCCTACTAGAAAGGTTATGTCCCCGAGAGGGCAATGTGTCTTGACAAGGGTGGAGGAAATGATTGACCCAATTACGGGTGAATGGGATGAGGCGCTGATCAGAGAAAATCTACAGTTGTGGATGTAGAAACGATACTCTGAATCCCTCTACCGAACCATTTTATTGCTTGGCATTTGAATAACTCGGGATGTTTCTCTGTACGATCAGCGTACCACACTGAATGGAGATGTGAATATAGGAGGAGGGCACAGCGATCTGATAGTTCTGACAGATTGGCATCCCATGAGGTATGGAAGAAAATATGGAGCTCCAATGTTTCTGGAAAGGTGCAGATCTTTAATTTGAGGGCCTTACATGGGATCGCTCCATGTCTATGCATGTTGGCCAATAGGCATATTGGATCTTCAGTTAACTGCCCGGTTTGCTCGGTGGATGCGGAGGACCTGCGACACATGCTGTTTAAATGTCCTAGAGCACAAGAGGTGTGGAGAGGACTAGGCATGGGTGAGCGTGTCTCCTCGACAATGAGGATGGATCAGTCCAGTTCTATGATTCTAGAAGAGCTAGTGTGCTCACAACAACCAGGAGGCGTGACATGTGAGATAGAGCACATAATTCCGACTGTTCTTATTGCATGTTGGTACATTTGGTGGTCAAGGAGACAAATAAAGAATAAGAAAATGTTACCGTAAGTGGAAAGAAGTGTGATTAATATTAAAGGGATGGTGGCCAACTGTTCTAAACTGAGAGGTAATGTAAAACAGTCCAAAAGGGAGGCTGGTTCAGGCAAACGTGTTGATGATTAATGCTGGTGTGTACAAACTAAACGCCGATGCTGCTTCAGGCAAAGGTGTTGTTGGAGCAATAATTAGGGACTCGGGAGGAAATTTTATTACCGCATGCTACGATTTTGATGACTATGCAACTGATGTGGCGGCGATGGAAGCTAATGCATTCTTTGCTGGCCTTCAATTAGCCCAGCAATTTGGGGCTCAACACTTGGTGGTGGAGTCAGATTCAATGGGGATGATTAATGCTGTAAAAAATCCCTCAGGATATAGAGGATCGGGTGCGGTGATTATCGTTGATTTCCGGCTACTACTAGATGGAGCTAGGATGGCAACGACACAACATTATTTGCGAGAAGCTAATATGGTCACACATGTGCTTGCTCGCCATGGTCCTACTCATAGTACCAGGGTGTTTTGGTTCGATGGACCATCAGAGTTTCTGATCCCTGTACTTGTAGATGACCGTGTCATCATTCAATAATAAAGTTGCCTAAAGTTCAAAAAAAGTGAGCATGGATTTTAAAGCATGGCACACACTGAGCATGAATTTTATTTGTGCCTAATATAGAGTGAAATGCTGTACTGTATCAGCCTGTGGAAGCCATTGGAACCATTTTGTTGGATTTTTTTTTTTAAACGGGTGAGGGTGCGAAGCACCAAAACAACTTTTCATTCAGCTCAAACGCATTGTACAGAGACGATCAGATTACAAATCCTGAAATTTGTAGACAACACGCTGCAACAATAACAGGAAAGATGGTTGTGCTATGAGTCGAGTTCCTACATGAAATGGTGGGCTCATATCGAGAAGATCTTTTTGCTTGTTGTGCACAACAATGAGCAACCCATTGATTTCCTTACTTGTTGTGGGTTAAACCCCGGGGGTGGTCCGATCTTTCACAGTCTCTTGAGGGAAATCGTGGGAGAAATAAGTAGGAAGCGGAGATGAACACACACAAGAACACGATGAAGACACGCAAGAACACAACACATATACAAGCCAATTGCTCAGCTGGGTGGCCACTAGCCCAATACCACCCTCAAGGGGTTCGGTGTTGAACGAAGTATTCCCTTGATCCCAATCGGAGAGTAAGAACACATCAATGAGAACCTTGACAACTTTAACTCATGACAACACAAGTGAAACCTTCACAACATGACAACACAACTGATACAACTTGGACACCATCTTGATAAAATCCAAAGAGGTCTATGATGATAGAGGCTCCCTTGGAAAGGGAGATGAGTCACATATAGAAATATCCAATCTTAGAGCATCTCCACCAGCGCCCCCAAAGGATGGTCGACAAGCGTGTCGACAGTGACTTTGGGGGCCGGCGCCCAAACTGCCAGCGGTTTGGGGTGGTTGTCCCACACCAGCGCCCCCAAAACTCATCTCAAACAACTTTACAAACAAGTTCCATTCATTATTTAGGAAAAGAATACATAAGAGGACTAAAAATTGAACAAACAAACAACTAGACGCGCTGGCTACGGGGTGTGACGCCTAGAGGTACCCTCGCCAGGACGGTTCGACGACAGCGGCCGTTCATTGAGGCCCCACTCCTCTTCAAGAGAGTGGAAGATCGCCTTTTCCGTCTCCAACTCCCCCCCGAGCTCAGTCGAGGCGGGCATCCACGGCCACGTCGCCCGGGTTGGCACGAGCGGCATGCCAGCACTCTGTGTAAGCATTGTCGAGTTCTTGCCGCCGGAGGTGACATGGCAGGAAGACGACATTGAGGGCGTCGAACCCGAAGCGTTGTCGGTGGTTCGGTTAATTGGCCCTGGTATGGCCGTGCCGGCTTCTAGGAGCTCCCATGTTGCTGGACCCGACCACGTGTTGCTTGGATATCGTCCAATATCACTCGCTAATCGATTCGCCTCTCCCTCGGCTCGTCGAAGTTTGACAAGTCTTCGTCGTCATTGTCATCGTCGATGATGTGGTGGGTATTGGTGGGGGCATGCACAGGCGCATCCGGCTCTCCCTCGCATGGGTTGCATGAGGAACTATGGAAGACAACTTACAATCATGTTTGTTTTGGAGGTCTTGTGGTGCTCCGCTCCTCCACGGGCTCAGCCCTTTTTCTATAAAAGAGCAGTCGCTCTGATGGGAAGCTCGCGAGTTGCAGCAGGAACCCACTAGAAACAGCGGGAAATGACTAGAACAAGCATGAAACGGTTCTAGAACAGGCAGGAAAGAGGCAGAACTGGTGGGAAACGGTGGCGATGGCTCCCTTTCCTGCCGTCGGGAGGCGGGCCATCACGGGCAGGCTGTTTGTGTTGCTGGCAAGGGGGAGGCATGGCCTTTCCAGTGTAGCATGTGGGCTCGGTAGCCCTAGCCCAGTCCATGGTTGCCGGCCGACAAGGGGGTGCCAGACATATTGTTGGGTGGCTCAATCTAACGGCAGCAGTTGGGGGCCTCCGGTGTAGGCCGATTTTTGGCCTCCACCCCCAACTCGGTTGGGGGCCGGGTTAGGGGCCACATGTGGAGGTTCTCTTAGGGATTCTAGTCTACCATCTATATCTAAACCTTAGGGACAAGTCTAAATAGTTATAGTACTTGGGGCGAAGTGGTAGATAAAGGGAATATTTCGTGGCATCAAACCCAAAGTTGAGCGCACACAGGTGCAATTCAGCGGTAAGTCGGTAGGGCTGGGACTAGCGTCGGTCGGTGTAACACCCCTAGTATTACTAATCCTCTAATTAGGGTTTGATTGTGCATATCATGAGCATCATCTTATCTTGCTAAAATAAAATGCAAACAAGAAAGCAAAAAATGCTAAACCCTAATTCCCCTCTCTCTATAAAATACATTCAAATGGTTTTGATATTTTGAAAATTATAAAAGTGTGGAGCCCAAACAGTGTCAAGGGCCACTCTAATGTTTTCATCTTATTTACAAAACCCTAGTAATTTGAATTGTTCAAATGCAGAACTGAAATTGTTTTGCAAAATAGAATAGGAGAAAAGAAAAGGAGAAAAGGTTTTGTTAAAAAATAGAGGCAGAACTCCACTTAGGCCAACCCATATTCTCGTCCCCGCCTCTCCTTGCTTTGCCACGGGCCCCACGGCCCAACCTCAGCCCGCGGGCAGCTCGTTCGCATCCCGTACCTCTTCAACCTCCCTTTCATCATCTTCCCCATCGATGGAGGCTCCTCTGTGTTGTTGCCGATGTTGTCCATTGTCTCTGGGATGCACGTTGCATGTCGTGATGCCCGCTGCTGCCCCAGCGTCTGCAAGTACTCGACTCTGTCGTCGGATGAACCCTAGGCCTCACTTTCCCCTCTTCCTCGCTCTCTTGCATGCGTTCCCGAAACTCTAGCTCGGACCTCGCCGATGCCCTACTGTTCCCCTTTGTCCTAAGCTTCGGAGAGCATGCCTTGAGCTTCACCTTGCCGTCCTCTACCTCCTACCCAAATGAATCGATGGTGGGAGCCCGCAATCGAGCAAGCCATCTGCGCCTTCCTCGCCTCTGGCCAAGCCCATCATTGACCATGTCATCGACCCTGACCTCCTCCTGCCCCGTTGAGGCCACCATCAGCACCAGGGTGAGTTTCCCATCCTCCTGGACCTCCACCTAGTCCCTCTATCACTCTGTAGCGCCCTGCCGCAGTGCGTCATCGTGTGCCTCAGTTGGCCGCCATCGTAGACAACCTTCTAATGATCGAAAAGAGCGGTGTTGCCCTCCTATGGTTCCCTACGCTCCCCTGCGTCGAATCATCATATCCATGCCTACCCAACAAGCCCTCTCCCGCCATCCCCGGTGTCAACCCGACGAGTTCCCTAGAGATCCCGCATGGCACCCACGTGGCATCGACGTGGTGCAACATGGCGTGACGTGGCGCTGACCAAGGTTGGCCAGTGTGGCTAGCTAATGTGGCCCTGGGGCCCCTATGCCAGCCTCACTAACTAGGTTAGCTAGGGTGTAAAAAAGTTTAAATGCATACGCTGATGTCGGCCTAACATTAGCAAGACATAATAATTCTTTTAAATTGTTTTATAGAATTCTTTTAAATGCATGCTCGAAAATCATATCTTTTAATCTATAAGTTAGATAAATATGTATAATATATCAAAATGATCATAAAAATAAGATCCACATCTTAGCATCATAATCATGCATTGGTAAGCAACATCAACTAACAAGTTTATTAGAAGAACAAGTTGACCCCCACATGTGCTTCCAAGGTTTTCCTATTTTAGGGGTTGGGCCCCTCGGACCCTATTTAAAATGATCAAGCATGTATTAGGGTTTCATTTCAGTACTCTTTAACTTGTCATATCACCATACTTGCTTGATAATTGCATTGATGTCATGTGTTGATTGTTTCCCTCTCTTTCTAGCGTTTTGCTTCTTCTCGTAGATTTCGAAAACGAGTCCGAGATCAAAGCTAGAGATCAACACCATCAAATACCGAGGATCAATACTTGAGCAACTACAAGGTTTTTGAAGATCTGTTTATTGGTTATCAACGAGCAAAGGCAAGCATAGCCCCACCATTATACAATCCCATGCTTACAAAGAATTTTAATTCTTGCCATGACGTATATGATTCTACTATGGTATTTTATCGATAGATAAAGTATCATATCAATTTCATTACTCATTTTTAAGCCTATATTACTTGATCCACTACTCCTAGCATAACTAGGTTCGGCTTGTGTGCACTGCTAGAGCTTTTACATGTGTCCTTCTTAGCCATGCTTAGCTGTTCGAGTCTGATCCATTCAGAGATGTATCAGATATGCAAAGAATCTAGTATGACAGGAGAACGATATATGATGATGAGATGATATCAGTGGTAAAGGTTAAATATGCTAAGGATTGTATGGTAGGCCACTGCGGGATATGGTTTTTGTAGTTCCATGCTCGTCACCCCTAGGACCAGAGTTCTTGCCTTAGGAACCAAGACGAGCGTACAACCACATTGGGTCTACGGAACTAAATTGCCTAGTTGATTCCATGAGTCACATAGTTCGGGTGTTCCATTTAGCATATGCACTTCGGTTGTTCTGAAAGGTGGAGGAGGAGGTGCATCATACATGGACGTGGTCGGGGTTGCTTGAGGTGGATCCTCTGGTAAACTAACCTCGCCTCACAACTCTAGGGACCATCTTCGGTATTTGACCCGTTATGGTGGAACCCTCCTTAGGGCGTGACTCATGGTATAGGTGAAATGAAGGTAAAGGTCATGTCTAACCACCCTCTGTTGGCACCACCGGAAGTGTGCTAATAATATTTGGCACTAATTAAGAGTTGGTTGGTACGTGTGGATAAAGTTGTACACCCCTGTAGGGTTTAATATTTTTGAAAAGTCGTGTCCATGGTTATGGATGACTTGGGAATGAACATGATGATAATAGAGAACATTAGCCTAATCGTAAAACTTGGCAGATCAACATGTGTTTCAGTATGCTTCCTCAAGGTACGAGGGGGTGATCCTAGTTGAGAGATGGGGATGGGGATGATTTGGTGGATATCAAAAGAATATGATGATTCTGTAGGGTTCCGGAGCAGAAAACAAAAAAAACTAACTACGCGAACACTAATACCAGGATCTATACTATGTAGACATAAGTAACGGAAAAGGAAGACAATATTCATACCCTTGAAGATCGAGGAATGCCTTACGCAGGAAGGCGTATGTTGATGAAGACAAGCAGCTCCAAGCACCCTAAGTGTGGTGTCTCTAAAGTACTACACACGTTCGGTGTAGGCAGCGTCTCCCGGGCTCCGATCTAGTCGAGCAGCGGAAGAGGAAGATGGCGGACCGAAGATCACACGATGGTAGTGTGAAAGTGGAGAACTCAAAAACCCTCGAGGTCCTCTCCAATATTACGGAGAAATCCTTAAAGGAAATGAGAGAGAGAAGAGAGCATGATATGATTCCAAAAGGGAGGGGTGACCCCCTATATATATTTGGAGGGGAGGGGCACCACCCAAGGGGCAGGCAGTGTGGGACTAAATCCCACAGCTTCCGGCCACCAAGGGGGAGCCGCAGGCCCTAGATGGGCTCCACGTAGGCAGCCCACCAAGCCTTGGTCGGCTGGCCCTCCTCCCTAGGCACCTTGCCCCTTTGGGCCTCCCCTCGGGGTGAGGCCCATTAGCAATGGGCTGCCTATAAAAATAAAATAAAATATATATTTTAATATTAATTCAACCAATTAATACAAAATATACATATTATTATATTTCTTCACTCCGGAACTCCTTCCGGACCCCCCATCTACATCAAGTATCTACCCGAAACTATTCCAGTTTCTATCTCCCTACTTCTCCTACGGTGTCGCATCTATCCCTATGCGTCATCACCCTTAAGCGTGACATCCTTTGGTTCGGAAACACTCTGGACATGATTGGGACCTCTCTCATATCAATGATCATCAGCAGGACCTGGATGCCCATGATGACCCCCGTGCATTTCATAGATCTTATCGCTTGAACTGTTAACATTCTTTCCCATTCCCTTTGCCACTTGATACCTAGTTCACCCGAGACATGATCTTCAGTATCTCCATACCTTCGTTCGATTTCGTTACCGATGAACTTGTTTACTCGTTCCCATGTCATTGCATTCCATGACCAAGTCACACGCTTGCAAGCTTTGTTAATGCAGCATCATCGAGATGGCCACATGTATCTATCCGTTGCATGGATTGGCAAATCTTGGTCTTGATATGTACTCCTCTACACATCCCTTTGGGAAACCTGAGTGGCACCTTTTTGATCACCCATTCACGGTATGATACTTGATACCATCTAAGCTCCCTCCAGAACGGTGATTTGCATTATCTCATAGTCTAAGGATCAGGTTGCAAGGTTTCCTTTGTTTATCATTAATGGTGAACTATGTAACTAGATCTCATTATGATACAATTATTGGATGTTTGTCTATCACATCATTCAACCAATGACATAACATCATTGTCAATTGGCATAAATGCTCATGATCTCGAAACCCTTGATCATCCTCATGACCTATGAGCTAGTTCGCTAGAGGTAACTAGAGACATGGTTTGTTTACATACCACACGTGTATTAATGTTTCGTATTAACACAGTTATAGCATGATATGAAACATATTATGAACATACAAGAGATATATCAAATAAAACACTTTAATATTTGCCTCTAGGGCATATCTCCTTCAGTATCCCACTTGCACTAGAGTACAAATTAATCTAGTTTACAACAGGCAAGAACCTAACACCGATAGCATCCCGGTGTAGCTCATGCTTGGCTTGTAGAAGACCTTTAGTCATAGGATTTGCACATTTAGATTCGTGTGCACTTTGCAAATCTTGATTTCACCTCGTCCGCGTTCTGTCGGCTAACGTGAAACCGTAACTTGATGCATTTGGCCGTGGAATGAGTTCTTGGTTCCTTTGCGTTTGCAATAGCTCCTGTGTTGTCACAATAGATCATCACGTGGTCTTACACACTTGGAATAACTCCCAGTTCGATGACAAAATTACTTAGCCAAATAGCTTCATTTGCCGTATCAGCATCAACGATGTATTCGACTCCATTGTAGATTGCGCTACTACTGGTTTATTCTTGCTCTTCCAGCTTACCACCCCACCATCTACCAGAAACACAAATCATGTATGAGACTTTGAGTCATCAGGATCTGAGTGCCAGCTCGCATCCATGTAACCAGTTACGTTTAGAGCTTTATCATTGCCTCCATAGACTAAGACCATATCCTTTGTTCTCTTGGGATACCTTAGGATATTTTTCACTGTTGTCCACTGATCCATTCTAGGATTACTTTGGTATTAGCTCGCCAAACTAAGAGTTAATGCCACATCAGGTCGAGTACTTAGCATTGCATACATGATAGATCCTATGGCTGAGGCACAGGGGATGTAAGACATCCTTTCTCTATCAACATCCATTGCCGGACATTGAGTCGAACTCAGTGTGCTGCCTTTTGTTATAGGCACCAAACCCCTTTTGGCATCTTCCATTTTGAACCTCTTAAAATTTTTCTCAAGGTAAGCACTTTGACTTAATGCAATCAGGCGTCTCGATCTATCTCTATAGATTTTGATGCCTAATATGTATGCAACTTCACCTAAATCCTTCATGGAAAATTGATTGCTCAAAATTGATTTCACGCTTTCCATAAGTTCCACATAATTTCCCATAAGTAATATGTCGTCCACATATACTACTAGGAAAACCATTGAGCTCCCACTCGCTTTCTTGTAAACAGAAAACTCTTGTTGATTTTGCACAAATCCCAAACTCTTGATCACTTGATCAAAACATTGGTTCCGGCTCCGAGATGCTTGCTTCAGTCCATAAATGGACCACTGAAGTTTGCATACCTTCCCAGCATCCTTAGGATCAACAAAACCTTATGGTTGCATCATATACAACTCTTCATCAATGTGTCCATTGAGGAATGCGGTTTTGACATCCATCTGCCATATTTCATAGTTGAAATGAGCAGCAAATGCTAGCAAAATCCGGACAGATTTCAGCATCGCTACGGGAGAAAAGGTCTCATCATAGTCAACTCCCTTGAATTTTTCGAAACCCCTTTGCGACAAGCTGATCTTTGTGAATGGTAACATTACCATTCGCATTTGGCTTTTTCTTGAAGATCCATTAATTTTCCACGGCCTTACGACCTTCCGGAAGATCTACCAAGGTCCAAACTTGGTTTTTGTACATGGGTCCTATTTTGGATTTCATGGCTCTAGCCATTTCTCGGAATCAGCACTTTCCATAGCTTCTTTGTAGTTTGCAGGTTCCTCTTGTTAATTCAGAATGACAGTCATCACAAGACTATTGTACCAATAAGGAGTGGTGCGTATTCTTGTAGACTTGTGAACTGCAGGAGTTTCGATGTGGTTGTCTTTATCATCATCATTTGATTCTTCTTCCATGTTGGAGGAAGGTTTCAGAACAGCTTCCGTTGCGCTACTCGTTATTTGGAGAGAAGGATCAGCGACCTCATCTAGTTCAAATTTTCTTCCACTAAATCCTTTAGCGAGAAACTCGTTCTCAAGAAAGGTGTCGTTCTTCGCGACAAACATTTTCCCTTCGGCCTGGTTGTAGAAGGTATACCCAATGGTTTCCCTTGGATATCCTACAAAGATATATTTTTCCACCTTGGGTTTGAGTTTGTTAGGCTGCAGTTTCTTGACGTAAGCCTCACATCCCCAAACTTTCAGAAATGACAACTTTGGCTTCTTGCCATTCCATGTCTCATATGGGGTTGTCTCCACGGATTTGGAAGGTGCTCGGTTTAAAATAAAAGCGGCCGTTTCTAGCGCATATCCTCAAAATGATACGAACAAATCAGTCAAAGACATCATGGATCATGCACTATCCAATAGAATATGGTTACGCCGTTCTGACACACCGTTATGCTGTGTTGTCCCAGCTAGCATAAGCTATGGTATGATCCCACGGTCCTTCAAGTGCATGTTAAACTCATAACTCAAATACTCGCCTCCCCGATCGGATCGAAGATGCTTGATTCTCTTGTTAAGTTGATTCTCTAATTCCTTCTGAAATTCCATGAACTTTTTAAAGGTTTTAGATTTGTGCTTCATCAAGTAGATATATCCATATCTACTCAAATCGTTAGTAAAAGTAACAAAATAAAAATAACCATTGCGCGTTGAGACGCTCATTTGTCCGCATACACCTGTATGTATGATTCCCAGTAGGTCACCCTCTCCATTGTGCCGGAGAAGGGTGTTCTAGTCATCCTGCCCATGAGGCAAGGCTCGCATGTATCAAGAGATTCAAAATCCAATGATTTAAGAAGTACATCTGAATGAAGCTTCTTCATGCGCTTTACGCCAATGTGACCACGGTAGCAATGCCACATAAACATGGAATTATCATCATTATGCTTACTATGTTTAGCAGCAATATTATGGATGTGAGTATTGCAATCAAGATCCAGTAAGAATAAACCATTACACACAGGCACATGAACATAGCAAACATCATTCATATAAATAGAACAACCATTTGTTCCAAATTTAAACGAATAATGATCTTGCAACAAGCAAGATCCACTCACAATATTCATACTTAATGCGGGTACATAGTAGCATTTATTCAAAACCAAAATCAATCATGATGGCAGATTTAGAGGTAAAGTGCCGACGGCCACCACATCGACCTCCGTGCCATTGCTGACGCGCATCGTCATCTCGTCCTTCCCCAGTCGCCTCTTACTCCATAGCTCCTGCTGAGAGTTACAAATGTGAGCAATAAAACCAGTATCAAATACCCAGGTGTTACTCCTGGCGCTAGTAAGGAACACATCTATAACATGTATATCAAATATACCTTTGTCTTTGGTGGCTATCTTGCCAGCTTTCTTGTCCTCAAGGTACTTGGGGTAGTTCCACTTCAAGTGTCCATCCCCCTTGCAGTAGTAGCATGCGACGTTGGGCTTGGGACCGGGGTTGACAACCTTAGAAGTATTGGCAACAAACTTGTCATTCTTCTTAGGCTTCTTGTCCTTGCCCTTCTGCCCCGGCTTCTTAAAGTTGGTGGTCTTATTGACCATCAACACCGTGTGCTCCTTCTTGATATCGACCTCCAGCATTTTTGAGCATGGCGAACACTTCAGCAAGGGTCTTAGTCATTCCTTGCATGTTGTAGTTCATCACAAAGCTCTTGTAGCTAGGGGGCAGCGAGTGCAACACCCTATCAATTGCGAGCTCCTCCGGGATTTTGTAATCTAGGGCATTCAAGCGCTTAACGTAGCCATATATTTTTACTACATGCTCACTAATATCGTTGTGCTCTTCCATCTTGGAAGTGAAGAAGAGCTCGGAAGCATCATACCTCTCTGCCCGAGCCTGTGGAGCAAAGACATCCTTGATATCTTCAATGATCTCATAAGCATTCATCTACTCAAAACGCTTTTGAAGCTCTAGCTCCATGGCATAGAGCATTCCACTCTAGATGAGGGAGAAATCATCTGCCTTGGACTTCCAGACATTCTTTTCATCCTGGGAGGCGGAATCTGCAGGCTTAGCTAGAAGCTCAGTCTCGATGACATAAGTCAACTTGTAGGGGACTAGGAGGATCCTTAGATTGCGGAACCATGCGGTGAAGTTAGTTCCATCAGTTTTCAGCTTGTCCTTCTCTAGGAACGTGCTAAGGTTGAAGGTGGGTGGGCGAGACATCTACAATGGATTTGCAAAGTGTTTAGACCATTTTCATAATAATGAGTTCAAGTTTTAATTTATGCTGCTAAAATAAAACAAAAGGAACTCCCACTCAAACTAACATCCCTCTATTCGTTTAGTGATCACATGACCCCAATCCGCTACTCCATCCCCGATCGTCATGGCCGACAGAGCGGTTTCAAAGGTAGACATTCACAATGTCAATCACATCTCATGTGATTCATGCTCGACCTTTCGGTCTCTTGTATTCTGAGGCCATGTCTACACATGTTAGGCTCGCCAATTCTAACTTGTGTGTATTTGTAGTGCAACATGGCTTACACCCACCATATGCAAACACAGAATGTCTGACACCCGATCGTCATGGTCTGCCTCATAATGGAGAACTTTCTTGGTGGTGCACACATAAGGGGAATACTATAACTGGAATTATATGAGGGATTATCCTGTTACGCTACCGTCATATATTCTAACATACTAGCATAATAAGATGCAAAAAGGAATACTTCTAAAGTATGGTGCCATGACATGGTTGCAGCATCTTGATCGCCATCGAGAGCTCCAATGAAAAGTTTCTCAAACTTGCCATTGCCATGTCACAACACATGCCCCTTCACAAAATAAAGATATACGCTTCTACTTTATCTTTTGCAAGTTTTACGCGGCTTTAGGGCTTTCGCAGTAGAACCCCTTCCCACCTACGAACATGGAGCCACAACATGGATTCAATTATTGCCTTTTTCCTTCCCTTTTTAGGGCCCTCCAATGTTGATGCCATATCAACTACTGTAGAGACACATACACCCCCAAAGCCACTTAACTGACCAGTCTCGTGAATCACCACGTAAGGTCGGGTGGGGGCCGCTTCATCAAATAGTGCCGCGATATGAACAAGAACATAAAATAGGATAGCAACTAGAAAAATCAAAGGCCACATATTGATATGTGTTCTATTTGTACGATATGCCTACCCATAGACCCGCTCTGATACCACTGTAGGGCTCTAGAGCATAAAACAAAAAAATTCTAACTACAGGAGCACTAATACTAGGATCTATACTATGAAGACATAAGTAACAAAAAAGGAAGACAATATTCATACCCTAGAAGACCGAGGAACACCTTACGCAGGAAGGCGTATGTTGATGAGGACGAGCAACTCCAAGCACCCAAAGTGTGGTGCCTCCGAAGTACTACACACGTTCGGTGTAGGCGGCGTCTCCCGGACTCCGATCCAGTCGAGCAGTGAAAGAGAAAGATGGCGGACCAAAGATCACACAATGGTAGTGTGAAAGTGGATAACTCAAAAACCCTCGAGGTCCTCTCCAATATTACGGAGAAATCCTCAAAGAAAATGAGAGAGAGAAGAGAGAATGGGATGATTCTAAAGGGGAGGGGTGACCCCTATATATAGTGGGATGGGAGGGGAACCACCCAAGGGGCAGGTGGTGTGGGACTAAATCCCATAGCCGCCAGACACTAAGGAGGAGTCGCCGGCCCTAGGTGGGCCCCACGTGGGTAGCCCACCAAGCCTTGGCTGGCTGGCCCGCCTCCCTAGGCACCTTGCCCCTTTGGGCCTCCCCTCTAGGTGAGGCCCATTAGCAATGGGCTGCATATAAAAATAAAATAAAAATATATTTCAATATTAATTCAACCAATTAATATAAAATACACATTTATATTCCTTTACTCCAAAACTCCTTTTGGACCCACTCGATCTACGTTAGGTATTTACCCGAAACTATTCTGGTTTCTCTCTCCCTGTTTCTCCTACGGTGTCGCATCTATCCCAATGTGTACCCACCCTTAAGCGTGGCATCCTTCGGTTCGAAAACACTCTGGACATGATTGAGACCTCTCTCATATCAATGATCATCAGTAGGACCTGGATGCCCATGATAACCCCCGTGCATTTCACGAATCTTATCGCTCGAACCTTTAATGTCGTTTCCCATTCCCTTTGCCACTTGATACCTACTTCACCCGAGACTTGATCTTTGGAAACTCCATACCTTCATTCAATCTTGTTACAGATGAACTTGTTTACTCGTTCCCATGTCGTTGCATTCCGTGACCAAGTCACATGCTTGCAAGCTTCGTTAATGCAACATCACCGAGATGGCCACATGTATCTATCTATTATATGGATTGGCAAATCCTGGTCTTGATATGTACTCCTCTACACATCCCTTTGGGAAACCTGAGTGGGACATTTTTTATCACCAATTCACAGTATGATACTTGATACCATCTAAGCTCCCTCTAGAACGGTGATTTGCATTATCTCACAGTCTAAGGATCAGGCTGTGAGGTTTCCTTTGTTCATCATTAATGGTGAACTATGTAACTAGATCTCATTATGATACAAATGTTGGATGTTTGTCTATCACATCATTCAACCAATGACATGACCTCATTGTCAATTGGTATAAATGCCCATGATCGTGAAGCCCTAGATCATCCTCATGACCAATGAGCTAGTTCGCTAGAGGTAACTAGAGACATCGTTTATTTACATACCACGCGTATATTAACGTTTCGTATTAACACAGTTATAACACGGTATGAAATGTATTATGAAGATACAAGAGATCTATAAAATAAAACACTTTAATATTTTCCTCTAGGGCATATCTCCTTCAGATTATAGTTGGAGATGTCGCTCTCTTATCCCCTTTTAAACTGATAAAAGTAGTCAAGCTTCTGCTCCCTATTATTTTACAAAAAAAGATTGCATTGTGCAAAATAACTCCATCGGCCATAAGTCTTGTGGAGTACACCTTGTACTCACGCTTGCTTGGTTGATACATTTGTAGCAGAGTAAGTGTTCCTTGAAGACAAGTTTGATACATGATGACCCACAAGTATCGGGGGTGTATCACAGTATTTTTGAGGGAAGTGAAACCCAATTTATTGATTCGACACAAGGGGATCCAAAGAATATTTATAAGCTTTAACAACTGAGTTGTCAATTCAGCTGCACCTAGAAACAATCTTGCTCACAACAGTTTATCAGTAGCAACAGTTTTGTAGTAGCAATAGCAAAGTAATAGCAGTAGTAAAAGTAAAGACAGTAGTAACAATTGCACTAAATAGTAGGATTAAAGCACGGTAGGCATAGGGATGGATGAACGGGCGTTGCATGGACAAGACAATTCATATAGTAATCAGAATATAGGGCATTTGCAGATAAATAAGATAAAGGATCCAAGTACTAAGTAATCATAGGCATGTGTTCTATATATAGTCATACGTGCTCGCAATGAGAACTTGCACAACATCTTTTGTCCTACCAGCCCGTTTGCAACGGGGCCTCAAGGGAACTACTGGCAATTAAGGTGCTCCTTTTAATTGAGCACTGGAGCAAAGCATTAACACTCCGTGAACACATGTGATCCTTACATCAAAGCCATTCCCTCCGGTTATCCCGATTGCTATCACTTAAGGGCCTTTGGTTCTAGAGAACAACGTGTGTATACAACTTGCAGGTAAGACCATAAACAATACTATCATAATGAATCAATAACATGTTCAGATCTGAATCATGGCACTCGGGCCCTAGTGACAAGCATTGAGCATAACAAGTTGCAACAAAGTCAAAAAGCACTAATAGTAGATACTAGGCACCATGCCCTAACAATCTGATGCCATTATATGAACGATCTCATCCAATCCCTACCATCCCCATAGCCTACAGCGGGGGATTACTCACTCATAGATGGGGAAACATGGATGGTCGATGGAGAAGCGATGGTGATGATGATGGCGATGATCTCCTCCAATTCCCCGTCCCGGCAGGGTGCCGGAACAGAGTTTCTGGTTCCGAATCGTGGAATCTGGTGGTGGTGGCGAAGCGGAACTCCTTCTAGAAAAACGTCGAACCCCCCTGGTTTTTATGTCAAGGGGCAACTTATAGGCGAAGAGGGAGGCCGGGGGGTGCCTGGGGCGGCCACGCCTGACCCGCGTGGCCAGGTGGTGTGGCTAGGCACCAGCCCCTCTCCGTCTCGTATTCTGGCTCTTGGTGTCCCTCGGTGAAAAACTGACTTTGGCTTTTGTCCCGTCCAATTCCGAGAATATTCATTTTTTGACTTTCCTAGAACCAAAAATAGTAGAAAACAGGCAGCTGGCACTGTGGCTCTTGTTAATAGGTTAGTCCAAGAAATCATATAAAAAGTACTCCAAAGTGTGGACAAAACATAAGAAAGTAGATAAAACCAAGCATGGAACATTGATGGCTCAGTGTCGGCGCCAGAAAAATGCTGGTGTGATGTTGATGTAGAGCTCGTTGGGAACCCCAAGAGGAAGGTATGATGAGCACAACAGCAAGTTTCCCTCAGTTATGAAACCAAGGTTTAATCGAACCAGTAGGAGCAAGGAAACACCCCAAAGGTGTTGCTAGCTGAGCCTTGGCAGGGCGCACTACCGGTGCTAGTAGCAACGTGGAGACCTGCACAACACAACCACATAACTTTGTCCCCAACTTGCGATGAGGTTGTCAATCTCACCGTGTTTTGTGGAAAGCAAAGGATTAAACGTATCGAATGGAAAGAAGTAAAAGTTTGCAGAAAGTAAACACAAAGCAGTAAACAGTTTATAGATTGAATGTAAAAGACAAGGACCGGGATCCATAGTTCACTAGAGGTGGCTCTCCTTAAGATAGATAACATGCTAGGTGAACAAATTACAGCGGGGCAATTGACAAACATCGACAAAGCAATACATGCATATACTAATCATCTTGACTCCTTTGAGATTCGATTGGGCATTACAACATTATACATAGACCGCCATCCAACTTCATCTATGACTAATAATCCACCTTCAGGTTATCATCCGAACCCCCTCCAGTATTAAGTTGCAAGCAACAGATTATTGCTTTACGAACTGCGTGTAAAGTAAACAATACGATTGTTCTATGAACAAAGGATTGTTGTTTTCTCCCTAGTAGCAACATCACATCTAGTACCTTAGAGATTTCTGTCACTTCCCCAGATTACTAGAGGCATGAACCCACTATCAAGCATAAATACTAACTCTTGGAGTTGCTAGCATCTACTTGGCCAAGATAGCTACTAACAACGGAAAGCATGCAAGATCACAAATAACAAAGACATGATAGAATCAATAATCAATCTGAAATAGCATCTCAATATCCATCAGATCCCCGCAAACACAACATGCAGAATTACAAATAGATGATCTTGATCATGAACGGAGCTCACAAGATCTAAACATGAAAGCACAAAGGAGGAGAACCAGCCATCTAGCTACTACATGGATCCGTAGTCCAAGGATGAACTACTCACGCATCACACCGGAGGCTTGCATGATGATGAAGAAGGCCTCCAGGGTGAATTCCCCTCTCTGGCAGGGTGCCGGGAAGAGTTTCAGATCCCTCCCGATCTAGGGATGGAGATGACGACGGCTACAGACTCTTTCGTGGATTTTTGATCGGGCCCTTAGGGTTTTCGTCCCGAGGGCATCTTATAGGCGGAAGGAGAGGCCGAGGAGGTGCCAGAGGCGGCCACACCACCCCCTGGCGCGGGCCAGGCCTGGCCGCGTGGCCAGGTGGTGTGGCCGGCCCCTAGCCCTTCTCCATCTCGTATTCTGGCATCTAATGACTTCCGGAAAAATAGGCACTTTGGCTTTTGTCCCGTCCAATTCTGAGAATATTCATTTTCTGACTTTCCTGGAACCAAAAACAGCAGAAAACAGGCAGCTGGCAATGTGGCTCTTATTAATAGGTTAGTCCAATAAAACATATGAAAAGTACTCCAATGTGTGGACAAAACACAAGAAAGTGGATAAAACCAAGCATGGGCCATCAAAAATTATGGATACATTTGCAATGTATCAACATCCCCAAGCTTAACTCCTGCTCGTCCTCGAGTAGGTAAGCGATAAAAAGAAAGAATAATTTTTGAGGTGACATGCAGCATCAAAGACTTGATCAAAGTATTTGTAAAACATTCAAAGCTAGGATCATAGTACTTCAATCATAACATGAAAGACAAAGTTCTAGCAATAAGACAAAGAAACTATGATGCAACATGAAAAGGCACAAACAAAAGATTCATGAATAACAATGCTTTGCAAGACGTTTGTTTGTTTCACATAAAGAAAACATAGCATAATAGAATTCAGCTTGTCCCTCATAGAGCAGCAAATATAAATGCATAGGACACCTTCAAAGTTCATAAGAGTGACTAGATACAAATAGTTTAAAACAAGCAATATCAAGTTATGCATCAATCAACTAGTCTTGGGACAATGCACATAGAACTAAGAATGGCCACTATGCTCTCCAAGTAGGTGCATAAAGGTAGAAGGTGGAGACTCAATATAATGGTGGAAGAAAGGCCTTCATAGAAGGAAGTAGGGATTCTAGTCTCATAAAGAGCTTCCAAAAATTATGGTACTTATAGCTTTCAGCTCTCATTGCCCCTATCATAAGCATCTTGAAGTGATTAAGGTTAAAGTGAACAAACTATGGTGTACATGCTTGAAGAAGTATAAGTTAGAAATCTCATGTCCCTTGTATACGAGGGCCGCTCCTCATGCTACTCAAGTTTAGTCACCGGTAAGTTCTTGTCATTGTAAGTATATGTGTATCACAGAGAACCGCCAACAGGGTACCCCTTGCCCGATGATATGGAAGAATCCCCATATCAAAATGACAAGGCAAGCAGACAACGAGCATCTCAGCAATCTTCTTATTTACCTGTGGAATATGGTGCTTTTTTCTCTCTTTCCTCTTTTCATAATCTCTTTTTTTCTCTTTTTCTCTTTTTTCTCAATATAGGACTCTTTTTTTATAAGAAGAATGCTTCATAGACAACTCATTATGGTTATGCTACAGGTTTCCACCATGTCAGCATGGATTAGACCGGCGGCCCAGGCGTTTCTCTAACACATATACATAACTCCATGAACTTACAAGCTCCTCTTTCATTTCACACCGACGACATCCATATACAAAAGAGCATGATATCAACTAGGTACAAGTACCAAGTGCAATGTTAAAAGCATTCCCCATGAAAGCATGGTTCTGCTAATTCCCAACAAATAAGTGCAAGCATATACAACATAGATGCCACAATGGTTCAAGTTTATTAAGGGCAAGAAAAGTAAAGTGTGCCATCAAGTTCGTGAGAGCTTTAATCAATAGTTTTCTCATAACAAGTTTAATTTGGAAGGTAAACAAAAGCATGAATATACTTGGAATAGCATAAGCTAATAGGTAGGTATGGTGGACTCTTTGGAATAACTTGGTTTAGGGAGTTGGATGCATGAGTGGAACTCATACTTGGCTGTGGAGGCTAGCAAAAGACTAGGAGCGACAAACTAAGAGAGCAATAATGGCCATAATCATGCAGAGCGACAAAACATCATTGATCAAAGCATAAAGTGATACTACAAGTTGAAAACTAAAGGATCATAAAGGCTATGGTGACTTGTGTTGGGTCTGCAGCATAGAAAACAAAAAATTTCCTACGGTGTGAACTACACGCCAAGATCTATCTACTAGGTACAAAGCAACGGGTGGACATACATCCAACGAGAACTTACCCTCGAAGACAACGAGTTTTGTTAACGAGTAGGAACTCGTGGTTGATGTAGTCGTACACTGGCCGATCTCAAGATCGTGAGGAAGTCCGAGCGCCACAACTCAGCAGCGCATCCGCACTCACAGACACGTTCAAGCCACCGGACAACCTCCACCTCCTCGCTCCAGCGATCCAGCGGAAGCAACAAGTCCTTCCAGATGAAATGCCACCGAGAACATGTATCTCGCTAATCCGAGACCATGGGGGAATAATTCTAGAGGGGGAGAGAGATCCTTCACAAGGAGGTGTGTGGATGAAGGAGGGAATGGGTGGCCTTTTATAGGAGGAGGGGGTGACCCCTCACCTCCCCCATTCATGTGGTGGTAACCCCTCCACATTAAAATGCCTCTTCACATTCCCTTCTAAAGTCTCCACTTTAAATGCATTAAATTTCTCCAAATTTAATGCTCTCTCATTTAATAAAACTCTTTTTATTAAATATATTCAGAATTTTGTTAATTACTTTAATTAACAAACATTCACATATAGCCCCTTGCTATATTTCAATATCACATGCAGAACCACTTTCTGCAATTTCACCCGAAACAATTTCCGGTTTCTATTGAAACAATTCCTGCGCTTTGCAATTCTTTCGTCTGAAACATATGTGCTCCAAAATGGTGTCCGGTAACTCTTAAGTGTGCCACCCTACGGTTCTCAAATAATGCAGACATGGTCGAGACCCTTCTCCGATCAATAATTAGCAGCGGGACCTGGAGATCCGTACTGACTCCTACACATTCAACGATGACTTCTGTGATCATTAGAACCTTTTACGCTTGTAACTAAATCCCTTTGTCTCTCGATATATTACATGTTTGAGATTCGATCATCGGTATCTCCATACCTAGTTTGATCTTGTTACCGACATGCACTCTATTCTTGTTCCCGTGATATAACATTCTAGTGATCACATCACTTGCTTGCAAGCTATCTTAATGTGATATCACCGAGAGGGCCCAGAGTATATCTATCCGTCATCTAGATTGACAAATTCCACTCTTGATCCATGAGCCTCAACATAACACTTTCGTAGTACTGAACCCATCTTTATAGTCACCCTGTTACGGTGTGACGTTTGATGTTATCAAGATACTCTTCCGGTGTTAGCAATTAACATGATCTCATGGTCTAAGGATAAAGATTACTTCGTATGATGTTATATCAATATAAACATAATGACTTGATCGTAATGCTATACTTCGGATGAATGTTCATCACATCATTCCACCAATGGTGTGACCTTGTTATTAACAACATCCAATGTCCATGATCAGGAAACCTTGATCATCTTGTTAATCAACAAGCTAGTCTATAAGAGAGGCATAACTAGGAACCCTTTTTATTTATTAAACACACATGTATTGATGTTTCCGATCAATACAATTCTAGCATGTAAAATAAACATCTATCATATATAAGGAATATATAATAACAACTTTATTATTGCCTCTCAAGGAATAATTGTGATGCTACCTAAGCGTATTATAGAAATCTTTTAAGCTAGCAGTGCCAGTCTCAAGAGTGTTCAATCTAGCAAATATTCTTGCGAAAGAAATGTCAGTTTGGCTAGGCAAGTTGTAAGTGAGGATCAATTTCTTTATAGCATTAATAGCATCATCCTCACTACATTGGAGGAAATCTCCTCCCACAACAGCATCTAAGCATATCTATAGCAAAGAGCAATTCCAAGGTAAAAACTGCTAAGGAACAAACTTTGAGTCAGTTTAGGCTCAGTTTTTTCATGTAGATCAAAGATTCTAGACAAAGCTTCCTTAAAAGTTTCCTCAATTCCTTGTTTAAAAGTGAAAATCATTTCCTCGGGTGACATAGTGATTGGAGCAAGGCTAGACATAATGGCAACTTAAAATAGGAACTAATTTTTTATGTTTTCAATAAAGAAAGCAAACTTGTAAAAACAAAAAACAATTGTGTTTTTGATAAAGAAACAAGCAAACAAAACAAAAAGAAACTAAGCAAAACAAAAATAACAAAGTAAAGAGATTGGTTATGAGGGACTCCCCTTGTGAAGATGTCCTTGATTCCCGGGCAATGGTGCCAGAAAAATGCTTGATGGCTCAGTGTCGGTGCCAGAAAAATGCTGGTGCGATGTTGATGTAGAGCTCGTTGGGAACCCCAAGAGGAAGGTATGATGAGCACAATAGCAAGTTTTCCTCAGTTATGAAACCAAGGTTTAATCGAACCAGTAGGAGCAAGAAAATACCCCAAAGGTGTTGCTAGCTGAGCCTTGGCAGGGCACACTACCGGTGCTAGTAGCAACGTGGAGACCTGCACAACAGAACCACAGAACTTTGTCCCCAACTTGCGATGAGGTTGTCAATCTCACCGTGGTTTGCGGAAAACAAAGGATTAAACGTATTGAATGGAAAGAAGTAAAAGGTTGCAGAAAGTAAACACAAAGCAGGAAATAGTTTATAGATTGAATGTAAAAGACAAGGACCAGGATCCATAGTTCACTAGAGGTGGCTCTCCTTAAGATAGATAACATGCTGGGTGAACAAATTATAGCGGGGCAATTGACAAACATCGACAAAGCAATACATGCATATACTAATCATCTTGACTCCTTTGAGATTCGATTGGGCATTACAACATTATACATAGACCGCCATCCAAATGCATCTATGACTAATAATCCACCTTCAGGTTATGATCCGAACCCCTCCAGTATTAAGTTGCAAGCAACAGATTATTGCTTTACAAACTGCGTGTAAAGTAAACAATACGATTGTTCTATGAACAAAGGATTGTTGTTTTCTCCCTAGTAGCAACAACACATCTAGTACCTTAGAGATTTCTGTCACTTCCCCAGATTACTAGAGGCATGAACCCACTATCGAGCATAAATACTAACTCTTGGAGTTGCTAGCATCTACTTGGCCAAGATAGCTACTAACAACGGAAAGCATGCAAGATCACAAATAACAAAGACATGATAGAATCAATAATCAATATGAAATAGCATCTCAATATCCATCGGATCCCCGCAAACACAACATGCAGAATTACAAATAGATGATCTTGATCATGAACGGAGCTCACAAGATCTAAACATGAAAGCACAAAGGAGGAGAACCAGCCATCTAGCTACTACATGGATCCGCAGTCCAAGGATGAACTACTCACGCATCACACCGGAGGCTTGCATGATGATGAAGAAGGCCTCCAGGGTGAATTCCCCTCTCCGGCAGGGTGCTGGGAAGAGCTTCAGATCCCTCCCGATCTAGGGATGGAGATGACGACGGCTACAGACTCTTTTGTGGATTTTTGATCGGGCCCTTAGGGTTTTCGTCCCGAGGGCATCTTATAGGCGGAAGGAGAGGCCGAGGAGGTGCCGGAGGCGGCCACACCACCCCCTGGCGCGGGCTAGGCCTGGCCGCGCGGCTAGGTGGTGTGGCCAGCCCCAGCCCTTCTCCGTCTCGTATTCTGGCATCTGATGACTTCCGGAAAAATAGGCACTTTGGCTTTTGTCCTGTCCAATTCCGAGAATATTCATTTTCTAACTTTCCTGGAACCAAAAACAGCAGAAAACAGGCAGTTGGCACTGTGGCTCTTGTTAATAGGTTAGTCCAAGAAATCATATGAGAAGTACTCCAAAGTGTGGACAAAACACAAGAAATTGGATAAAACCAAGCATGGAACATCAAAAATTATGGATACATTTGTAATGTATCAAACATCAAAAATTATGGATACGTTAGCAACCTATCAACATCCCCAAGCTTAACTCTTGCTCGTCCTCGAGTAGGTAAGTGATAAAAAGAAAGAATAATTTTTGAGGTGACATGCACCATCATAGACTTGATCAAAGTATTTGTAAAACATTCATAGCTGGGATCATAGTACTTCAACATAACATGAAACATAAAGTTCTAACAATAAGACATAGTAACTATGTTGCAACATGAAAAGGCACAAACAAAAGATTCACGAATAATAATGCTTTGCAAGACGTTTGTTTGTTTCACATAAACAAAACATAGCATAGTGACATTCAGCTTGTGCCTCATAGAGTAGCAAACATAAATGCATAGGACACCTTCAAAGTCCATAAGAGTGACTAGATACAAATAGTTTAAAACAAGCAATATCAAAGATATGCATCAATCAACAAGTCTTGGGACAATGCACATAGAACTAAGAATGGCCACTATGCTCTCAAAGTAGGTGCATAAAGATCGAAGGTGGATACTAAACATAAAAGTAAAAGAAAGGCCTTCAAAGAAGGAAGTAAAGACTCAAGTTGCATAAAGAGCTTCCAAAAATTATGGTACTTAATAGCTTTCAGCTCTCATTGCCCCTATCATAAGCATCTTTAAATGGTTAAGGTGAAAGTTAGAAAACTATGAAGTATATGCTTGACAAAGTATAAGTTGGAAATCTCATGTCCCTTGAATACGAGGGTCACTCCTCATGCTACTCAAGTTTAGTTACCGGTAAGTTCTTGTCATTGTAAGTACATGTGTATCATGGAGAACCGCCAATAGGGTACCCCTTGCCCGATGATACGAAAGAATGCCCATATCAAAATGACAAGGCAAGCAGACAACGAGCATCTCAGCAATCTTCTTATTTACCATGGGAAAATGGTGCTTTTTTCTCTCTTTCCTCTTTTCTCATATCTCTTTTTTTTCTCTTTTTCTCCTTTTCTCAATATCTGACTTTTTTTATAAGAAGAATGCTTCATAGACAGCTCATTATGGTTACGCTACAGGTTTCCACCATGACGGCATGGATTAGACCGGTGGCCCAGGCGTTTCTCTAACACACATACATAACTCCATGGACTTACAAGCTCCCCTTTCATTTCACACCGACGACATCCATAGACAAAAGAGCATGCTATCAACTAGGTACAAAGTACAAGTGTAATGTTGAAACTGTTCCCCATGACAGCATGGTTCTGCTAATCCCCAACAAATAAGTGCAAGCATATACAACATAGACGACACAATGGTTCAAGTTTATTAAGGGCAAGAAAAGTAAAGTGTGCCATCAAGTTCGTGAGAGCTTTAATCACTTGTTTTCTCATAACAAGTTTAATTCGGAAGGTAGATAAAAGCATGAATATACTTGGAATAGCAAATGTTAATAAGTAGGTATGGTGGACTCTTTTGGCAATATTTGGTTTTAGGGAGTTGGAAACACGAGTAAAGCTTATACTCAGTGCAGGTGAAGGCTAGCAAAAGACTGGGAGCGGCCAACTAAGAGAGCAATAATGGCCATAATCATGCAAAGCGACAAAACATCATTGATTAAAGCATAAAGTGATATTACAAGTCGAAAAACTAAAGGATCATAAAGGCTATGGTGATTTTGGATAGTCATACATGGTGTGAGCCTGCGCCAAGTCAACCCAAATAAAGCATCAAAGGAGAATGCCACAGTACTATGCTTTAATATGCTAAAACAATGCATGATTCTTCAAAGGCACATTAAGAAATCTCAATTGTTTGTAACAAGTCATGCTACAACAAAGAATGCTAAGCATAAAGTCAAAACACTATGAAGCATGGCATGACAAAGCATAGGCCATAGTCAAAAACAAGCTCTCTTTACCACTTAAGCATGAACTTTCCTACTCTTTTCCTATCCAAACCAAACTATTTGAAAACCAATGCATGAAAGAGGGGGTCCAACCAATTTATTCAGCAAACTAAGAAAACCAAGCAAACGAAAAACCAAAACGAAAAAGAAAATGCTCCAAGAACAACACAACTGTGCATGAAACAATAAAATGAAGTGTTTGGAAGAAACCTGAGATTTTTATTGATGAAGGGGATGCCTTGGGCATCCCAAAGCTTTGACGCTTGTACCTCTTGAATATTTATTGGGGTGACACGTGTGGCATCCCCAGTCTTGGGATTTAGTCCATCCTTCATCTCATTACTCATTCCTTCCATACACCTGAAATTTTTCCTTCATACAAAAATTCACACAATCTTTATTAGCAACATTAGTGCACTCAAGATAATAAGTCTTTGGGTTCAGTTCCAACACCAATAAAACTTCCACTAAAACACAAGCTACTGTAGCACTTTCGTCAAAAAGCTCAATTCCCCAAAAGAACTCAAAAGGAACCAACAAGAAGCAAATGCAAATAATGGCAGAAATCTGTCAAAACAGACCAGTAGGTAAAGACGAATTTGTTCGAAGACCTTATGTTGCTTAAATCGAAAATTATTGAACTAATGAAAGTTAGATAACAACCTGGGGCAGAAGCACAAAAATGGACGCCTCAAAACAACATACAGAGATTTTACATGAATTTTTATGGTAAAGCACATAAATGTTTTTCGGGACAACAACTTTTCCAACCATTACTTTTCTCTCATTAGAGGTTAGTCTTGGCACAAAAAGCAAATAAAAAGGATAAGGAGCGGTTATTACTGAAGTAATAACTTCCAAGACTCATCTAAATTTTTTGAGTTATCTCCCAATAAGTACTTTTCTTTAACGCCTTTAAGTTAGGCATGATAGTTTGAGAAGATGCTCACATAAGAAAATATGAATTGAAGTAAAAGAGAGCATCAAGAAGCAAATTCAAAACACATTTAAGTCCAACCCACTTCCTATGCATAGGAATCTTGTAAGAAAATAAATTTACAAAGAACAAATTGACAGGCATAGGAAGATAAAACAAGAGTAACTTCAAAACTTTCAGCACATAGAGAGGTGTTTCAATACCATGAAAACTTCTACAACCATATTTTCCTCTCTCATAATAATTTTCAGTAGCCTCATGAATAAACTCAACAATATATCTATCACATAAAGCATGATTTTCATGTTCTACAAAAACATAATTTTTATCAAGCTCAAAAATAGTGGGATTAAAACCTTCAAACCCACTTTTAACAATTCTATAACAAGATGACTGATCCTTCAATATAGGACCATCGTCTAGAGCTTTATCATAAACAATTTCTAAGCAAAACGCTTTAGTACCATGCATCTCGAAGTTAGGCACAAATAAAGGATTATCACAGATAACATGAGCATAACATTCTTCCTCCTTTGGTAAGCATGGGGGACAATCAAATAATATAAGGGATAAAGAGTTACTCTCATTAGAAGGTAGGCATGGGTAGCTAATCCATTCTTCCTCCTTTTGTTCATCACTCTCCTCCTCTTTTTCAACTAATGAGCTTTCAGGTTCATCAATTTCTTCTTCCATAAGATCCTGCAAGGCATTAGTCTCTTCCATTTGTGGAAATCATCTATTAATATATTCAAGAATATAGCCATTTTCTTCCTTGTAATTATCAAAGAAAAATTTAAGTATATCATAAACCTCATATTTATAAGGTGAATCATCAATATTTCCAAGAAAACTAGCAAGTTCAAATGCACCCTCCCAAGAAATAAATTCCTCAATTTGTTCCACATCATAAAAGTCATAATTTTCTTTAACATAAGAAGATATGGTAACATCATCATTATACTCACACTGAAAAGGGAGGTGTTTGTACCTCCTATAACAACAAGATTTATCAAAGCAATAAGTAACATTATAAGTAGAGCACGTGTTTATAGCAATGGTATACAATTTATCAATTTGTTCCCACAAGTGTTTCCCTTTTTGTGACAAGCGGTGTTCCTTATAATAATATTTTTGTTCTTCCGTGAACCCACCTTGCCAATAAGATTCAGTTTCAAAGAAACCAACCATTGATAGAAAGCATGATCAAGCAAGACAATAACAGACCAACGAAAATAACAACTAGAGTAGGAACTAATTTTTTTGTATTTTTGATAAAGAAACAAGCAAACAAGGCGGAAATAAACTAAGCAAAAAAAAAATAACAAAGTAAAGAGATTGGTTATGATTATGCTTGAACAATAATGATTCCAAGTGAACTTGATAAATAAAGCTATGCTCCCCGGCAACGACACCAGAAAATAGTCTTGATGACCCACAAGTATAGGAGGTGTATCGCAGGATTTTCGAGGGAAGTGAAACCCAATTTATTGATTCGACACAAGGGGAGCCAAAGAATATTTATAAGCCTTAACAACTGAGTTGTCAATTCAGCTACACCTGGAAACAATCTTGCTCACAGCAGTTTATCACTAGCAATAGTTTTGTAGTAGCAATAGCAAAGTAATAGCAACAGTAAAAGTAAAGACAGTAGTAACAATTGCAGTAAATAGTAGGATTAAAGCACGGTAGGCATAGGGATGGATGAACGGGTGTTGCATGGACAAGACAATTCATATAGCAATCAGAACATAGGACATTTGCAGATAAATAAGATAAAGTATCCAAGTACTAAGTAATCATAGGCATGTGTTCCATATATAGTCATACATGCTCGCAATGAGAACTTGCACAACATCTTTTGTCCTGCCAGCCCGTTTGCAGTGGGGCCTCGAGGGAACTACTGGCAATTAAGGTGCTCCTTTTAATAGAGCACCGGAGTTTAACACTCTGTGAACACATGTGATCCTCACATCAAAGCCATTCCCTCCGGTTATCCCGATTGCTGTCACTTCGGGGCCTTTGGTTCCGGACAACAACGTGTGTATACAACTTGTAGGTGAGACCATAAACAATACTTCATAATGAATCAATAACATGTTCAGATCTGAAATCATGGCACTCGGGCCCTAGTGACAAGCATTAAGCATAACAAGTTGCAACAAAGTCAAAAAGCACTAATAGTAGATACTAGGCACCATGCCCTAACAATCTGATGCCATTACATGAACGATCTCATCCAATCCCTACCATCCCCATAGCCTACAGCGGGGGATTACTCACTCATAGATGGGGAAACATGGATGGTTAATGGATAAGCGATGGTGATGATGATGGCGATGATCTCCTCCAATTCCCCGTCTCGGTAGGGTGCCAGAACGGAGTTTCTGGTTCCGAATCGTGAAATCTGGTGGTGGCGGCGAAGCGGAACTCCTTCTGGAAAAATGTCGAACCCCCCTGGTTTTTAGGTCAAGGGGAAACTTCTGGCGAAGAGGGAGGCCGAGGGGGTGCCTGGGGCAGCCAGACCACCCCCTGGCGCGGTCAGGCCTAGTCCGCACGGACAGGTGGTGTGGCCAGGCCCTAACCCCTCTCCATCTCGTATTCTAGCTCCTGGTGTCCCTCAGTGAAAAACTGACTTTGGCTTTTGTCCCGTCCAATTCCGAGAATATTCATTTTTTGACTTTCCTGGAACCAAAAACAGCAGAAAATAGGCAGCTGGCACTGTGGCACTTGTTAATAGGTTAGTCTAAGAAATCATATAAAAGTACTCCAAAGTGTGAACAAAACATAAGAAAGTAGATAACCAAGCATGGAACATCAAAAATTATGGATACGTTAGCAACGTATCAGTACAACATCAACATAGACAAGTAGCTTGGGGTTCCCGGCCGACAGTCTAGAATCTATGGGTCAGAACATCGTCGTTATGATTTGGGCCTCTTAGGCTATTTGTTAAGTTTGTTATACTTAATAGCATAATTTACCTTCCATTGTTTGTTGTTTGTGGTTAGTGACCTCTAGTTGTAATATTTTGGCTCTCTGCTTAGTTATGAGCTTGCTGTAATAATTTCTGTGTCATAGGGTCACAGTTGTGTTAGCGATTCTCTCACTATATATTCTCGAGCTCTAGCTTAGTCTTATGTCATACTAAGGGCATGTTTGGCAGTCCTCCAGCTTCACGGAAATCCTTAGATCCTGCTTCTCGACCACCTGCCAGCATCCTAGTTGCAGCAGACAATGTTGGACAGGGATCGATAACTCTGTTCCCGCTCGGCTAGGCTATGGCCTATTTAAAGCTGGGCTGGCTTGCTAGGGCGAATAAGGCTTGGTCCACCTAGCCTTTTTTCTAATCAATATTTTTGTTTTTTCTCTACTATTCCTGTACGTGTTTGTCTATTCACATGAAATTTATTCGATTAGCAGTAGCAGAATACACATAATTGGTTCAATTAGCAGTACCACAATTTCCAAATGCACAACAATTCGAAGAATAAGTGAGAGCATCACCTTGTTGCAGCTGCAGCAGATGGACGATGCGGTAGAGAAGAGTTGAAGGGCAGCGGGGGAACACGCTTGAGATCTCTTGGCGGGGGATCCGGTCACTACTGCTTGAGCATGGACTCACCGGACGGTGTTGCTTGATGAGGGTAGTGGCAGAGATTAGCATGCAGCAGAGATGCAGGGGTCGTGGTGGCCGGAGGAGCACATGGCAAGCTAGGAAGGCGGCTGGAGCACTAGGAAGCGGTGGTGACCACGATCTCGATGGAGGAGAGCTAGGCGGCGGTGGGTGGCTCGGGACCTGGTGGCAACTAGGCCACAAGGCTGGAGATGCGGGGTCGATTGTTTTGGTAGTGGTACCCAGCAATATAACATGTCATGGTAGTACCAGGGAACCGTGCATTTTACATTTTGACCTGGCGGTGGCAGTTTTTATGTAATTTCTAACTGCTCCACCTTTACCGATCCGTGGATTTCCAGAAGAGGTGCTCCATGTTTTATGTGTAAATTTTAACCAGCTTCTCGAATCTAGCTTCCTAGAGTTGGGCTATTCGGTGCTGCTCCACGGAGAATTTTACAGAAGCTAGAAGCCAGGCCATTGCCGAACACGCCCTAAGGTCAAGGATTTGTCTAACCCTGATCCTAGGGGTGTCAAAGGTTTTGGTATCAAAGCAGTACCAACTATGGGAAAACCTTGCTATTGGTCGATGTTAAGTCTAGTGCTCATAAAAACTATTTCAAATATGAAAAGGATTTGTGAAAACTCTAGTATGCTTATTTTATTCCTTATATTGGTATCGCTCTAACTTTGGTTCATCTTATCTTGTGTTGACTTTTAAAAGTTGTGATATCTCTTCTAGTCCTTCAAAGCTTAGGTGCCTTCTAGGCATGTCGTTTCTCAAACCGTTGACCTAGTATTGAGTTCTATAGAGTTGTGTGTGTTGTGTGTTCTTTGTTCCCCCTTATTCTGTTTTAGCTGAGAGATTCCTTTCCATCATGATCTCTCTATCTTATGGGCCCACAATATTATATTGTAGGTTCCACATTGTTACGTTCAAGGCCTCAAGGATTCCTTTTGCCTTGTACCTCCTTTCTTAATTGTTTGGGTACTTCAGAAGTAGTTTCTTCTTTTGGAAGCTACCCCACGATTATTGTCTTATAGTGTCCTCCTTATCACTCATAATTAGTAGTTACTCCTTTCTTGGGTTTTCAACCTTGGACTTGAATCGAAGGTCCCGGATTATGATGGATTCTAGTGATGTGAATCTTGTACATTAAGTTGGCCTTTAACTCAAGACCCGCTCCGTTGACCCTTGTTGTAAATGTTCAAGCATTACTTCAGGATGGCTAACTTTAAGTATATCCTCCAAGCTTGTGGTTCCTATTGTAATCCAATTGTGACAAGTAAGGACTTCCCTTGCCACTAGCTATAGAATATGTTCTTCGATGGAACCAAAGAGATCATGACAATAGTGATCTTCACGAGTCTCGCATCTATACATGTGACTTTGCTACACCTCCCTTCCATGCATTGGTTTTTGGAAAATTCATAATCTACATCTTGGGATTCGATGAGCTCATTCAAGTGCGCCGCGGTGAGATCAGAGCCCCTCCACACTCCCTTGTGGGAGTCGAACTCCTCTTCAGTGGCTTCGAGCGCCGCCTATTTTTGGTTGTCGCCGGTGGTTTCCACCATGGCGGAGACTGGGTTCGCCAGCCCCACCGGTGGTACATGGACGTCCCTTGATGGCTCTTTTGAAGCCTCGGGAGTCGCCACTGTCGATGGAGCGCTGCTGCTGCTCGCCATTCGGTTAGATTGGAAGGAAAAGGGGGAGATGGGATTTATCTATTAGGGTTTCCTCACTTGGAGCTCAAAGTGTCGCTCATCGTGAGGAAGAAGAAGACACTGGGAGGATGCGGGTAAAGAAATTATCTTCTTCCCATTGGATTGCTGATTTCACTCTTGATGTCGTACTTCATATTATTCCTAGTGGATTGCTGCTGGGGAGGTTATTGTGAAACTAGTTCCGCTATAGCCTCTTTGTTGCAACTTGAGTGACATTGCTCCAATCACGCACAGTGCTCTATCGCTGTCCTAAAGAGCCGATCCTTGAGTAGGTGTCATCCCGAGGGTCGGAATGGTGATGCCGATCCGGTTCCCGACAAGGTCTTGATTCGTGTTGCCGATCCACATCGGTGCGACATTAGTCAGATTTCGAGACCAGCTTTCCGCTAAAGGACGTGGCAGCTTTTTTTTTGCTCTAAGCCCTTGTTGAGCAGTGTTACACACTGTCGGACATGTTCTGGAGTTGGATTATTTGCCAGGATCTCTCGGGCCGCGACAGTGTTTTCCACTAGCATGTTGTACACCTGGTTCCCCTTGCTATCGAGTCGAGGCTCTCATATGACAATGTTTGTGTTTTTCCCTTGAAGAGGGTCTTGTGGACATCTGAATTTTTGTTGGCCAGTACATGGCCATTTCGGGTCTTCTGGTGCTGCAGGGAGTTGAACTATTATGTGCTTGCAACGTTGTTGATGCGCTGCTTTTTCTCGACGAGGTGAGATGGTTCGTCCAAGAGCGCAAGTGGTATGCTTTTAAGGCCTGGACCCTTTCCTCCAGCTCCTCCAGCATAAGATCCAAAGTAGTTAGGATCAGTGTTGTTAATGTTTATCCGTAGATTTCACGGGCATTAGGTGTAACCACATGTCCATCCACCGGAGATTTTTTAGGTTCCTAGGGGATCAGAGCAGTGTCCGAATCCTCCATCTGGATTTCCTCATCGAACTTCTCTTCTTCTAGAAGATATGATCGTGGAGTCTTGTTCTTCTTCTTGTTTGCCTTGCTAGCCTTTTTGGTACCAGTGGAAAAGACGTCTTTGGGTCTATTTCCTAGGGATAAACTTCCATCAGTACTTTTGCACACCGGGACCCCAGGATTTTCTCTGAGATCCATGTCATCTTGCGAGTCGAGATGTTCTTCTTCATGCACAACACTGGAGTTGATTTATTCTCCAAATTCTACTTGTACGCCTAGAAATTTGCTGACGTCATGGACTCTCCTGGGGAGGCCGGTGTGTTGGTGTTTGTTCCAATAGCGTCCAAAACCGATTCATTGTCATCTCCAGCATCGGCAGAGCCGAATCTAGAGCCGACGTAGCCGACGAAGTGAGATCCATGCGCTTTGAGGTGGGTGAGGCTTTTGGCGTTGGCTTCCTCAAAAAATTTGATGGTCTCGAGAATAGAATCCATGTTGACATTGGGGTGTAGCATCTTCCGCCTCACTATGTGCCACATAAGTGATTTTCCTGCTCCAGCATCGGTAGAGCCAGATCTTGTTGCAGCTTTAGTCATCCTGAGATTCGATCTCCCTTGGGAGATTTTCTTCAGATCCAAGATTTTCTTTCTCCACGATCTCTGCCTCAAGGTAGGGTTGGGTGGGATTAGGGTTTTCTGAGATCCGAAACTCCGCCGCCTCTGCGGACAGAGTAGATCTAGAGATTTCTTTCACCTCTATCATCACCGTTGGGGTGGGTTGGGTAGTATCAGTGAAACTGAGGTAGATGTTGATCTTGCCGATTGACATGATGGTGTAGCTCACCATAGCCTCCCTGGCTAAAATCAATGTCTCATCGAGAAGGATGAGGGAGACGTTACTAGCATAGAGGATGCGACCGACGATGATTATTTCGCCGATTCTGATACGTGCAGATTTCACCTGGAACGCAAATCCGAAGGTCACTTGCTCCACGGTGGGTGCCAACTGTCATCAAATTGATGACAAGTATGCCATGAGGGGGTCCTAGAGGCGTGGGAAAAGGTGGGGTGTGAGACGTATGGTTGTCCGGGATGGTTAGCACACAAGCTTACCCAGGTTCAGATTTGACTATGGTGGACAGATCCTACTCCTGCTAGCAATCCAGTATATTGGTAGAGTCGAAAGTATAAGAGATTACAAGAGATGTTTCTCCTGTGCGAGTTATGGTTGGTAGTGGGTGCCCTAAAGGTTGGTCCCTAGGTCGTCTTATATAGTCATCTGGCATAGGGTTTACAGGAGATGTTGGAAATATGCCCTAGAGACAAATAGTAGTAAGGAGTATTATCATATTTCATATAGTTTATGATTAAGTTTTATATCATGCTATAACTGTATTGAGTGGAAACATCAATACACGTGTGATATACAAACAACCAGGGGTTCCCAGTGAAACTCTAGTCACTGGTTCATTGGTCAACAGATGATCATGTTTCCTGATCATGTGGCATTTATGCTAGTTGGAAATGGAGTCATCTCATTCCGAGAATGAGATGATGAACCAATACCCAACCTAAACATCGTGACCTGATCATGTCACGAAGTTCAAGTTATGATGATTAGAAATGGATCCTTGTAGACTATTCCTTAGACCGTGAGGTTATATCAATCACTGTCTCCCGAGAGTGCTTACATAGCATCAAGCGCCACTTGGTAATACAGTGGTTATAAAGGTGTGTTCAGGTACTCAGAGGAAACCGTAGAGGCAATATATGTCAAGAGCGGGATTTGTCCGTCCATGTGACAGGAAGATACTCAAAGGGCCCACTCGGAGAAGTTATATCCAATAGCTGCGTAGCGTGTGATTTGATCACGAGGATATCACTTGTCGGAACGAGTCAAGTAGCATTGTTCGGTAACGAGATTGAACATGACATGGAGATGTCATTGATCAGATATCGGGCAATGCAACTATCGAGTGATAAAGGGAATAAGACACGACTGTCCCGGTTCAAATGACGAAAAATCTTCGTGGAACACACAGGGGTCACATGGCCATCCAGGTCCCTCTGTCGATCATTGGTGCGGGAGTGTCTCGACCATGTCTGGAGTGTTCCTAAACCGTGGGGTATCACGCTTAAGGGCTTGATGATGCTTAGAGAGTGTTTATAGGATCGGTGGAATCACCAAAGAATAGTAGAGGGAAAACCGAAAGGGTTTTGGTATGTCCGGAGGATGTCCGGAGTGGAGGTGGAAGGTGTTCCATAGCCATGGAGGTTGAATAATATGTGAATGAATGTTAAATATTGATTTAATCATTTATTCATAATTATTTAATAAAGAGAAAAACCAATTAAAAGGTCAAAGGCTTAATGGGCCAATTCCCGGAGGGGAAAAGGCCCAAGAGGGGATCCCACCCCTAGGAAGGGCCTAGGGGGTGGCCGGCGGCCCTAGCGGGCCTTTCCCCACGTGGGGCCCATGGTGGGGGCTGGCCGGCACGCCACCCCACCCCTCTCCCATGATTAGTCCCACCCTGGGACTTTGAGGGAGGGTGTACCCCCTCCTCCCCTATATATAGTGGGGGTATTTGGCCAGATAAACACACCAATAATCAATAAAGGTCTTCTCACTTTTGAGAGGACCTCTAATTGATATTTTCTCTCTCCCCCCTCTCTCTCTCTCGTGACCATGGTCCCAAGTCTGGACTGCGCGAACGAGAGACATCTTCACCGCGGAGCGCCGTCGCGATGCGGGATTCGGATCCGGGAGCTCTACTTCTGCAACTGCTACTGAATCGGGGAAGCGGGAGTCATTGTGAGACACCGTACGTGTGTAACTCCCCGCGAGGTGTCGCACTTGAGGCACTCAAGTTGTTGGAGCCACAGGAGCACAAGGACTTCATCACGACCTTGAGGTCGCTTCGGCTTGTCTACATCAACCACGCTCTCCTTAGCATTGACAACGCTTTTCAGTCTTCAAGGGTAAGTTCGCGAAAAGCCCCTCCTGTTACTATATTACTAATAGATAGGTCCTGGCAGCTTCAGGGGTTCAGGGGCGTAGGGTAATGCTAGTACTGCTAGATCTATGTGTAGTAATGCTAGTACTGGTATAACACACGAGATGTAGCGTGTGGGTGTTGATCTTTTAGTTGTTACCTCCCACGTGTACTTGTGTATACCGCAGTAATGCTTGATGAAGCGGCCCCCAACCGACTTTACGCGTTCATTCGCGAGACTGGTCCACGCTTGACATACGGCTTGTATCGTATTAAGTAGCTTAGGGGGGTGTCTGTCTCTCTCACATTAGTTGGTATACCATTTGCAATGGAGGGCCCCGAAAGGGGTGTAGTAGAGACAAGTACTCGATCAGAGTTGTGCAGAAAGTTTGTAGGTGAGAACGGTTCTTGTGCGAAATCCCATTCATCCACGTAAAACATGCAAAGATAAAGTAGAAGCGTCTAACTTTGTTTTGCAGGGGGGCGTTGCTTTGTGATATGGTTGTGGCAAAGGTAAAGTGATTACCTTTTGTTACATAGTAGTAGATAGTCACGAAGATGACGGACTACCACGCCGGAATGACACCGGTACCCTGGTGTCTATGGCGCCGGAACCCTGGCGCCAGAATCTGGTGACGACTAATGGATATCACGACGTGTAGGACCATATCACATCGCATTTACATTCAATGTTATTGTTTGTATATCTTATTGTGTGCTAGTATTAGATACTCGACGGTAGCCTAATAAGATGATCCCTGTTAAAATTACCAACGATTGTGTTCCCCCTTAGTGTGCACCACCAAGAATGTTCTTCGGTATGAGGCGATCCAGGGTACATGCCTGGGTGTGAGACATATCTACGTTCGCATATAGTGGGTGTAAGCCATGTTGCACAGCGAATACACTAAGGTTGAGTTGGCGATCCTAGCACGCCATAGAAGCGTGGCCTTAGAACACGGATGGTCGAAAGATCGAGCACGAGTCGCATGAATGATGTGACCGACATTTAGCGTCCACCTTTGAACCCACATCGATGGTCGTGTCAATCAGGGGAGATGTGGCTGATAGGGGTCGTGTTATCACTAAGAACCCTTGTGGGGATAGGTGTTTCTGAGTGGAGTTATTATTAACTCATTTAATTATAAACTTAGTCTAAATTCCTTTTGCAATTATAAATGTAGAAAATGGTTCTCCCCGAGATTACCTTCCCTATTGACGATTGGTTAAAAGGAGAAAAGCTCAAGTTAGATGGATCCAACTTCTCTGCATGGGTCATGCGCCTTTTCTATCTCGTTGGTGAGAACAAAGTGGCTGACTACATGATCTACGAGATGTACTTGGAGCCATCCTATTCTCATGAGACCCAGGAGCAGTGGGATCTCTACAGCCGTCGTCATGTGATGGCCACATTCATATCAGTGATGATGCGCCTCGGGATGGAGGGTGGGTTGTGGCCAATGGTGGGAAGTCTTAATCCCCGAATGGTCATGGCACATCTGAGATCGCATTTCGTGGAACAAGTGCGCATGTGGGAGTATGAGCTGATGGGGGACTTCCTCTCCATAAAGATGGAGGAGGGCTCCTCATTGGACGAGCACTTATTGAGCATGTACGATGGATACATGAGTCTAGCATACTACCTGGACAACTGGTTCGCAAGATCTTTTGCAATGGGAGTTGTGATGCGGTCGCTACCACCAAGCTTCCAAGCACAAGTCGGGATTTGCATTATGAGAGGCGACACGGAAACACTAGATTTCCATGAGTTCATATCACATTTCAGAGGTGTGGTTGCTAAACCCGGTGTCGCTAGGGTCATCAATGACAAGGTATATATTTGATATACATTTTTATAAATGTTATAATCTTGCAAACACATTTGCAGTGTTAAGTATATTTGATACTTGTTCTGTTTTGCTGAAAACATGTCCTTTTGCATAAGAGGTGCTTGCTGGAGAGGAGGTGATGTTGTGTGCTGATGGCGAGCATGATGATGATGGCCAACGACACTCTCCCTCGACATTTATCTGTAACATCCCAAAACTTTAATCCAAGCTTATCAAGATCCAAATCATCAAAATTAGGGTTAACAAAAACTTTTCCAATGAAAAATATGAAAGCATTCATGTGTGTGTGCATTTAAATTAGGAGTTGATTTGAATTGCCCTGGTTCTATGATCCATTGATTTAAAATGATTCTTAGGTAAAATAAACATCATCTAAATCATTCCCAAACTTTTCCCAAAGAAAAACAACTCTGAATAAATGAAGTGAATGGTCATTTTGGCCAAATTAACTATCATGCCTACTTTGGCTATTCCTAGTACTCAAAACCTAACATAAAAATTTGTGGATCTTTGCACCCCTTGCTATTACACATAATGAGGTACCAAGGCCCACTTTGTGATCTGCGAAAAACATTCAAACACTATATCTAAATGGCATTGGAAAATTGAATCTATTTCATATGGGAAGATCCCACTATTTCAAAAACCACTCAAACAAGCTCAATTTTCAAAACCCAAGCACCCACAGAGCCTCAAGCTTAGTACTTGCACACCCAACAAAAATCTTTTCAAAATTCAAAAAGAAAGTTCATGCGGCCATTTCATCAAACACCTTGTGGACAGATTTCAAACAAAAACAAAGTTCACTATTTGAATAGTGTTCTAGCCAAACTTGTCTCCCATTTGACCCCCATTTGCTCCCATTGTTCCTAGATGATCTAACAAGGCCCTTTAAACCCACTCCCCTACCCCCTAGTGGCCATGCCAAGCCATGCCGAGCCCCACCTCGCCGGCCGACCATGCCATCACCCCAGCAGACCACCTCCCCCTCTCTCGCCATGTCTAGCACCTAGCCAGGACACCAACGCCACCCTCTGTCCCCTCCCCGAGCCAAGCCAGAGCATGGACCACCGAGGAACCACCGCGCCTAGTGCGACTGCGCCATGCCGAGCACGCGCCAGAGCGCCGCGCCCAACATGCGTGCACAAGCCGCCGCTTGACCACAGCCCGCGTCCACCTCTCCGCCATGACCCCAAGAACACGCCAGACACCCCATTCGCCGTCCAACTCCTCACAGCCACCGCTTGCCGTCGAAGTCGCCGCCTCTGCCGCTCAGAGCGCCAGCTCTGCCTGACAGCATACCACCGCCCCTAGTCCCGCATTGATCACGTAGAGCACCGCTAGGAGACCGCGCATCGATCGCCGCTTGCAGCCATGCCGCTAGCAGCCCATAGCCATGTCGCCACCGTCGCCTGGCCATGCCGCGTTGTCCCGTCGTCGAGCCTATAAAAGGAGGGCACCCCCAGCCCCATTCAGCACACCACTCACTGACCGTCCCACACCTCTAGCCGGAGAAAGGCGAGTAGCAGTTCGCCAGAATTGCACCGGAGCAGGCCGCCTCTGGAGGAGAAGGGCTCCGCTGATTGCGACCACCCCCGGAGCTGCCTCGACCGTCCCTGAGTTCGCCGTTGACCACTAGTCTGTTTGCCCGCCTCGCCGTCGTCGCTAGAGCCCTGGTACGCCCCCTATGCACCCCCACCGAGCCTCTAGGGTTAGAGCTCACCGGCAACAGGTCCGTCGTCGACGACGATCCCCAGCCGTTGATCCCCGCTCTAATCCAACGCCCCACATTGCCCCATACCGCTTCGCGCGTTATGAGCCGCTAACTGGTGGACCCCCCTGTCAGCTGAGCCCCGCGCTGCGGAGTGACACTGGGCCGGCCCGTTAGCGTTCCCGCGCAACCCAGTTAGTTTGAATTAGGACTTTTCTATCTTAGTTTAAACCTAGTTCAGTCTCTGAGTTTGAAAATCATTTCAGAGAGATTTACAAATCCAAATGGAGTGATTCCAATTTTGTTAGAAAGCTACTGAAAAGATCTACCCAAGCCCGTTGGATTTAATTCAATTAGAGTTAGAGATCTCTCCTAGTAAAAAATAACAAGACATAAGCTTTTGCACATTCAAACATTTTTATAAAATCAACCAATTTAGCTTTTGAGTTGATTCCAACTCTCAAAAATCACATTTAACCATACCTATCTGAATATGTAATAATATTAAGGTTTACATGCAGTGACTTTGGACTAGTACCAAAATAATGCTATATAGGCATTTCTAGTCACTTTAAATCATTAAATAATAAACTTAAACCTAAGTAAATATGATCCAACCCTTAAACCACATTCCCACATGTTAGAATATGTGGTGATGACATGTGTCCACATGATCCCATATTTTAAGTGGTGAATATTAAATCTTAGTTAATTTTTCAATGAGTAGAAATTACTTTTCTAAAATAAAAAGGATGAAACTATTGAATTAAACTTGTGATGCTTGTGATGATACTAGATCATCAAATGTATGCCTTAGAGTGCAAATTAGATTAGTTAAGTATTGTTTGGTGATTGTGTACTCCGTATGTATTTATAGATGATAGTACCGACCAAGCTCTCGAGGAGGAGGAGTTCTACCAAGAAGAAGAAGAAGAAGAAGAAGAAGAAAACTTCAACCACTGCACCAACCAAGGCAAGCTAGCACTATCCAAGTTAACCCTTGCAAGTTGTTCTTGCAAGCCACCATTAAAAATGCAAGCTACTATTGGCAAACTAACACTTGCAAATATAATGCTTAGCAAGCTAGGATTAAACTAGATGGTTTAGCAAAGATGCTTTAGGCATTCTTTGGTTACACCACCTTGACTAGTATTTATCCCAAGTATTATTTTCAAGCTTACTTCCTTTGCTTTACCCAAAGTTCTTTACTTGTTTTGAAGGTAGAATAAAGAGTATAAAACTTGGCCTATTTAGATAAGCCTTAGATGTCGTTCGATGGCATGAGATTGAACCCATCGTTTCCATCTTAGTGAACACTTTTAACTTAGTGGTTTAGAGTAGATAAAAACTTGAGTCACTTTAGATGGGAACACTTGGTGAAAATGAATTATAAAAACCTTGGAATGATGAGTCATTCTATTGAGATGTTTTGACATGTGTTGAGAAACACAAATGGTTTATGATGGTGAAAATGTTGAGGCATGAGCCTTAACCCTTTATGAAACTGGTAGTTGGATTTGGATGCGATACCATTCCAAATTTACCGTACAACCACACTACCTGAATTGGGCAAGGCTTAGCTGGAAATTTATATGCATTAGTATTAGTTCCCTCGCGGGAGAGGTCTGAGCTGAGGCTACCTCTCAATGTTGTCCACCTATGTAATGCCCAAGATTACAGATGGTCATGGCTGGGAGGCCATGCTCATAGGAGGGGTGCTTATACTAGGGTGTGTAAAGGAAAGGTTATGTTTGATTATCTACATACTAAGTATGATGATTCAGGGTTATCCCTGATAGATGTATCAAATCTTGTGGTAAAAGTGTACCGCCTCTTTAGAGTGTCAAACTATTCGAATAGCCACGTCCGCGATTATGGACAGTTGGAATGGCCATACTGTTTCGTTGTCAGATGTTTTCAAAATGACTTATGAAGGAAATGATGAATCTTGACTTGACCACAACAGAGTTGTGTTTATGACAATAGCTTCCCAACTTAAGTGATTCTAGAACTTTATTTTATCTTTCTTTGCTTCAGAACTCAGCTTAGGTTTCAAACTTAACTTTATAGTTAAACATAGAGTTAGCACTTTAATTTAGAACTATGCTACTTGTTAGTGGTAGTTTGTGAGTACTTAAGAAGTACTCATGGCTTTTGTCCCTGGCTATTCTCATGGCCAGACTATGAAGGAGACTACCAAGATGATGGCCAGCAGGACGGCTATGATAACTAGGACTATCTGCCTTCGTCAGCATTGCCTGTGCCCCTGAAGATGGACCCCACCGCTACGCTTATCTTTTATTTCCGCTGCTTGTTGTATTAAGACTGGATCATGAGATCCTTTTTTGTTTAAGACCTTATGTATGGTTTGTAATGGTTGATGTACTGTGATATCCAATCCATTATGTCTCGCAAAAATGGTAATCCTGGGATTGCGAGGTATGGCATAACGGGCATCTGTGATTAAAAATCCGGGTGTTGACATTATCACTTAGTTTATGTTTTAGGATGATTATTGTAATCAAGAGATTGTGAACTTCTTTAATGTGTCTCACACTTTGTGAGACGGTTATTCATATGAGTTTATAACAAACAGTTGTTCTACTTTTATGAATTGTTTCTATTCGTGTTCATATCTTGTTTGATTATGTGTGAGTTATCCTTGTTGTTTGAAACTAATTGATAATACATGAACATTTGTAAAATATCGTAATGCCTTAAAATACCCAACTTAAATGATATTTCATTACGGAATGAAAATCATTGTTTAAATTCAAAGTTATAATGATAATATGCGAAAGTCATTCGATTTCTTATCACATATAAATCATGCCTAAGTTCAGCAATATAACTTGAACACTGAGTATTACTTGAATACAAAGTGTTTAATGAATTGTTTAAAGTAAATACATATTCGATGTATTGTGTTTTAACAAAATGGTAATTATCATTATATGATTGTTTAAAGTGTAAAGAAGTTTACCAAAGGAAACATAAATATGAAATTATTTGATATGATCAAAATGTTTCATCAACAATGGGTATAAATATAAAAGAGAATCTAATTACTATGATTTGATCAATAGTAATGAAATTTGACTTTATAAGAATGGCATAAACGTAATTGTGAAATGCAAAGCATTTTGAAACGTCAAAATACAAAGCATCGCAATGTGATATTAGATATCAAAGTGGGTGAATAGAAGGCACCAAATAAATCATTGTAGTTTAGATGTAGGGACCATTAGTTAAGAAATAGTTAGCACTCAATTAGAATGTAGTGAACCATTTGAATTCATGAAAGTTTTGGGGTTATTCGATATAACCAAAACACTAGCGAATAAGTCCTTGTAGAGTATTCATTGGAAACTGTGAATAAAAAATCCATAGCTAAAACCAAAAGGGGAGCAAAACTAGTATTGCTTGGATTTTGGTGCATTCTTGAGAAAGCTCACTTTTAGTGATGTTTCTCGATTATGGAGCAAATGGAAATTAGTGAAAAACATGATGAGGATTCATATCCCCGCATCAGAGTGTTGAGAAGCGCAACGGACAATGTTCCTAAACGATTCTCTTCACAAAAGGAAAGAATCAATGATATTGATCATTGTGCTTTCCTCCACTAGTGTTTTCACTACATGAAGTAGGATTCAAAATGTAATCCACATCTTGGACTACAAGTATTCCTACAAGCCTAAGTCGGTAAGTCTTCTAGGCCTCCCTGTAGCCGGATGGGCTTCCATCTTCTCTCTGACTGGGCCACCCATGGAGCATAGCTCTAACCCGGAAGTGGGACACCCTGATCAGCGAGTCATAGTAGGTATACCCGGAAAGTATATCTCTAACAACAACTGAACTATAGTGCCCACAACGACTTGAAGAAGCTTTACAACCAAAGCCACAAGCTGCAAGAAGTCCTACACTATCTAAGGTTCCAAGCACCGAAGAGTAACAGGATCCACAATGGATGGGTGGGGGAATCAATTTACCTTTGGTGGAAGGGTATATCTAGGTCAGCTCTCCCAATCCTCAAAAGATCAAGAGGTTTGGTTGGATAGGGAAAGATATCTAGTGAAATGAAGCTCAACACTAATGGAGAAGAGAGAGTGTCAAGGAGTTAGGTAGGGAGGAGGAAGAAGGAGGTCATATAAAGGGGAAACTCATATCTGTCTGTTGGGCTCGATTTCACGCTAACCCAGAAGTTTCGGCCACACAGCAGTACTACCACCACCACCAGCTGCCGGTTCAAAAGTGTCTATTGTGAGGGGCGTAGTCATGTGCCTCTGAGGTTCTGCTACTAGTGCCAGCGCTAGACAGCGGTACTACCATCTCACTATCGGGTTACTTTCGCTACGGGAGCGCACCTTGCAGAAGGGTTCGTAGGGTGTAATGGAACTGAGCTGGAACTGACCTGAAAGTTCTGCTGACCCCATCGGTGGTAGTTATGACCTACTTCTGGGTCACTTCCGCTGAGGATTGTAACACAACCAGAAGGTTGGCACCTCTGTATGGAAGTTGTTCGTACTACCGTCGAGACAGCAGTCCTACCGCCACAGTCCAGACATCACTTTATTAGTGAGCAAATTAAGTCTATTAGTGAGCGAATTAAGTGTATTACGGGCAAGTAGAACTACTAGCAAACACAGAAACAACTCAACATGCACAAAAAGACAAAAATATCCATGAACAGCCGTATTGGAGCATCAAAATTTATCATTTCAGCATGGGACAAAAATATATTAGTTTTTCCTGAAAACTTGTGTGTGAGCATATAATGTCCGGGTGTACATGGAAATATTTTTCATATTTTTTTGATATTTTGAAATATGTTTTTAAATAATGGATTCATGATGCATCATGTGAGCCGAATTGGATTTCTAAGTAGTTTGTCGGTGTTCATATACTCACCTCTTTTCATTTTGTACTATCAAAAGATACACAATACCTTAAAGCATCTCTAAAGGAGCCTGTAAACTTGCGGAAACTGTAAATAAATCGCTAATTTACGGTTTTTGGAAAAATCTGTCACTCTAGTGGAACTTGTAAAAACCTAAAACCTGAAAACTTTTTTATAGTCCGCGGAGAAATCTGTCTCCCGAACCCTAAACTCCCAGTGCGGGAGGCCGACCCGAGCCAGCCCTATATCGAACCCCAACTCTCAAGCAAGGGACATTTTGCTTCCTCCACTCCCGCCTACGCTGCCGCCACCTCGACCTCCATCCCTCCCATGCTTTCCGCCATCGGCACTCACCGAACCCGAAGCCGTGGACCCTAGTGAGCTCCCGCCCGTCGTGGCTGAGGCCGCGAAGCCTCAATAGCCTAGCCCCACCATTGTTGTTGGCGCAGGAGCTCCTGGATCCGGCTTGCAGGGGAAGAGGCTGGGGAACACCGGCGCCTCAAAAGGTCAGTGCTGCAACACCGGCCGGGCCGGCCAAGCCACACGGGACGAAGAAGCCTATGCGCCGTGCGGGCCTTCCTCCCGTCGCCACTTAGCAGCCGCTCCGCAGCAGCCGCACGTCACACCATAGCGGCCTCCGTCGTCCGTCTCCCTGCAGCAGGCTCCACCGCATGACGCGACGAGATCATTCGTCGATGTGCTAAACGAGAGTGTGGTTGACATCTCCGGCCCACAGCTCCAGTTCGGCGATGATGAAGGTGAAGAAGAGGAAGCTAAGGCTGAAATGGAAGAGATCGAGGAGGAGGTGTTCGACACAGCTCAAGCATCGACGACAAAGAATAAGAGGGCAGTGAACTACACCGAGATCGAGGACACTTGCTTGGTCCAGACATGGTCCCAAGTGTCGATCGATGTTGTGACTAGCACGGACCAAACCGGCAAGCGATACTGGTAGCGCATCGAAGATAAGTTCTTCAAACCGATGCCTCGTGTTGCCTTTCCTGTCACTCGTTCGTATCAGTCTCTGCAAGGGAAATGGGATGTCATAAAACCAACTTGCAGTCGTTGGGCCGGAACTATGGCACAAGTGAGGAACAATCCTCCAACAGGCATCTCTCCTGATGACTATCTGAGTTGTTCTTCCCTTTTAATGTAGCAATTGTGAAATTATGAATAAATTGTGAAATTTAGGAGCAAAATTCCCAAGAAAGGTATAAGGCAATGAAGGACTCGAAGAACAAGTCATTCAACCACCATCATTGTTGGAAGTTGCTGGAGCATATGCCAAAATGGAATTTGAGGGATCAAGAAACCGCATCCAAGAGGGAGGCCATGAAGGAAATGGGTGATGCTAGTGAGGATGAAGGGAGGAACATTGGTAAGCCGAAAGGCAACAAGAAGGCGGAGGAGAGGATGAGCTTTGAAGCCAAATCATCTGCTCTGAGGGATAAGATTTATAAGATGGTGAAGTGTTGAGGGCTAACCTCAGGAATGGCCCGATCTTTCATGGATCCCTTGGAAACCAAGGCGGAGTGAGTGGGGATGAGGGAGTGGATGAAATTTGTGAACTCGCGGATGAAGAACACGATGAACACACGCACACACGAAGACACAATACACACCTATAGCTCACGACGGCGGCTACCGGTCCGGCGCAATCCCTAGGATCAGCGTCGGGTGAAGATCTCTCTCTCTCTCGAACCAGCACAACGAGTGGGGGCCTTTGGTAAGATCTTGATGTCTTGGGAAGCGGCTCCAATGCCAAGGCCTTGTACAACGAGGGAGGCACAATGCAAACTCCAACGAGGTGGGGGATAATTGGTGCTCCTTTCTCAAGGAGCATGAGACTAGAAATTAGGGAGATCCACAAGGGTGTCTTCTAATTTTAATTATCCAAGTCTGAGTAATACATGGGGGTGTGGGGGCTATATATAGGCCAGCCACTAAAATAGGGGTAGTTTGGGCACAAAAGGGTAAAAACTGGACGAAATAGGAATATTCTCGGGCATCAAACCCCCGTTGACTTGAGACTAGAGGCGTTCCGGCAATAAGTCCGGTCGCGCCGGACTAAGCGCCAGAAATTCTGGTCAGCGCCAGTTGTTCCGGTCAGCCACCGGAATGGCTTATATAAGTGCGCTTCGGCATGCGCCGGTTTGTTCCGATCCGTGCCGGTATTTTCGGTCCTAGTTCCGGTCCACCGGTTCGTGCGCCAGGGATTCCGGCGAGGATTCTGGTCCGCCGAGTCTGGCGCCGGTTTGGTCTGGACCATCGTCTTGTGATGGCTGGGCTCCTTATCTTGACATTTCTTCATGGGGTTCATAGCTGAGAATGCATAGGGTATTGGCATGAAGTAGAAAGCCATCCAATGATGTATCGAAATCACATGAGACAACGAGCGAATTCACCTTAGCTTGAAGGATCTTGGCTCGTGCACGAGTCATCGGTCCACTATGGGGACTTGGTGGTGTAGATGTGGGGACGTCCATAGGACGGGCTGCATCAGCTCACCCTTGGGAAAGAGTCGTCCTCGACTCTTCAGGGTTATCATCTTGAACATCTCCATGGAAAGGAAAAAGGTCCTTAACGTTGAATGTAGTGCTTACAAGGTACTTGGATGTTGGGATGTCGATGATGTAGGCGTTGTTGTTGATTCTCTTGAGGACCTTGGAGGGAGCATCTCCCCGTAGCTTGAGCTTGGAGTCGCGTTCTTTGGGGAAGCGGTCTTTGCTTAGGTGTATCCACATGAGGTCACCTTCCTCGAAGATCAACTCTTTCTTGTCCTTGTTGAACCTTGTTGCTTGGCGTTGCACTTGTTGCTCGATTGTAGCTCTTGTTTCTCCGTGAAGCTTCTTCATAGCTTGGTCATGCTTGTCAATGTCCATGTTGGTGCGCTCATGGAGAGCTAGTGGTAGGATGTCGAGCGTCGTGAGGGGTTAAAGCCATAGACGATCATGAATGGGCTCATCTTTGTTGTAGAGTGCTTGGAGAGGTTGTAGGCGAGCTCGGCATGGGGAATGCATTCCTCCCAATCCTTCAAGTTCTTCTTGGTCAACACACAAAGGAGAGTACCGAGGCTTCTGTTGATGACCTCGGTTTGGCCATCGGTTTGGGGTGTGACGCGAATGAGAAGAGTAACTTGACGCCGAGCTTGGCCATGAGGGTCTTCCACAAGTATCTCATGAATTCGATGTCGCGGTCGGAGACGATTGTTCTTGGCACACCGTGAAGACAAATAATTTCCCTAAAAAACAAATTGGTAACATGTGAAGCATCATCGGTCTTATGGCACGATATGAAGTGTGCCATTTTGGAAAAGAGATCCACAACGACAAATATAGAATCATGACCATGCTTCGACCTAGGCAATCCTAAAACAAAATCCATGCTAATGTCGGACCAAGGTGCATGAGGTATAGGCAATGGCATATATAGACCAAAGCGGTTAGACTTGGACTTAGCTTGAACGCATGTCGTGCATCGTTGAACATAATGCTCCACATCTCGCTTCATATTGGGATAATAGTAATGAGTGGGAAGCATGTCCAATGTATTGTCACGGCCAAAGTGATCCATGAGGCCTCCACCATGTGATTCTTGGAGCAGCAAAAGTTGGAGAGACAACTTCAGGATGCAAAGCTTATTTTGTTTAAAGAGAAAGCCCTTATGCAAATAGAAATCATCAACTCCTTTGTCAATGTAGCACTTTGGGAAAATTGGTCCAAAGAACGTGTCGTAAGTATACAAAGCTTTGATGTCATCAAGACCCAACCCATTTACTTCAAGTCGATTAAGAAGGCTTGTGTGTTTGCGAGACAAAGCATCCGTGACTACATTATCTTTGCCCTTCTTATACTTGACAATGTACGGAAAAGACTCTATAAACTCAACCCACTTAGCATGTCTCTTGCTCAAGTTATCTTAGCCTTTGAGATATTTCAATGAATCATGGTCGGAATGTATGATAAATTCCTTAGGCCAAAGGTAGTGTTGCCAAACTTGAAGGACACGTTGTAGGGGTTCGCGTATGAAAACAATAAAATATTACCCTACGCCCTTGAACCCCTGATGTTGCTAGGACCTATCTATTAGTAATACAGTAACGGGAGGGGCTTTTCGCGAATTTACCCTTGAAGACTGATGTAACATCCCAAAACTTTAATCCAAGGTTATTAAGATCCAAATAATCAAAATTAGGGTTAACAAAAACTTTTCCAATTAAAATTATTAAAGCATTCATATGTGTGTGCATTTAAATAGGAGTTGTTTTGAATTGCCATGATTAAGTGATCCATTGCTTGTAAAATGATTCTTAGGTGAAATAAACATCATCTAGATCATTCCCAAACAAATCCCAAAGAAAAACAAATCAAAATGAATAAAAGAAAGAAATGGTCATTTGTGCCATTCTAATCAACATGTCTACTTTGGCTATTCCTAGGACTCAATTCTTAACAGAAATAAATATGGATCTTTGCACCCCTTGCTAGTACATATAATAGTGTACCAAGGCCCACTTTGTGATCTGCCAAAAACTTGCAAACACCAATATTAAATGGCATTTAAAAATTGAATCTAGTGTAGGTATCAAGATCACACTTATTCAAAAACCACTCAAATGAGATTCATTTTCAAAACCCAAGCAACCACAGATGATGATCAAGCTTATGACTAACACACCCACCAAAAATATTTTCAAAATTCAAAACTAAATTTCTTTCGGACATTTTCACAAACACTTGGCAGGCAGGATTCACACTCTAGTTTTAGCTCACTGTTTCTACAGGGTTTTGCCACCCATTTGACCTCAAAGTACTCCCTCTATCTCCATTTGATCTAACCAAGCCATAATCACCCCATCCCCTAGTCCCTAGCAGTAGTGCCGCGCCACCTGAGCACCATGCTCGCCGGTCGAGCATGGATAGCCCGCAGCCGACCGCCCCTCTCTCTCTCTCTCGCCATGTCTAGGAGCTAGACCAGACCACACCGGCGCCCTCTGTCCCCTCCCCGAGCAGAGCCAAGCCGTGGACCCCTCGCAGAGCGCCACGCCCAGAGCGTCTGCGCCATGCCGAGCACGCGCCAGAGCGTCACGCCCGACAAGCGCGCACACGCCTCGCCTCGACTGCAGCCCACGCTCACCGCTTCGCCATGACCCCAGGAACCGCCTGGACATGCCCGTTCGCCGTCGTTTGACCCGCAGCCACTGCACGCCGTGTCGAACACCGCCTCTGCCGCTCAGAGCATGAGCACCGCCCGACCGTTTGCTACCGCCCGTAGCAGTGCCATTACACCGTAGAGCACCGCCAGGAGACCGCGCATCGATCACCGCTCGCAGCCATGCCGCTAGCAGCCCGTAGCCATGTCGCCACCGTCGCCTGGCCACGCCGCACTGTCCCGTCGTCGAGCCTATATAAGGAGGCCACGCCCAGCCTTATTCTGCACACCACTCACCTCTCTTCTTGCCACTGATCATTCCCCACTTCTCCCTGGATCCGCTCGAGCTCGTAGTCGCCGGAATTCCATCGGAGCTGGCCGCTACTGGAGGAGAAGGGCCCCGCTGATTGCGACCACCCCAGGAGCTACCGCAACCACCCCTGAGTCCGCCGTCGTCCACCAGTTTGTTTGCCCACCTCGCCATCGTCGCTGGAGCCCTGGTATGCCCCCTGAGCACCCTCCCACCAAGCCGCTAGGGTTAGACCTCATGGGCGACCTGTCCGTCGTCGACGATGAGCCTCAGCCATAGATCCTAGTTCTAATCTAACGGCCCACATCGCCCTGTACCGCTTCACGTGTAAAGAGCCGCTGACCAGTGGACCCCCTGTCAGCTGTCCTCTGTGTCGCGGAACGCCACTGGGCCGGCCCGTTTTCTTTCCCGCACGACCCATTTAATTCAAATTAAGACTTTTCTATCTTAGTTTGAACTTAGTTCTGTCCCCTAGTTTGAAAATCATTTCAGAGAGATTTACAAATCCAAATGGAGTGATTCCAATTTTGTTAGAAAGCTACTGAAAAGATCTACCCAAGCCCGTTGGATTTAATTCAATTAGAGTTAGAGATCTCTCCTAGTAAAAAATAACAAGACATAAGCTTTTGCACATTCAAACATTTTTATAAAATCAACCAATTTAGCTTTTGAGTTGATTCCAACTCTCAAAAATCACATTTAACCATACCTATCTGAATATGTAATAATATTAAGGTTTACATGCAGTGACTTTGGACTAGTACCAAAATAATGCTATATAGGCATTTCTAGTCACTTTAAATCATTAAATAATAAACTTAAACCTAAGTAAATATGATCCAACCCTTAAACCACATTCCCACATGTTAGAATATGTGGTGATGACATGTGTCCACATGATCCCATATTTTAAGTGGTGAATATTAAATCTTAGTTCATTTTCAATGAGTAGAAATTACTTTTCTTAAATAAAAAGAATGAAACTAGTTAATGAAACTTGTGATGCTTGTGATGATAATAGATCATCAAATGTGTGCCTTAGAGTGCTAATTATACTAGTTAAGTATTGTTTGGTGATTGTGTACTCCGTATGTATTTATAGACGATAGTATCGACCAAGCTTTCGAGGAGGATGAGTTCTATCAAGAGGAGGAAGAAAACTTCAACCACCGCACCAACCAAGGCAAGCCACCATTAACAATGCAAGCTAACACTTGCAAGTATAATGCTTAGCAAGCTAGAATTCAGCTAGATGATTGAGCAAAGATGCTTTAGGCATGCTTTGCTTATACCACGTTGACTATTAGTTACCCCAAGTATTATTTCCAAGCTTTACTTCCTTTACTTTACCCAAAGTCCTTTACTTGTGTTGAAGGTAGCATAAAGAGTATAAAACTTGACCTATTATAGATAACTTTAGATGTCATTCTATGGCATGAGATTGATCCCGTCTTTCCACCTTAGTGAACACTCTTAACTTAGTAGTTTAGAGTAGATAAAAACTTGAGTCACTTTAGATGGGAATACTTGGTGAAAATGAATTGTGAAAACCTTGGAATGATGAGTCATTCTATTGAGAAGTTTTGACATGTGTTGAGAAACACCAATGGTTTATGATGGTGAAAATGTTGAGGCATGAGCCTTAACCCCTTTTACAAAACTGATGGTTGGATTCGGATGCGATACCATTCCAAATTTACCGTACAACCACGATACCTGAATTGGGTAAGGCTTAGCCGGAAGTTTATATGCAATAGTATTAGTTCCCTCGCGGGAGAGGTTTGAGCTGAAGCAACCTCTCAATGTTGTCCACCTATGCAGTGCCCAAGATGACAGATGGTCATGGTTGGGAGGCCATGCTCATAGGAGAGGTGCTTATACTAGGGTGTGTAAAGGAAAGGTTATGCTTGATTATCTGCATACTAAGTATGATGATTCAGGTTTATCCCTAACAGATGTATCGAATCTTGTGGTGAAAGTGTACCACCTCTACAGAGTGTCAAACTACTCGAATAGCCGCGTCCGCGGTTATGGACAGCTGGAATGGCCATACTGTTTCATTGTCAGGTGTTTTCAAAATAACTTATGAAATGAATGATGAATCTTGACTTGACCACAGCAGGGTTGTCTTTATGACACTAGCTTCCCAACTTAAGTGATTCTAGAACTTTATTTTATCTTTCTTTCCTTCTGAACTCAACTTAGGTTTCAAACTTAACTTTATAGTTAAACTTAGAGTTAGCACTTTACTTTAGAACTATCCTACTTGTTAGTGGTAGTTTGCGAGTACTTAAAGAGTACTCATGGCTTTTGTCCCTGGCTATTCTCATTGCCAGACTAAAGGAGACTACCAAGATGATGGCCAGCAGTACGGCTATGATAACTAGGACTATCTGCCTTCGTCAGCATTGCCTGTGCCCTTGAAGATGGACCCCACCGCTACGCTTATCTTTTATTCCGCTGCTTGTTGTATTAAGACTGGATCATGAGATCCTTATTTGTGTAAGACCTTATGTATGGTTTGTAATGGATGAGGTACTGTGATATCCAATCTGTTATGTCTCGCAAAAATGGTAATCATGGGATTGCGATGAATGACATAACATGCATCTGGGATTAAAAATCCGGGTGTTGACAACTGAAAAGCGTTGTCAACGCTTAGGAGAGCGTGGTTGATGTAGACGAGCCGAAGCCGACCTCAAGGTCGTGATGAAGTCCTTGCACTCCTATGGCTCCAACGACTTGAGTGCCTCAAGTGTGACACCTCGTAGGGAGTTAAACACGTCATGTGCCTGACGATGACTCCTGCTTCCCTGATCCAGCAGCAGTTGCGGAAGTAGAGCTCCTGGATCCGAATCCCGCAGCACGACGGCGCTCCGCGGTGAAGATGAGTCTCATTCGTGCAATCCGAACTTGGGACCACGGTCACGGGAGAGAGAGAGAATATCAATTGGAGGTCTCCCCAAATGTGAGGAAACCTTTATTGAATATTGTGTGTATTTATCTGACCAAATACCTCCACTATATATAGGGGGAGGGGAGGTACTAATTCCACCAAAGTCCTGGGGAGGGACTAAAGGAGAGGGAGAGGGGGGCGGCACCGGCCAGCCCTAGTGGGCCCTGCGCGGGGGGGGGGGGGGGGGGGGGGGGCTTCGCCCAGCCGGCCACTCCCTTGCCCCTTCTCTCCTCTTGCATTTCCCTCATGGGCCCTTCTCCCTCCAGAATTGGCCCATTAAGCCTTTTACCTTTAAATTGATTTTCTCTTTTATTAAATAATTATGAATAAATGATTAAATTAATATTTAACATTCATTCACATATTATTCAATCTCCGTGGTTATGTAACACGTTCCATCTCCACTCCGGACATCCTCTGGACTTACCGAAACCCTTCCGGTTTTCTCTCTACTCTTGTTCGGTGATTCTAACAATCCTATAAACACTCTCTAAGCATCATCAAGCCCTTAAGCGTGATACCCCACGGTTCGGGAACACTCCAGACATGGTCGGGACACTCCCGGACCAATGATCGATAGAGGGACCTGGATGGCCATGTGACCCCTGTGCATTCCACGAAGATCTTTCGCCGTTTGAACCGGGACAATCGTGTCTTATTCCTTTTGTCTCTCAATACTTGCATTGCCCGAGATCTGATCAATGACATCACCATGTCGCGTTCAATCTCGTTATCGAACAATGCTACTTGACTCATTCCGACAAGTGATATCCCTGTGATCAAATCACACGCTGCGCAGCTATTGGATATAACTTATCCGAGTGGGCCCTTGAGTATCTCTCTGTCACATGGACGGACAAATCCCGCTCTTGACATATATTTCCTCTATGGTTTCTCTGAGTACCTGGACACACCTTTATAATCACTGTGTTACCAAGTGATGCTTGATCCTATCTAAGCACTCTCGGGAGACAGTGATTGATATAGCCTCACGGTCTAAGGAATATTCTACGAGGATCCATTCTAATCATCGTAACTTGAACTTCGTGACATTTCTACGGTCATGATGTTTAGGTTGGGTATTGGTTCATCATCTCATTCTCAGAATGAGTTGACTCCATTTCTAACTAGCATAAATGCCACATGATCAGGAAACCTTGATCATCTATTGACCAATGAACCAGTGACCGGAGTTTTAGCGGGAACCCCTGGTTGTTTATATATCACATATGTATTGACATTTCCTTTCAATACAGTTATAACATGATATAAAACTCAATCATAAACTTTATGAAATATGGTAATAATCCTTATTATTATTTGTCTCTAGGGCATATTTCCAATAGTCTCCCACTTGCACTAGAGTACAAATAAACTAGATGCATTTGTTCTTAATTATTGGCACCGTATTTCCCAGTACCCTGAACATGCTTGCTCATGGAAGAGGTTGAGTCTTGGTCATGTACTTTATAGCCCCAAATACTTTGCAACTTACTAATGTTACCTTGATTGACATTAATACTTTATCATCACATGATAACATCTTTGTGTATGCATCGTCGCTATGGCAGCAGAACAAGGCCAGATTCCAGGAGCCTACAGTTACTTTAGATCAACCTCGAGGGCTTTATCATGGGAACTGTGCCCTGGGACACGTCATTCTACGTTAAAAGCGAACTAGCCCGGCCATAACATTATACAACACTTTAGATGGTACCTTATCTATTACTATAAATGTAATTATCGAAACACGAGTGCATCCTGTGCAACTTTCGATGTTTTTGTTCACCTCACTTCCTACTTGAATTTAGTCGGTATTACATGAGTTTCCAACATATTCCCTTATAACATAACGCTTTATGTTTTAAGATATGTCATCCTTCCTGGATTTGGAAAAACATGTCTACAGTTCTCTATTAGACACTACGGACAAACTTAGCTTAACGTTCTGTGATTCAAACTTAATCACTTTTCAAACGTTTCTTCTTGGATCATATATTTTTCAATCACTTTTCAAACTTAGTGGATGATGATCATCCTTTTCTTTCTTTCAACCATTGATGTTAAACTTAATATTATTCCTACCTTGAGTTATTAAGGACCAGTTCCTCAATTAACATCTATTCTGAAACCCTTTTCAGAATCCTTTAAGGAATACTACTTAATATCGTAATATTCTTATTATCAACTTCTAATCCCTATAAATCATTATTTATTGGTACTTGCGCTTTTATTCTCAATGTGTCGTATACACACTTAATAATCACTCCTTTAAGCTCCTATTCAAAATATGTTCCCAACATGTTTGGGTATGAGTCACTACTCTTACTCAAACTATGTTCCTACATATTTGAATTTGAGACTTATATTGCTCCCACTCAAAATGTGTTCCCGACACATTTGAGTTTGAGACTTACATTGCTCCCACTCTATTGTTTTAGGAAGACTTTCATAAATCCCACTCAATTTCATGCAAATTGCATGTCCACTCACTATTTTGAACAACTTCAAAATCCTTTGATCAAATATCAAACTAGGAGATTTACAATGAGATACTAGTACTTTACTAGTTTTAAATCCATCATACTTTCAACACACTTGAATCAAATTCATTTGAACTTGTCCAATACTTGAAAAATTGTGCTTTTGTCATTCACCCCCTTTTCCACTATGGCTTTGTAGTCATTTAGGAAAATCCAAGTAACCCCTTTACTTGTAGGATTCAGCAACGAATTGCTTTCTAATCTCAAGGGAATTTTTCTTTGGGATTTCTCACATATTTAGCTTACCATTATTTCCTTAGTAGTTCGTAGGTATGTCATATTTTGGTAATCATGACAAACGATTCACAAATGTCTCCATACAAGATATGGGCTGCACTTTGAATCCTACTTTTATGTAGTGAAAACACCAGTGGGGAAAACACAATGATCATTATCGTTGATTCTTTCCTTTGTGAAGAGAATCGTTCAGGAACTCTTTCCGTTGCGCTTCTCAACACTCTGATGCAGGGTTTAAATCCTCATCGTGTTTTTCACTATCTTCCATTTGCTCCATAATCGAGAAATATCACTGAATGTGAACTTTATTGAGAATGCACCAAAATCCAAGCAATACTAGTTTTGCTTCTCTTTTGGTTTCACCTATGGATTTCGTATTCAAAGTTTCCAATGAATACTCTACAAGGACTTATTCGCTGTTGTTTTGGTTATATCAAATAACCCCAAAACTTCTACGATGATCCATACTAGATATGGAACCGCTTTCACGAATTCACATGGTTCACTATATGTTCTAATTGAGTGCTAACTTTTCTAACTAATGGTCTCTACATTTACACTACAACGATTTATTTGGTGCCATCTATTCACCCACTTTGATATCAAATATCATATTGTGATGCTTTGCATTTCAAACGCATTGCATTCCACAATTTCTTTTATGCCAATCTTATAAAGTTGAATTTCATTACTATTGATCAAATCGTAGTAATTAGATTCTCATTTATCATTAATACCCTCTGTTGATGAAATAATTTGATCATATCAAATAGTTTCACATTCATGTTTCCTTTGGCAAACTACTTTACACATTTAAACAATCATATAATGATAATCACCATTTTTGTCAAAACACAATACATCGAATATGTATTTACTTTTAACAATTCATCAAACACTTTGTATTCAAGTAATACATAGTGTTTAAGTTATATTTCCAAACTTAGGCATGATTCATATGTGACAAGAAAACAAGTGTCTTTCACATATTATCAATATAGCTTTGAATTTAAACAATGGTTTCATTCATTAATGAATATATCATTAAGTTGGGTATTTTTTTAAGGCATTTCAATATTTTACAAATGTTCATGCATTATCAATTAGTTTCAAAACAAGGATAATTCACACATAATCGAACAAGATATGAACACACATAGAAATCATTCATAAAAGTGGAGAAACTGTTTGTTACAAGCTCATATGAATAACCGTCTGACAAAGTGTGAGACATACTAAAGAGCTTCACACTCTATCGATTACAATAACTATCTAAAAACCATAAACTAAGTGATAAATGTTGAGGGAGGGTGTCGTTATCCATCATCATCATGCTCGCCATCAACACGCAATGTCACCTCCTCTCTAGCAAGCACCTCTATGCAGAAGGACCAGTTTTCAGCAAAATAGAACAAGTATCAAATATACTTAACACTACAAATGTGTTTGCAAGATTATAACATTTATAAAATTATATATCAAATATATACCGTTGTCATCGATGACCTCACCGATGATTGGTTCAACCTTTATGTTCCTGAAACGTAATATGAACTCTTAGAAATCCAATGTTTCCATATCACCACTCATGATGCTACTCCGAACATGTCCTTTGTAGCTAGGAGGCAACGATCGAAGTAGTACGCATATCGCAAATGGATCATCCATCCAGTAGTCCACGAAGTGAAACAGTCTCATGTGTGCATCAAGCATGCGCTCGAAGTGACTCTTCAGACATGTGTGCTCCTCCATCTATATGGAAAGGAACTCTCCAAGCATCTCGTGCTTCCATATGCGCACATGGCTTACGAACTCTGCTCTCAACTGATCTACCATCGCATATGGATCAAGATCACCCATGAGCAGTTGGAGTTCATCGACCATCCCGTAACGCATTATTATCTGAATATAAGTGGACATCTCTTGACGATAGTAGCGGTTTGCCAGCTCTTGTGGGGTCTCATAGTAATCTGGCTCAGTCAAATCCATCATGCGGCGTATGTAGTCTTCGACATGATTCCTAGTAAGGAGATCATTCAGGTGCACAAGCCAACTAGGGAAGTTGGATCCATCAAGTCTAAGTTTCTCACCAACTACCCATTCCTCAATGACAAAGTAAGCTTCACGGTGAGCAATCTCTACATTTATAATTGCAAAAGGAATTTAGACTAAGTTTATAATTAAATGAGTTAACAATAACTTCACTAAGAAACACCTATCCCCTGAAGGGTCTAGTGATAACACGACTGTCAACACCCGGATTTTTAATCCCAGATGCCTGTTATACCATACATCGCAATCCCAGGATTACCATTTTTGCGAGACATAACAGATTGGATATCACAGTACATCATCCATTACAAACCATAAATAAGGTCTTACACAAATAAGGATCTCATGATCCAGTCTTAATACAACAAGCAGCGGAATAAATAATAAGTGTAGCGGTGGGGTCCATCTTCAGGGGCACAGGCAATGCTGACGAAGGCAGATAGTCCTAGTTATCATAGCCGTCTTGCTGGCCATCATCTTGGTATTCTCCTTCATAGCCTGGCCATAGGAATAGCCAGGGACAAAAGCCATGAGTACTCCTTAAGTACTCGCAAACTACCACTAACAAGTAAGATAGTGCTACGAGGAAATGCTAACTCTATGTTTATTTGTAAAGTTAAGTTTGAAACTTAAGCTGAGTTCAAAAACAAAGAAAGATAAAATAAAGTCCTAGAATCACTTAAGTTGGGAAGCTAGTGTCATAGTCACAACCCTGTTGTGGTTAAGTCAAGATTCATCATTCATTCCATAAGTCATTTTGAAAACATTTGACAACGAAACAGTATGGCCACTCCAACTGTCCATAACCGCGGACGCGGCTATTCGAATAGTTTGACACTCTGCAGAGGTGGTACACTTTCACCACAAGATTCGATACATCTGTCAGGGATAACCCTAAATCATCATACTTAGTATGCAGATAATCAATCATAACCTTTCCTTTACACACCCTAGTATAAGCACCTCTCGCATGAGTATGGCCTCCCAACCATGACCATCTGTCATCTTGGGCACTGCATAGGTGGACAACATTGAGAGATAGCCTCAGCTCAAACCTCTCCCGCGAGGGAACTAATACTAATGCATATAAATTTCCGGCTAAGCCTTACCCAATTCAGGTATTGTGGTTGTATGGTAAAATTGGAATGGTATCGCATCCGAATCCAACCATCAATTTTTGTAAAAGGGTTAAGGCTCATGCCTCAACATTTTCATCATCATAAACCATTTGTGTTTCTCAACACATGTCAAAACATCTCAATAGAATGACTCATCATTCCAATGTTTTCATAATTCATTCTCCACAAGTGTTCCCATCTAAAGTGAGTCAAGTTTTGGTTTAGCTCTAAACTACTAAGTTAAGAGTGTTCACTAAGGTGGGATGCTAAGGTCAATCCCATGCCATAGAATGACATCTAAAATTATCTAGATAGGTCAAGTTTTATACTTTTTATGTTATCTTCAAAACAAGTAAGGGACTTTGGTAAAGTAAGGAAAGTAAAATGTTGAAAGTAAACTTGGAATAGGTACTAGTCAAAGTGGTATAACCAAAGCATGCCTAATGCATCTTGCTTAGGTTATCTAAATATTCTAGCTTGCTAACAATAGCTTGCCTTGGTTGGTGCAGTGGTTGAAGTTTTCTTCCTCTTCCTCTTGGTAGAACTCCTCCTCCTCGAAAGCTTGGTCGATACTATTGTCTATAAATACATACGGAGTACACAATCACCATAAATACTTAACTAGTCTACTTAGCACATTAAGGCACACATTTGATGATCTATTATCATCACAAGCATCACAAAGTTTTATTAACTAGTTTCATTCTTTTTATTTTAAAAAAGTAATTTCTACTCATTGAAAAATAACTAAGATTTAATATTCACCAATTAAAATATGGGATCATACAGACACATGTCATCACCACATATTCTAACATATGGGAATGTGATTTAAAGGTTGGATCGCATTTAATTAAGTTTAAGTTTATTATTTAATGATTTAAAGTGACTAGAAATGCCTATATTGCATTATTTTGGTATTAGTCCAAAGTCACTGCATGTAAACCTTAATATTATTACATATTTATATAGGTATGGTTAAATGTGATTTTTGAGAGTTGGAATCAACTCACAAGCTATTATGGTTGATTTTATAAAAATGTTTGAATGTGCAAATGCTTCTGTCTTGTTATTTTTACTAGGAGAGATCTCTAACTCTAAATGAATTAAATCCAATGGGCTTGGATAGATATTTTCAGTAGATTTCTAATAAAATTTGAATCACTCAATTTGGTTCAGTAAATCTTTCTGAATTGATTTTTGAACTAAGGGACAGAAGTTAGTTCAAACTAAAATAGAAAAATCTATATTTGAATTCACGGGCTAGCGCGGGAAAACTAACGGGTCGGCCCAGTGGCGCTTCGTGGTGCGAATGACAACTGACAGGGGGGGTCCCGCAGGTCAGCGGCACATCAAACGCGAAGCGGTACGGAGCAACGTGGACCGTGCGATTAAAAAGAAGATCTACGGCTGAGGATCGACGTCCCTAGCGAACAGGTCGCCGGCGAGAGCTAACCCTAACGGCTCGGTGGGGGTGCAATAGGGGCATACCAGGGATCCAGCTAGCGTGGCGATGAGGGCGATCGAACGTGCTATCGATGGCGGACTCAGGCATGGTCGCGGTGGCTCCTGGGGTGGACGAAATCGATGGCGCCGCTCCTCCTCTGCTACGGCAAGCTCCGGCTAAATTCCAGCGAACGGCGGCCCGCCTTGCTCCAGGGATGGGGTGGAAGGATCAGTGGAGAGAGGGGAGTGAGATGGTGTGAGTAGTTTGTGCTAGGGTGGCCTCCTTTTATAGGGCGACGAAGCGACCGAACAGGATGGGCTGGCGACTCCGGCGAGGGCTGCACAGCGTGCTAGCGTCGTGGCTGGAGGTAGGGGACGGTGGCCTGCCTCCTGGTGGTGCTCTACGGCTTAAATGCGCGGCTAGGGGTGGTGGCGTTTGGTCGGGAGCGTCCCGCGCTCTAGGAGACAAAGGCGGTGCTCGACGCGGCGCACGGCGACTATAGGTCACACGGCGGCGCACGGCCTTGTCTGGCGGGGTGCTGGGGTCGAGGCGGAGCAGCGTGCACGGTATTGGGTCGAGGGGTGGTCTGTGGCGTGTTGGCGGCTAACGCGCTCTGGCGTGCTCTAGCGAGCTCGCAGAGAGAATGGGCGGTGGTGCTAGGGTGTGGTCCAGGGCCTGGCTGAGCTTGGGGAAGGGGCAGGGAGGTGCGGTAGGGTTAGGCGGAGCTAGTGGTGGTGCTGGAACGGCGCGGCGTGGTCTGTGGCGCATTTCCCTCTTCTGGCCAGCGGTGACCAAAAAGGGGCGGCACTCCACTACTGCTGCGGCTTAGGGGTAGGCCGGTGGGGTGTTGGTTGGTCTCAGGGGGGACAAAGGAGAGCAGAGAGGGTCAATTGGGGGACAATGGCTTAATTAGAAACAGTAATAGTTAGGCCATTTCATTTCTACATGCCAACTGTTCGACACAATGGCCGCATGAGAAAAGTTTTTGAATTTTTGGTTGAATTTTGGTGGAGTTGTTGATCCTATGCTTGAGCATCTGTGGTTGCTTGCGATTTGAAATTGGAGCTCATTTGAGTGGTTTTTGAATAAGTGGGATCTTCTCATATGAACTATATTCAATTTTCAAATGCAATTTAAAATTTGTGTTTGAAAGTTTTTGGCAGATCACAAAGTGGGCCTTGGTACATCACTACATGTACTAGCAAGGGGTGCAAAGATCCACATTTGTTTCTGTTAAGAATTGAGTTCTAAGAATAGCCAAAGTAGGCATGTTGATTAAAATGGCACAAATGACCATTTGGTTATTTTATTCATTTTGATTTGTTTTGTTTTGGGATTTATTTGGGAATGATCTAGATGATGTTTATTTCACCTAAGAATCATTTTACAAGCAATGGATCACTTAATCAAGGCAATTCAAAACAACTCCTATTTAAATGCACACACATATGAATGCTTTAATATTTTTAAATGGAAAAGTTTTTGTTAACCCTAATTTTGATGATTTGGATCTTAATAACCTTGGATTAGAGTTTTGGGATGTTACAACGACCCCTTTTCCCCACATCTCCCCCGACCATCATGGCCATCAATGTGGGTTCTAGGGTGGATGCTAAACGTTGGTCAAATCATTCATGCGACTCGTGCTTAATCTTTCGACCATCCGTGTTCCGAGGCCATGTATGCTACATGCTAGGCTCTCCAACTCAACCTTAGTGTATTCTTTGTGCAACATAGGCTTACACCCACTATATGCGAACGTAGATATGTCTGACACCCGATCATCACGGCATGCCTCATACCGAAGAACTTTCTTGGTGGTGCACACTAAGGGGGAACACAATCATTGGTAATTTTTAACAGGGATCATCTTATTAGGCTACCATTGAGTATCTAATACTAGCACACAATAAGATATACAAACAATAACATTGAATGTAAATGCGATGTGATATGGTCCTTCACATCGTGATCTCCATCCGGCGCCAGGGTACCGACGTCGTAGACACTAGGGTACCGATGCCTTTCCTGCGTGATAGTCCGTCACCTCCGTGACTATCTATTACTACTTCATAACATAAGGTAATCACTTTACCTATGCCTCAACCATATCACAAAGCAACACCCCCTACAAAACAAAGTTAGACGCCTCTATTTATCTTTGCATGTTTTACGTGGCTAGATGGGCTTTCGCAGAAGAACCATTCTTACCTACGAACTTTCACAACAATGCTGATCAAGTAGTTGTCTATACTATACCCCTTTCGGGGACCTCCGTTGCAAATGGCATACCAACTAATGCGAGAGAGACAGACACCCCCCAAAGCCACTTTATATGGTACAAGCCGTATGTCAAGCGTGGACCAGTCTCGCGAATGAACGCGTAAAGTCGGTTGGGTGCCGCTTCATCAAGCATTATTGCGGTATACACAAGTACACATGGGAGGTAACAACTAAAAGATCAATGCCCACACGCTACATCTCGTGTGTTCTACCCGTACTAGCATTACTACGCATAGATCTAGCTCTGATACCACTGCAGGGGTTCGCATATGAAAACAATAAAATTTTACCCTACGCCCCTAAACCCCTGATGTTGCCAGGACCTATCTATTAGTAATACAGTAACTTGAGGGGCTTTTCGCGAACTTACCCTTGAAGGCCGAAAAGCATTGTCAACGCTCAGGAAAGCGTGGTTGATGTAGACGAGTCGAAGCCGACCTCAAGGTCGTGATTCACTTCTTGCGCTCATGTGGCTCCAACGACTTGAGTGCCTCAAGTGTGACACCTCGCGGGGATTTACACACGTCTGGTGTCTGACGATGACTCCCGCTTCTCCGATCCAGCAGCACTTGTGGAAGTAGAGCTCCTGGATCCGAATCTCGCAGCGCAACGGCGCTCCACGGTGAAGATGTCTCTCGTTCGCGTAGTCTGAACTTGGAACCACGGTCACGGGAGAGAGAGAATATCAATTAGAGGTCTCCCCAAAAGTAAAGAAACCTTTATTGAATATTGTGTGTATTTATCTGGCCAAATACCCCACTATATATAAGGGGAGGGGAGGTACTACCTCCCTCAAAGTCCCAGGGTGGGACTAAAGGAGAGGGAGAGGGGGCGCCGCCGGCAACTCCTAGTGGGCCCCGCGCGGGGGGGCTTGGCCCAGCCGACCACCCCTTACCCCTTCTCTCCTCTTGCCTTTCCCTCATGGGCCCTTCTCCCTCCGGAATTGGCCCATTAAGCCTTTTGACCTTTAAATTGATTTTTTCTTTTATTAAATAATCTATCTATTCTATACCTAATAATAAAGGACGGATTGTTTCTTCCGGTCCAATATTTTTTTGGACCTTTTTACCCTCCCACCAAAATCCATAATCCATAATACTGCCCATACCACGATACCGATTCACTTTTATTTATTTTCACGTTTTTACCTTTGTGCGATCCTGTCTCTCCACCTCACGTACGATGTCTGCAACCGGTATTTTACCTTGCACGGTCATGTGTTTTTATCTCGCACGATCATGTCTCCATGTCACACACGATTGGCGATCGATTGAACAGAAGTCGCCAGGTCGTTGATGCTCACATCATATAGCCGTTTTCCTCCTCTCAATCTCTTTGCTGCAGCTGGCTAGGTCCGCTCTAGCACGAGCTACCGGGTGGCTCGTCGAGGACGAGGAGTAGCTCGGGGAAGTCACCACCTGCCTCCTCCATGACGCACGAGCTAGCTGGTTCGGCTCCAACTGACATCCTCCTGGGTGCACGAACGCTGCAGGCGGTGTATTAGAAAATCGTTAGTTGATTTAGGCATTTAGCTAATCGGTTGGAGTTCTATTGCTTGATATTTTTTTCCCTCTTGGAACCCTCTCTCTTGATGTGTATCGGCGTCCTGACCCATACAAAGGCATGTATTGCTCGAGAAATTTTTCTACTCCCTCCTCCGATCCACAACAAGTGTCACTCACTTAGTACAAAGTTTGTACGGCTTAATACAAAATGAATGACACTTATTATGGATCAAAGGGAGTAGCATTTTGTGAAGCACTTTGGCATTATCCAAAAATAATAATTGTATCAACTTTGTCTAGATTCATATGTATCTAGACTTGTTTAGTTTCTAGATATATGCAAAATTAAACAAAGCTGAGACAACTAATTTGAGATAGAAGGAATAGATGGATTCATCGCATTATGTGCTAGATTATGGAATGGTTAGTGCAAATTCTCGAGAATGGTTAGTGGATATTGTAAAAGAATACATTTGCAAGCAATCCCCTGCATTGTCTAGAAAATAGTTTTGGCTCTGATCGTATGCTGACCAATGCAATAAAAAAATTGAAGGTCAAAGTGGTGACAATGAACCAAGGAAGATTTAGACATCCTTAGTCATAGGGTGCATATTGTGAACCACACCTTTTTACAAGATTTTTCTTCCTCTCTACGTTTGAAGCTTTATCATCCCTCGAGTCCAGTCTAGGAAAAAGTTATTGGCAATTTGTTGGTGAAAGCCCTGGTGTCTCTGATATTGGAGTGGATGATCAAGCTGACGCCATGCATACGCATCTGAATTTATCTCCCAGCAATTTATTTGTCTTTCTAATCTTTATCTACTCCTCGGTCTCAACGAAGCAAAGGTGTACACAAAGTGGAGTGAGGCGACGATAACGGTGCATGCCTCTAGCGCATGTGTATGAGTGGCCTCACTTAAGCAGTGGGCAGACGAAGCAATGACTAGTATGCCAAACCATATAGAGCGGTGGACACGCTCAAGGTGGCTGATTTATGAGACAAGCTGCAACTTTAACCATGGCGACTTAACTTATACGTCTTCGCAATATAGATTTTTTTCTCCCAGTGCAACGCACGGGTATATTTCCTAGTTATATATTAAAAGTACATTACGGGCAACCAGAAAAAAGAGAAATTTATTATATATTAAAAGTACATTACAGGCAACCAGAAATAAGAGAAATAGACTAGAAATTCCCACAAAAGACAGAAACATCTGACCATTGATTTTACTATTTACCGCATGATAGCCGATGGATTTTAGACAAAACCTATTAACGTTAAACTTACGTAAAATTACCCATCTATGCCATAGGTAATTTTTCGTACCCCTTGGATATTGTATCTGGCCAAGGCTACTGACTTCCTCTGTCAAAAGAAAAATAAACCTAGGACCTACCCTAGCATGTCACCACGCAGGCCGCCACCACCACCGTATTACCATCGGCCGGCCGATCTCCACAAAGTCGATACAAATCAGCTGGCCAATGTTTCAATCTATCTTGCCTCAGGGACGGCGTAGACCACCATGGGACACACGTCGCTCCAAGAGATCAAAGACTTGCATCATGGGGGGCAACTGCTAGGTACGTACGTCCTGCTAATCTTAAGGCTCCCGCTCAGGTGGGTTCATCCGTCCCAAATCTGACTCGTTCCAGGGAAGAACCGATCAATCTAATAGCAAAACAAGGGCTTTTTTTGCGGGTCAAACTAAGGATGGCACATAGAAGAAAACCCTAGCGGCTGTTGCAGGATGCACGTGTGATTAATATAGATGTTGAATTGGGCATATAAATAGCGTAGTACATACTCCCTCCGTTCGAAAATACTCCCTCTGTTTCAAAATATAAGACGTTTTAGCTTTATGAATAGAGTGTATCTAGACCGCTTTTAGTGTGTAGGTTCAGTCCAAACTCAAATGAACCTATATATTAAAAAGAGTCTAGATACATCCCCTTCATAAATCTAAAACATCTTATATTTTAAAAAGAGAAAGTATAAGACATTCTAGCTATGTATCTAAATAACTTTTAGTGTATAGGTTTATTTCAAACCTCTACGAACCTATTTACTAAAAGACGTCTAGAAACATTCGATTTACAAAACTAAAACGTCTTGTATTTCCTAATCGGAGGGAGTAGGTCGCTAATAGTAGGGGACGCGATCGTTTTGCGGCCATGCCGGCAGGCCGACGCAGTGGGTGGCCACCCGCCATCCCAGCAGCTGTGAGCTCTTTTCCCCGTGATGAACGTATTAGCTATACTGACATCTCACTAATAAAGACTACATGGCTCTAGCTCCAATTAATTTAAGAGACAACGGTTCATGTCTAAATTTTTTTGGTTAACAACTTTTCATGCTAAGAACCTTTTTCAGATCGAGCTTCTACTACTACCTCCGATCCAAATTAATTGACTCAATTTTGTCTAGATTCGGATGTATCTAGTACTAAAACATGTCTAGATACATCCGAATCTAGAAAAATCCGAGTCAATTAATTTGGATCGGAGGGAGTACTGGAATTGTAGTTGCACATCTATATGGTCCGGCAGCATATTAAGTTGAAGTGCAACTGCGTAAACTGCTTCTGAGACCAAAGTTCCTTGTTTCTCTGTTCGTGACAAGTTTGTATTTCTTATCATGTGGCCTCTTACTGAACAAATTCATGTCTTCATCAAATTTTGGATAATTATGATTGATTGTGTTCCTCAAACAAGCAGGCGTCTTATTGTTCAAAGAGATCAAATATTTCTCATAGTACTGTAGCTGCATTATTTCATCTACAATTGTCAAGGTTTGTGCAACATTTGTCTTCGGTATACCCAGTAGCTAGGCAGATCTCCATATAATTAAGGAAGATTGGTTGTCAAGGGTAAATCGACTTCAGGTCATGTTTGATTAGCTCGGCACTAAGCCTCAAGATATTACATGGGATATGTATAGTGCTATATGGGATTATTTTCATACGATAAATACATTATATTTCATCTGGAGAAGACATAAGGCATTGTATACGCAATTGTTACAATCTTAATATTTTCACAATGGTGTGCTTTTCTGGATAGAGGTTATCATGCTTTTTTAACTTACAGAACATTGTTTTGTATCATTGTTATTAAAACCTGTGTTTTATGTAGATATGCAGGTTTGTGATACTTATTTACTTACAAGTTCCCAAGTGGTTTGCATGAGAGTTTTCTATCCAATAAGTTTAATTGCGAAAGAAAGAAACTAATGATGGCCATGTTTGATGCAATAAGGTACATTCTTGATCATGTTATTAATCTACATCGCCATTACACAAGAGTCAACCAAATTCTTCTTAAAATATGTGCAGCACATGTGCAATCTGAAAAGAGAAATATGTGCATTGTAAATTTGTGTGGCGTCAACTTTTTTTTTGGTTATATGTATACGCTGATTTGCATTGCTTTTCCTCCAAGAGTTTATGAAGGACAACCAATAGATATGATCCTTTCTTATGTAGCCTTAAGCCCCAGATCAATGAATTCTATATCAAAGGAACGAGCTCACGGTATTGTTGTCAAGTGTGTACCAACGGATGCTCAAGAGTGCAGTCTTTGTTTATGCTTAAAAAAATTATGAGAGGTTGGTGAATGATAATTCCTGCAAGACTTGGTTAGCTATACCTCACCGGTCATATTATTCATAGTGTAGTTCCGAGATGATGTAACTGAAAACCACAAGGTTATTCAAACGGATTCATCATTTTATCTACTGGACAGTTGGTTTTGGTTTTGTGCTATTGGAAAGGTTTTTTATACGCCTATGAACGATTCCATGGAAGATTGTAGTAAATTGGATTTCTATGATGTTGGCAACAATCCTAGACAACTATTGTCTACAGGAACAATGAGGTCTTCTAAAGAAACAAACTAATGATGGCCATGTTTGCGGCAATGAGGTACATTATTGATCATGTTACTAATCTACGTCGCCGTTACACAAGATTCAACCAAATTCTTCTTAAAATATGTGCAGCACATGTGCAATATGAAAACAGAAATATGTACATTGTAAATTTATGTGGCGTCAACTTATTTTTTTGGTTATATGTATACGCTGATTTTCATTGCTTCCTCCAAGAGTTTATGAAGGACAACCAATAGATATTATCCTTTCTTATGTAGCCTTAAGCCCTAGATCAATGAATTATATATCAAAGGAATGAGCTCATGTATTGTTGTCAAGTGTGGACCAAGGGATGCTTAGAATTTTTGTGAGAGGCTGGTGAATGATAATTCCTACAAGACTTGGTTAGCTATACCTCACCGGTCATATTATTCATAGTGTGGTTCTGAGATGATGTAACTAAAAATTCACAAGGTTATTTAGACGTATTCATCATTTTATCTACTTAACAGTTGGTTTTGGTTTTGTGCTGTTGGAAAGGTTTTTTAAATGCCTATGAACGATTCCATGGAAGATTGTAGTACATTGGCTTGGATTTCTATGGTGTTGGCAACAATCCTAGACAACTATTATCTGCAGCAACATTGAGGTCTTCTATTTCTTGCTCCTCACATCATGGACCAACATTATCACATGAGGCCCTAACCCTATTAAGTGATTTGTTACGTGGTGACTAAGGTCGACTTCTTCTTTCGCCCTGCACCTAGATGCTATTTTGAAATTAAGAACAATCGCTAGCATCTCTATATTTAATGCCCTTGACATGGATAAAAATGGATTTACAATATGATGTCTTGTGGTCGAACCAAAATTTAAAAAGGCAGGATTGTGAGGTATCCCTCCTCTTAAAATAGTTTAGAAGAGTTGCAAGTGCTAGACTTAAATATTTGAACGCATATTTGTAAGAAATATTTGCTTCCTGACAGTCACCCCTCTTACAATGATATCACTAGAAGAGTTCCAATATTACATGACGTCTCTAGACCATTTTTCTATGGAAGTACATAAATATTTTGAAAAAAACATCATGCAGCAGATCTTATACACAAATAAAGATTCTCATTATCTATTCAATTACTATGTTAGCGTACATTTTGGATCTGTTCGTCAAGGTATTATTTGGTCCATCAATCCATGACCGCCCTAACCTGGAATACTACATGAACCGATGGATCGATGAATTGTATAGATTAATAAATAGACTTCCATAATAAAAATTCAAAATAGATGGCATACAGAAATTTAAAGATGATGCCCGCGTATTTACGCGGGCCACTGTGCTAGTTATGAATAATGATTAAATCAATATTTAACATTCATTCGCATATTATTCAATATCCTGGTTATGGAACACCTTCCATCTCCACTCCGGACATCCTCTGGACTTACCGAAACTTTTCTGGTTTTCTCTCTACTCTTCTTCGGTGATTCTACCAATCCTATAAACACTCTCTAAGCATCATCAAGCCCTTAAGCATGATACCCCACGGTTCGGGAACACTTTAGACATGGTCAGGACACTCCCGGACCAATGATCGACAGAGGGACCTAGATGGCCATGTGACCCCTGTGCATTCCATGAAGATCTTTCATCATTTGAACCAGGACAGTCATGTCTTATTCCTTTTGTCTCTCGATACTTGCATTGCCCGAGATCTGATCAATGACATCACCATGTCTTGTTCAATCTCGTTACCGAACAATGCTACTTGACTCGTTCCGACAAGTGATATCCCGATGATCAAATCACACGTTGCGCAGCTATTGGATATAACTTCTCCGAGTGGGCCCTTGAGTATCTTTCTGTCACGTGGACGGACAAATCCTTCTCTTGACATATATTGCCTCTACGGTTCCTCTGAGTACCTGAACACACCTTTATAATCACTTTGTTACCAAGTGACGCTTGATGCTATCTAAGCACTCTCGGAAGACAGTGATTGATATAGCCTCAGGATCTAAGGAATAGTCTACGAGGACCCATTCTAATCATCATAACTTGAACTTTGTGACATGATCGGGTCATGATGTTTAGGTTGGGTATTGGTTCATCATCTCATTCTCAGAATGAGTTGACTCCATTTCCAACTGGCATAAATACCACATGATCAGGAAACTTTGATCATTTGTTGACCAATGAACCAGTGACCAGAGTTTTATGAAATCCAGTAACATAAGAAGAGGTGCTTCGGTGAGCCTCTTTTTAAGTTCATCAAAAGATTTTTTGTTGTGCTTTGCCCCACACGAAGGTGACATTCTTTTTGTTCAACTCGTTGAGAGGACAAGCAATGGTAGAAAAGGCTTCCACAAAGCGACGATAGAAACTGGCCAACCCATGAAAACTTCGAAGTTCACTCACATTTGTGGGGATGGGCCAATCTCGTATGTCCTTTACCTTGGAAACATCAACTTTCAATGCCCTTCGAATAAACGGAAAATCCAAGAAAAATTAACTTGTCTTTAGCAAAAGTGCTTTTGGGAAGATTAGCGTAAAGCTTTTCGTGTCGAAGGATTTGCAAGACCTCCTTGACATGTGTAACATGTTCCTCAAGTGATTTGCTATAAACAAGTATATCATCTAAATAGACAACAACACTTTTTCCAATGAGAGAACTCAAAATATGATTCATAAGGCGCATTAAAGGTGGATGGGGCATTAGATAAGCCAAAAGGCATGACCAACCATTCATAGAGACCAAGTTTGGTCTTGAAGGCGGTTTTTCACTCATCACCTTCCGCCATGCGTATTTGGTGGTAACCACTACGAAGATCAATTTTCAAGAAAATTGTGGCTCCACACAACTCATCAAGCATGTCATTGAGACGTGGTATGGGATGTCGATAACGCACGGTGATAGCATTGATAGATGGCAGTCCATGCATAACCACAACGTATCATTCGTTTTTGGAACAAGAATCATGGGTACCGCACTTGGACTAGTGCTTACTTGGGTCAAACCTTTGGAGACGAGTTGGTTGATTTGACGTTCGATCTCCTTTGTCTCCTCTGGGTTTGTGCGGTATGCGGTGCGGTTTGGTAGCAGTGCGCCGGGTATGAGGTTAATGTGATGTTCAATGCTGAGAAGAGGTGGTAGTCCATGTGGGAGCTCTTCAGGGAACACATCCTTCAATTCCTGCAATACAATCATCAAAGAGGTAGGAATATTTGTCAAGTCATTAGTTCCTTGCGCTAGGCCCTTGCAAATGAGGATGTAGTGCAAAATGGATGGGTTATTTCTCACATCTATCATCCCACTTTTGGTGGCAAGAAGATACTCTTAGTTTTTCCACTTGAGTTAGGCTTGTGGCTCTCACTCACTATATGGTGGTTCTCTCGCTCACCACTCTTGTCCCAAGTTTGTGTTGTGTTTTGTGCCCTCGCTAAAGCCTTTGCATTATCCACAATTATTTGGCTAGCAGTCATCGGTTGCAAAACACATGTATTGTTAAGCCATTTGAAGGTGTATACATTTGTGCGACCATCATGTAGGGCACCTTTGTCGAATTTCCATGGTCAATCAAGGAACATATGGCAAACCGTCATTGGGACTACATCACACTCTACCGTGTCTTTGTAGGGGCCAATTGAGAAGGTCACTAAGGTGGTATATCTTCGCGGACCCTTGTCACTTAGCCATTGGACATGGTAGGGGTGCTTGTGAGGATGGAGGGTGAGGTTGAGCTTCTCACACAACTCGGTTCTTGCAAGGTTGTGGCAACTCCCTCCATCGATGATCACCTTGATAGATTTCCCATTCATGTCGGCACGTGTTTGGAAGATATTGATCGTTGATCTTCATGCTCTTGTGCTTGAGTAGTCAAGATCCTTGTGACGACAAGTGATGGACTTGCGTCATGTTCACACATGAGGAGTTCTTGGTCATCTTCCACGTGTTGCCTTGTCATTGCCTCTTTGACTCTAGCATGAAATTCATCCTGACTCAAGTACTCTTCATCGCCATTGTCATCGATAAACAATACTTTCTTATTTCCATAATTGCCCGACTTGGGTCCTTTGCCTCCACACTTGTAGCATTCGCCGTGGAATGGCGGGGTATCCTTTGTAAGCTTTCCACTTGGGGAAATTTTCCTTGAGGAAGTGTGGGCTTGAAGGAAGGCTTGGAGGTACTTGAGGAGCTTCCATTGAGGGTTGTTGGTGTAGCGGTTGAATCTTGCTTGTAGGTGAAGTACATCTTTGGCTTGTTGTACTTGATCTCCTCTTGTACTTGGCGCTCGGCCTTTGTTGCTATGTGCACAAGCCTAACCATGTCGTTGTATTTTTGAAACTTGATGATGCGCTTGATTGGATGGTTCAAGCCGATGAGGAAACGTGCCATTGTTTGTTCCTCTCGCTCTTCAATGTTGACACGGATCTTGTTGAGTTCCATTTGCTTGAAATATTCTTCCACGGTCTGTGTCCCTTGACTAAGCAATTGTAGCTTGTTGAAGAGGTCATGCGTGTAGTGCGAAGGAACAAAGCGGGATCTCATATGAGCCTTCATGTCATGCCAAGTTGTGATTGGGGGTTCTTCTCTTGCGTCACGAGCAACTTGAACTTTTCCCACCAAAGGTTGGCGTAATCATTGAACTCAAGCGAAGCCATGGAAACCATCTTCTCATAGATTTGTGCATACGGAACATCTTGTCGACCTTGAGCCCCCATGAGAGGTATTCTTCGGGATCATTTGAATCGGTGATCTTGGGCATCATGAACTTGAGCTTGCCAAAAGTTTCTTCATCATTGCGGTCACGGTAGCGGTTATTGCCATGATGTTGGCATGCATCATCTTCCATGCAATCATTGCGACTAGCTTGGTGACCTTGTTGATGTACTTGTGGTTGAGGAGCCGCATTTGGAGGCGGGGAACTTGATTCTTGTGACGTTGTGGAGGAGCTTGCTCTTGCTCTTGGCACGGTTGTTGATGAGGAGGAGGCACTTGGGCCTCATGACGCTTATGAGGATGTGGGGCCTCTTTAGGTTGTTGTTGATGAAGAGGAGGCTCGTTACTCGGTTGGTGTTATGGGTTAGGCACTTGGGCCTCACGATGAAGATCATGGTCTTGCGCCTCATGACATGGTGGGCGTCGCTCAATATGAGCCATTTGACGCTCCATGTCTTGATGTGGTGGAGGAGGCACCTCGTGATGACAATGGTATCAGCGTGGATGTTCATGACGGCGATGACGAAGAGGAGGATCTTGGAGAGCTTCATGTCGGTGATGAGCTTGTTCCTCCAAGTTGGAGTCATCACTTGTTGTGTCAAGTATGTGTCACAAGCGATAGTGGTGGACTTGAGGTTGTACTTGAGGTTCCACTTGTGTTTGCTCTTGTTGGATCACTAGTGCCCTTGTGTGATGACGGTGTCCTTCTTGCCTTGATTGGGGCCTTGAAGAGAAATCACCATCATAGCATGATGTTGCGGCGTGCCGTGCGGAAGGTACATAGTGCGAAGAGCTTCCATCTTCAACCACGAGGGCGTCATTGCGTCTTGGAGCACTTGGATGAGGATATTGACAAAGAGTAGAACGGTGACACGACGAGCTTGAAGAGCTTGATGCGCGTGAACACGGTCTTATCATTCCATCGATGAGGAGTCGAAGCTTGTCATTTGTTTCAGCGACTGAACATTGGAGCGCTTCATTTTGATGGCCAAAGTTGTGTTGCATTGCATGCATTTGTATTTCAAGGACATCGAAGATGTTATCGATGTTCTTGAACTCGGCTTGAATCTCGCCGAATTGTTCATCTTGTTGCATCTCAAGAGCCTCGCAACATTCGCGGAAGTCATGGCGAATAATGTAGTGGCTTGCGCGTGTCATGTACGGGCCTTGTTCTTCTTATTGGGGAGGTGGTTGGCTCGACTCACCGTGCCTATCCATCATTCAAAACACACAAGGATTGTATATGGAAGTGTAATATATGGTGGGTGGTAGCCTTTTACCTCACCATGGGGATTGCACCAAACTAGAAACCACACGTGACAACTATAAGCGTGTAAACTAAAATCGCAAAGAAACCTCACACTAAAGAAAGAACTAAACTCTCAAAAGCTTTTGGTGCAAGTTAGGGTGCTGGAAAACCAAAAGAAACGATCCAAAGAAAAGGTTATTGTTAAAGGTGGTAGAGAACCAAAGATCGAAAGAAAAAAGGATACGATCTACACAAACACAAGGATACACACACGTGGAGATGGATGTGGTTAGTACGACTATCAAAATGAGCACAAAATGTCCTAACAACGACTAAGCTCGGTTGTCATGCCAACGCAAGGAGAGACCACAACTCGTTCGCCAAAAAATGATAAGCAACGGATTTGTGCACTTGCATTGTTCGCACTCTTTCTCTCTCTTTGCTTACAAGCTTGAGACTTTTTGTATTAGGAGACTATGTATCTTGCTATTTTTCTTTTTCTCTCTTTTTGATTCTTTTTCTCCCTTTCTATACTACTACGTCAATTCTTGAATTTTCTTACACCACAGAGACAGACCCATATTGTCTCTTAAACTTGAATAGCTTCTTGAAAATCCCGAACTGCGGCTCGATTCTGAGCCAGCACTCGCATAGAGTGATGAAGCACGCAATGTGCAGAATCGAATTGGGAGACAGCTGGTGGGGCTGAAGCCCGTAAAAACATAGCAACCCTCGCATGAACTTGTGGAGGGGAAGAGAGAGACCCCGAAGGATAAATGCAAGAAACATCACCCGAAACCCAGCGGGAGGATCGGGAATTACCTCCGGTCCGGGGAACTGGCAATCAACTTCGTTGGCCGGAAGCAAACCAGCCTGGCGATGAGTCTGGAGTTCATGCTCCTTCAGGGTTGTGCGCCACCACGACCCGTTGGTCACGCGGATCTCGGCCCCCTTCTTCTTCGTGGCCACAGCGACAGTGTCGAACCCGGTGGCCACGGGGCGGTCTTCTTCTTTATTACAGCGATGGTGGCAGTGGTGGATCCCGCAGCAGTGGTCCCCCTTTCCTTCCCCATTCTTCGGCGCCGGAGGGACCAGAGGAATTAGCTGGGAAAAGCTTTCAGGACGTCCAGCACAACAAGGCAGTGTGGGGCAGTAAAGCATACGAGAGCAACAATGGCAGTGGCGCGAGGAAGAGGAAGATACAATGTGAGAAAGTTACTACCTAAAATCTCTACTTAAGCAAGGGTAAAAAATCATCTAATGGCCAGCATTCCTGTGCCTCCACACATGGTGCACATCGACGACGACGCGTGGCAGCGCATACAATGAACCGTCGTTGCATGTTTCTGAAGGAAATATGCCCTAGAGGCAATCATAGAGATGATTGTATTTCATGTGTATCCATAAGTTATTATAATGTTCCTTGAATATCCATATACCAGGCAACTTGTATTGATTGGAAATTATGTGAATTGTTTGTGAAACTCTTTACTTGTATGGTTATCTAATAATTGTCCCTAGTCGGAGTTCATGCGAGAGAACACGTGAATATTAGACTAGCACATCGATTGGTTGATGACTATGTTTCGCAAGTCATAGACATGGAGATGTCAAACCAATGATGTGGACACATGTTATGAACATGGGGTTGGACTGACCCAACATGAGACTGGCAATAATACTTGTAGCTCTCTCTACACATCGTGTACGTTTTGTCCTTAGACCTGAGATTGTCGCATGTACTTGAGATGTGGATCAACCTACTTTGGGACTATCAAACACTACTCCGTAACTAGGTAGTTATAAAGGTAGCTTTCGGGTTTGTCCTAATACATGCTGCAAGGCATCGGTCATTCAAGATGGGATTGGCCCCTCTCTACTTGAGAGAGATATCTCTGGGTCCCTCGAGTGATCGGATCCAGAAATGCATGGTCGTGCTACATATGGTTAAGAGTTAACCTAGTAAAGGGATTCCAAATCACAGTATCAAGAGAGGTCAGCTTGGAGCTAGACCAAATATCGTGAGGCAAAGGGAAAGACATGTACTCAACCTTGTGATGGTTCATCCGAATGATCTTTATATGCGTTTAGGAGTTGGCGCGTCTTGCTAGAGGCCGCTACCAACTATTGACAGAGTAAGTGTACTCGCGTCATGTCTATACGTGTATGAACCTATAGGGTCACACACTTTAGGGGCTGGAAGCCTAATGAGGATTGGATCCGAATTAGACCAGGCTTAGCCTGCTAATGGGCTGCTAATGTAGAAGCCCACCAGGGATGCCTATGTAAGAGAGGGTGAGGTGAGCTGAATAGGGGAGAGCATTTCACCCAGCCGCCACTCCTCTTCCGCCTATGTTGCACGCGCAGACCTAGCAGTCTGGCGTGTGACGGCTTCCACTCCGGACGTGTGGATACCTCGGAGGTGCTGCATCTGTAGCACTTGGACGAGCCGCGCAAAGGGGAGCTGCTCGTGGGACGAGGACGAGGAGGAGACGTAGAACATCTACACTGCCGCAACGTGCTTCATCGAGTTCCGCACCTGCGCGTCTAGCGGTAATCCCGTGATCTATGACAATAGTATTCCTGGTTGACGCGGTAGAAAATTTTGATTTTACGCTAGTGTAGCCTACCCGTTACCCTTCAGTTTCCCACTCAGCACGAAAATCGAGGAGGCACAGTTAAAACCCCGAAAATTACGCATGACTAGTCAAATTCTGGTCAGACGCTGGGACCCACCATCGTCATGTCCCATCAGCACCGCGCCGGTGGCTGAGCTCATCCAATCGTTAGCAATGACGTCGTTTGCACTATCTTTGGCAGCAGCCTAATTTTTATTCGACTCCTTTTAGTTTTTGTTCGAGTCTACGACTCGATCAAACACTCGGGGGCTACTCCTAATAGTGAAGGAATATGTCCGAGAGGCAATAATAAAGTGGTTATTATCTTATTCCATGTTTATGATAAATGTTTATTTTGCATGTTATAATTGTATTAATTGGAAACGTTAATACATGTGTGTTTAATAAACAAATAAAGGGTTCCTAGTTATGCCTCTCATATAAACTAGCTCGGTGATTAACAAGATGATCAAGGTTTCCTGATCATGGACATTGGATGTTGTTAATAACGAGGTCACAACATAGGTAGAATGATGTGATGAACATTCATCCAAAGTATAGCAATACGATCAAAGTCATTGTGTTTAAATTTCTATAACATCATACGAAGTAATTCTAGTCCTTAGACCATGAGATCATGTCAATCAATAACACTGGAAGAGTAACTTCATAACATCAAACGTCACACCATAACAGGGTGACAATAAAGGTGGGTTCAGATACTCCGAAAGTGTTATGTAGAGGCTCATGGATCAAGAGTGGAATTTTTCCATCCCAATGACAGATAAATATACTCTAGGCCCTCTCGGTGATATCACATTGAGATAGCTTGCAAGCAAGAGATGTGATCACTAGAATGTTCTATCATAGGAACGAGAAAAGAGTGCATGTCGGCAACGAGATCAAACTAGGTATGGAGATACCGATGATCAAATCTCGGACATGTAATATATCGCGAGACAAAGGTATTTAGTTAAGATTTTAAAAGGTTCACATGATCACTAGTGAAAGGCCCAACATTGGTCAACTAGAGAGGGGTTGAATAGGAGACTACCAATTTTTAATATTTTCTTGCAATTTTAGGCTTTGCACGATGTAAAGTTCACTAGAGATGCAACTAGATGAATAACCTATATGGCAAACCATACAACAAGTAAACAAGACGATAATTGCAAGAACTAAAGGAGAGGAATGAGTAAACCAGCGAGGGGACACGGAGATGTAGCTCTTGTAGTTCACTTGCAAGCAAGTTGCGTCTATGTTGGAGAGGTGTCGGGCCACACAAGGTCACCCGAGCTCCACAAAGGCCTCACCTTCTTCTCCGGTGAGCACCACCATGAAGGTGGCCTCACAATCCACTAACCGGTGACCTTGAAGGCGCCAACCGAAACCTTTACAACAAGTTTGAGGGGAGACTTCACAACTCAATTGGAGGCCCTCAACGACACCACGAAGCTTCACAACAATTTGCCCTAGCTCCAAGGATGCCCTACACCGTCTAGGGTTCCAAGAACCCAACCACTAAGGATGGGTGGGGGAAATCACGATTCCTTTGGTGGAAGTGTAGATCTAGGTCACCTCTCCCAATCCTCAAAATATCAAGAGTTTTGAGTGGGTAGGGGGAGAGATCTAGGCAAGTCAAGCTCTTGTATTAATGGAGGAGAGAGAAAACAAAGAGATGAGATGGGAGGAGGAAGAAGAGGGCCTTAAATAGGCTCCTTTCAAATGGGCAGATTCTGCCCCACCCCGACACCACCAGTACTACTAGTGGCGGGCCGGTAGTTCCAGCGAGTGGCTCCCAATGGTCCGAAGGTGCCCACAGAATGATCGGGTTGACTGTTCAGCGCCCCCCCCCCCCCCCCACGAACTGACCAGAACTACCGATCCTAGTTCTGATCCAACTACCGGTAACTAATCATCTTGATGCAGAGAACAATCTGAGCTGAAATCATAGTTGTCGGAACTTGGTTTGGATCTGGGACCGTAAATACCGAGTCGCCAGGAGCTGACCGGTACTACCGGGCCGAGAGAGGTACTACCGCTCAAGGGGACAGGGGCTGGTCAGCGCAGGTTCTGGCCGGTACTACTGACGCTAGTTTCGATACTAATTCCGTCAAATAGGCATTTGGATACGGGAGTATTCCTGAGCCGATTTCATGTTTACCGTAATTAGGGCCGGAACATTAGTCGGAAGTTCCGCCCGATCAGCCCTGTAATGCCCCTTGGCGGTACTACCGGCGCCTGGCCGGTACTACCGGTCACGGCAGAAAACACTCAAACTCCTCAGGGAACTCTCTCTCTCACAGGAAAAACTGGGAAGGCTGTGGATGTGCTAATATGGTCTATGCATGAAATAGTTATAATAGAAAGTGCAAATAAAAGCCACCATCTTCAAGCTTCTTCTGAAGAGAAGTCTACCAACTAAACCGTCCGTAGAGAAAACCTGCAACTTGGGCACACGGTTAAACCACGAATGAAGTTGTCATCAACACCAAAAATACAAGGAGAAAACAATATCCTTTCAATCTCCCCCTTTTTGGTGTTTGATGACAACCTCACAATATTTGCATAAATGATAACAACAAGGAGAAACCTTAGGCAATAAGAGAAATAAGAAGCTCCCCCTAGATGTGTGCAAGATATATGAACAACAGTTTCTGGAAGCAAAAATCACACATGAGAGGGAGCTCCCCCTTTAAAAAACTAACAAGGGTGCAAGGAAAGGAATACACACGATAGAGAGACTCATACCTTGCACCAATACCTATGGTGAGAATACCAATGTGGAGAGACAATATTGGATAAGCGAATAAACCTCCGTAAGATAACTTAGCCCACAATAGCAAACCACAAGAACATCACATACATACCATAACACATAATCTTACCAACATAGTAGCATACATAAACGAGGTTCACAGACAGATAAATAACAGAGGTCCACAAGCATACATAACGGAAGAAAAGTGTGCACGAGCATAGAAAGATCAAAGAAAGAGCGAGCTCATGACACAACCCATTCAAATCCTGTAGCCCTAAGGGAACATTTTCTCCCCCTTTGGCATCAAGATGCCAAAAAGGGACAAAGTAGACAATCTAAGCGCCCCACCCACCAACATACGGAGGAGGAGGCTTGGGGTCCCATGAGGCATTGTTCCAAGCGGGGGGAACGGTCTGGTGACTTCAGGCGCCTCATCACTGTCAGTCCACCTGCAATGAGCATCGATCCACTAATCCTTGGGCGCAGTGATGGAGCTGGACTCGGGAGATACCTCAATATCAAGCTTCCTCATGATGGCCTTCTCCCTCCTGGCACTATGCCTCTGAGCAACATAGGATTGATACTCATGGTCCTGAAGGAAACAAAAGGTCTTCTTTACTTTCTTCAGAAGCTTCTTTGCCCAAGATGGTTGTCTCTCAAGACGGGGTGGAGGAGAGGCCTCAGCACGGTCCCCATCACTAGCATGGTCTGAAGTCTCAACAGCTTCCCTAGCATCCCTCTCAGCAGCAGCTTCCTTTTCAGCTTGAGAATGAGGTTTCTTATGCTTCATCACATGAAAGGTCTTCTCTTCATGAATAGTGCAGGCATCCTGAGGATAAGGGGAACCTGTGGCCTCTCGCCACTTAGCATTGACGAGGGTCTGGATGTATGGAGCATAGGGATAGGATCTATTATTAATCAGTGCGAACCAAATCTCCTCAAACATATAGTCCATAACATATATGCGCTCATGAGAGTTTCTATGGTGATATGTCTGATACATGAGATCAATCTGGAAGGCATGAAGCTGATCTAAGTTACCTTCCTTGGGAGCAATGGTGTTCTGATAGACCTTGCGCATGATATCATAGGTTGGCTAGAGAAAGGCAACATTTCCATTGACACCCCAGCCCTCAATGTACAAGGGCTCTAGAACTTCAGGCTCGGAGGCCTTCCCCCTATGAGCATCCCATCCATTTGCGCGAGGGCCTTCTAGAATAGGATAGCCAAGAAGAGAAGCAAACTCAGACCATTTGGCAGTCAGATACTTGTTTTGAGTCATCCACTTCAGAGTTCTATCCTAGGCATCATGATCAATGTAGAGGGTGGAGTAGAACTGAGCAATGGCCCTCTCATCATAGTTCTCACGGTGTTCCATAATATTGATGAGCCCAAACCTCCTGCACATGTCGAGAGCCTCACCAAAGTACTCGGGGTTGCTCTCCATCTTGGCCATGTTGATGTGCTTCTAGGGGCAACCACCTCTTCTTCTTGGAAGCATACACCTCAGAATAGATTTCTTCTTAGCGCTTTGTATGGAAGAAAGGGTCTTGTGCCAGATGATCATGGGGAACACTTTAGGGATCAATATTGCGAAACTCTTCATATGCAGCCTGAGGCCAAGACGAGATCTTCTTCTTGTTCGTGTCGGGCCTAGAGGTGGTATTCTTTTGGCTGGCTAGAACAAGCCTCTTCCCTTCAGCGGCAGCAGCACGGCGCTCAGCAGTAGCTTTCTGACGAGCATTCTGACTAGAAGGGCGCACGACCTCGAGATCATCTTTATCATTTTCTAGAGGACCACGAGAGGGAGCACGAGACTGCTTGGATCTACCCCGGGGACCACCTTGCCCTGAGAAGAAAGAAAATAGAAGTGAGGAAAGGGGATAAGTTCACAAGGTCAAAGGAAAAAAAAACAAACTAGAAAAGATTGACAGAATACAGAGCCAGAAGCCAAAATTTGGTGCAGCGGTAGTTCCGGCTGGTAGCTGGAACTACCGGTGGCATAGAGCGCACCGGAAGTACCGTTCGTGCCCCAACTGGTAGTACCGGTGGAGAGGATACCACCGGAAGTACCGGCCGAGCCTCACCGGTAGTACCGGTCAGGGCCCGAGCAGAGAAGTTTGGTAGAAATCCATAGTACAACAAATCTAAGTGCACCAAAGGTTGAAATCTAGTCAATGTATTGGGGCAATCTGACCTAACAACGAATTCTAGCCCTACCAAGATCTCCCAAAATAGTTCTAGCCAAAGAAGGACCCTAGACATGGCATGTCCTACACTATAAGAAAAGTTTTCTTCTACAACGACTTGGCCCGACGGTCGTCGTAGAAGGCGCGTCTTCCGCGACGAAATTCTCGGCTCGGCCATGGCCGATGGAAAATATTTTTTTACGGTTTCTTGGCCCTCTACTATGATGGATATGCTAAAAACATGGAGGAAGATCGGCTGGCGCGTGGCAGAAGCAAGATTTTCGTTTCCTCGCGCAATGTTGACTCACCGATGTCTTTTGAGGTGTGTGGGTCCCGGACGTCAGCGTCTCTAGCGGACCATACTTTTCGGTCGCGTCTCCCTGATTTGAACTCGATAACGTTGCTCGAGGCGTCTACCTTTTCGTCAGGCTGCTAGGTCCCATATGTCAGCCTCTCATTAGAAGGATCGTGTGTATGATGGATTTTTTTCCTTCGCTCGCGCTACTCTGTTCCGGAGTTGATAGTGCTGCTCGATGCATTTACTGTCTAATCAACCTCCTGGGACCCACATGTCATCCTCTCATTAGAAGAAATGTGTGTATGATGGAATTTTTTCCTTCACTGGCGCTACCCTGTTCCAAAGTTGATAGCGCTACTCGACGCATCTACCGTTTAACCAACCTCCTGAGCCCCACATGTCATCCTCTCATTAGAAGAAACGTATGTATGATGGATTGTTTTCCTTCGCTCGTGCTACCCTGTTCTGAACTTGATAGCGCTATTCGATGCATCTATTGTTTAATCACGCTGCTGGGCCCCACATGTCATCATCTCATTAGAAGAAACGTGTGCATGATGGATTTTATACCCTCTGTCGTGCCTTCGTATTCCGAACTTGATAGCATTGCTCGCTGTTTGAGACGTTTATACAGGCTGGTGGGTCCGATATGTCAGCCTCCTTTGTGCAGGAAACGTGTGGATGCTAGACTTTTTTTCTTCTCTCGCGCCTCCCCGTTTGTAACTTGGCAATGTTGCTCGATACAGCACATGTACAATGTCTCCCAGCTGGGTCCACATGTCAGCCGCCTATGTAGAGGAAACATGTGTATGTTGGACATTTTTTTGATTGCGTTCGTCGGTTTGACCTTGGTAACGTTGTTCCATACGGCAGGCGTGTATGGTCTTACTGCTGGGGCCCATGTGTCAGCCTCTATTGACAAGAAATGTGTCGATCTTGGTCTTCTTTTTTCTGGTCATGACTGTTGTACAAGTACTTTTTAAACGCGCTCGTTAAACTTGATCTCTTGTATGGTAAGGTTGATGGGCGCTAGCTGTAGGAAGGTTGGTCGGCCATGTCAACCTCTCAGTACAAAAATATTGCTACAAATAAACTGCATGCCTTGCCACTACACAAGAAAATTGTTATGCTTTTATAAAATATAAAAAATATATACTAACATCGTATATAACTTATTTATTTTTCTTCTTAAAAAATTACTTGTCCATCTGCTACGCGCGATTGCTAGAGCTCAACTTAAAAAACATGGATAGGCGGAGTTTTTTAGGAGTGGGTGGACAGTGCCCAAAAAGGCCGAATTGAAGAAAAATAGGCCAAGCAGGGATTGATGGGATATTTTTCATGGACTCTCGCCCAATCTAACTGGACTATTTGCGCGACCGAATGACCCAAAATATGGCCGAGTTAGAAGGTCTTGGGCTATAATGAGACCGGAAGGGCTAATTTCTTGGACTCGATAGTTAAAATCCCAAGGTACGTGCTGGGGCTCGGCCGGATTTGAAACAAAGCCTTCAACATGGGGAAAAAGGTATAAAATATGAGCGCGTAGATCCCAAGAGCATAAGAACTTGTTATGTTAAGGCGCTGACGTCACCCTACTAATTGTGCTAATACTCAGTTGTAACCTAGTAGTTGTAACTCATTAAATTCCCAGTTACAAGCTAGTTGCAACAAATGTCTAACCCTCTTGTTGCACAAATCGCGAGGTAAATCCAATAGCGAGAGAGGTGACTCTTGAGAACTGGCAAATCCGATAAAATATTCATAGATATTTCTGTGAAAATTGTGGACAAACACCCCGCGCTCGCCAAAACTTTCCGCCGAGACCCCAATCTTTTCTAAGCCCACCCTCAATCGAGCGACCATCCCCCGTCTCTTCAAATTTTGCGCTGTTATTATGGGAGATGCACCAGATTAGAACCAGACCGCAAACTTCTCCACACCTTAAAAAAACTTCTCGACGTCTTTCTATCAACAGTGCCGGCCTACCACCATTGGCCGCACCGTTCTTCACGAGACGCACCGGCTGGCGGTCAGCTAGGCGATCCCCATGCTTCACCTGCTAGATTCAGGCACTGGACATTCTTCTTGGCTTTGGTTTATTCTCCACCTCTCCTAGAAATAGTTAAAGCTTGTGACCATCTAGATTTACAAGGTGCTTGTGGATTTGGGTAGGTATTTTTTCAGGTAAATCTATAGTAAAGCTCTGGATAGAAGAGTTCGAAAACATCTTGAAAAGGACTTAGCAGAGATCCTGTGCAAGCTTTTGAACTGATATATTCTCCATCCTTCTTTGATACGATGGAGCATTTGGCTGTTGATGTACCTGACGAGAAAGTACTTAGAGGTACAGTACAATATAGATGGATGTACCCTATAGAACGTCGACTTCGCATTTCCAAGGAGCGGGAAGATATCCGTAGACAGTTTGATAAGTGAGTATTATGCAAAGATATCTTCACATATAAGACTGTAGAAAAGTTAGATATATTTAGATGTCTGCCTTGGCTATGTTTTGTAGGTTCTTCATAGAAATAAAAGTACTAGCAAATTTTGTTCCACCAATAAAAAGACCGGATGGACTAAGATCTAAGGATCATGTAATACGCTCAAATTGCACTGTGAATTGTCTATGAATTGTCCAGATGTGGTAACCTCTTGTGTATTTTGTAACGCTAGATTTCAGAGCTTGAATTTCTGCCCCTTATCTATGGTCCTGATAGGAGTATAACATCAGCTTCAGCTTGCATTTCCAACGGTGTATGCCATAGCGATGATGTACCTTCTGTGGAGACTAACGCAGCTGGAGGTTGTCCTGATGAACCTGTACTAGATTGCGTTTAGATTCGAAATCCTGCACTTGACATTGTCGTCCCAAGGAAAAGAAGGTTGTGGATCTGGTAATAACGCCTTATGTAGAACAAGATGCTGGAGGTGATGATTTCTTATGGCAATCCCTACCATTCTATGACTTGTACGAGTAGTTATCGTAATTTAATTGAATTGCATGTCCCTCTCTATCAATGAAAATGGCATATATTTTGCCTTGTTTAAAAATAAATTTGTCTCCTTGTGTTAGCCGATGCAAAGAAGATATTGTTTTATGTTCAAGTCATGTGAACAAATATAGTTGTATGTAGAGATATAAATGTGGATTGGGTGAAAAATTCAGCATAAAATTGCCAAATCAATAACACAAGCATAATGGCATTGCAAGAAAAGGAATAGAACCATCTTTTCACTGTGCTTGTGAAAAGGAGATGAGCCAGGAACCACGCCTGCAAGTGGCAGAGGCCAATTCTCATGCAGCTCAGCTAGCATTGGTTTATCATCGATAATACTTAAGCATCCGAATATTATGATTATATACTAGCAGTATTTCCAGTTCCATACTACAGTTCAATAGGCAAAAGTGTAAGAAATACGTAAGGTAGCTCCATAATACAGGTTCCAGAGAAAAGCATACAAATCATAAGAAAGAAAGGTCCCCATCAAAGTTCACCATCTTCAGGTGCAACAGTTTCTACAGATTGTAAACCCAAATCACCGCCTCCTTCAGGTGGCACGATAATTCCGAGAGCGGGATCAGCAGCACCAACAACATCGCCAGCACCGGTAGCATGAATCTCCACAATAGGTGAACTATTGAGCACCACAATGTCCTCGAAGTCTCTTCACTGCTAGCTCCAGCCGCACAAGTCTCCGCAGATGGTAAAACCAATCCACCACCTCCATCATCTGGCACGACGATGACAGGTGTAGGCTCATCAGTACCAGCTGCAACTGCATCAGTCTCCACAGAAGGTAAACAAGGAGGCGTCTTAGGTGTAGTGATCTGACATCCATTTTGTACTCTATCATAAGGAAACTGAGAGTCTTCTTCAACTTTGTGCTTCTGTGGTTACAAGATAAATAGAGATTACAGTGAAAGCATCTACACGGGACGACAAGAACATATGTCATTCTATTGATTTACCTTGTCATCTGGGATGGCAGAAGTCACAGGATTGGAACCTATTTCATCGAGATTCCTCTTTTTTGCCCCTTCCCCTATCTCCTTCTGCAGCAAGTTGTAATATTGATTACATGATGTTGATTGACAAATATATGCAAATATTCAAAAGTTTGCGCTGTCGAACTGCCAACTTCGAACGGGTCCCCACTATTCTTAGTTATGGAATCTAGCCCAGAAAAAAAGCTTCTATGCAATCCTATTCTACAAGATAAGAACTACTCTACACATGACAATGCTGCGCAATCAACAATAAAAATTTAACCGCATCATCAACTCTATCATGTAAGTTCGGAGTGAATCTAGATACACTCGTTTCACATAAGCTAAAACATCTTATATCATGAAACGGAGGGAATAGGTACGAGTGTTCTAGTATTTCGCAAACCGCCATTGCTGTCGCGAGACAGAGATGACGGATGCTCCACCGCCCTAGAGAAGGTTGCCGCACCGATCTCGCCGCCACCTGTAGAGGACAGAGCCGAGGAGATGGTCGGAAATAATATGGAGCGAGAGGCTAGGGGGCGGTAGTGAATGGGAAGAAGGGACTAGGTAAAAGAGGTTGTGTATGCGTGGGGGGCGATGAGGGAGTTAAATCCAGCTTGTCTCAGAAGGAACGCGCTGCCACGTGCACCGGCATGTGCAAAACTTCCTCCCTATCTCTTTTGCTGCAGCTACTGACAGTAGTACTCCAGCTAGCTTCATCGAGTTCTCTGGTACTCCTACTACTAGACCTTAACTACTACTACTAGGTAGACAAGAAGTACTTGTTCAGAAGAAGAAAAAACTAGATTAGCACACCATCGTACAGTATTGCCTTGTCAAATCACTGGTGATGCCATGATGAGCGACATGTTTTTACTGGTAAACTTGGAAACATCATGTTCCATCCACCGCGTGCAGTTTCTGAGCGAAGTACTTACCAACACGTCCAACTTAGGCTTACATGACCCAGACTGTAGTGAAAAATAAACAAAACTATGGACCTGCAAGGAGTAATACTAACAATACTACTATTATACAATATTCTGGAAGAAATTATGTACGGAATAGTAGTAGTAGTGTACAACTGTACTCCTAATAAGGTTCTTTTACAAGCTTGGTGCAATATACATACTGGATAAATTACCAAGTGTACAAAGAGGGTTTTTGGTCATACGGAGTATTTTACAAGCCGGACCAAGTGCAAAACTAAATGTTGAGTACTCGTACATCAGCTAAAAATCAGCCAAAAGAAAGAGTTCAACAGAAGGCCGCGACCAAATGAGCTATCCTTGAACAGGCTCGTTCCACTCCAAGGCGTTAGAGAAGCTTGGGATGAACCAAAATGGAGGCTCCGACCATATCCAGCGAGTGTTGGTGTGGAAACCAATAGCTGCGACACCATTCAGACTGAAGCAGAAAATTTCAGGACACGGCCTGTACTCGTAGCCAATTTCTTGGTGTGATGTGTAAACACATTTCCTTCTCGTCAGATGTCCTGGCGGATCATTTGCATCGCCTACTACAATGATAATCCGATAGTTCACGCCAAGGAAAAGAGAATATGATCCAAGCTTAGTAACCCTTTTCCATTGGTTAGCTGTAGTTAACTGGCTTGTGTCCATCGAGAACACTATGCACTCAAACCCAGATGAATAGGTGCGAACGGTGCGACAATAGTGAACAACACTAGTATCATCAGCAATTGCATTGCCTGAGACACCATATATATAGACCAGAAGAAGTCTTGAACCACCGGCAGATCTTGCTAACCACCACCTACCAGGATCATTCTCCTCATCGTCCTCAACAAACTCATCTGTCAGGTACAGCACATCGTGTGGCGACAGGATAAGGATAGGACCTTCAAAGAGAAAGGAAATGTAACATGGAAATAATATTGATATTGATCTGACATTGTAGAAGTTGATATACAGTACTATTTTCAAAAATCTTGATTATACTTAAGATGTTTGATTGCGTAAAAATGCCAACTTAGGGAGATGCTATGTAAATTCTAATTCTTTTCGAAATGGGGATATGCTATGGAAATTCTCCTAGAGACACGGTTTGATTCATAGGATCAAATGAAATAGGAAATAATCCTATAGGATCTTGAATGTAAAGTTCATAGGGAAAAAAGCAAGGTTGGATCCTACAAGATTTTGGTGTCTTATATACCAAAGGGAAACCAACAAGGATTATTTCCAGGAGGTTTAATATATTATCTTATCTTATCTTACAACTATATAGTGTATGAATAACTTTGAATATTGACTGTTGGAACAGGACTTGTGAATCCCAACATTGCTAGCCGTTGGATCTTCTTTTCCATTCTAGCATCTACTTGAAGATTCTATTGATAGTCTTTAGCACAATGAACACTATGCACAATCCTCAAAACACACTTCTCCATCATTCTAGAATCTTCTCCTTCATTTCTCAAGATCATGTTAACAAAATTTACAAGTACTAGTACCTAATAAACGTTGACTTCAACATGATAGAAAATACAAGAACTAAATATGCATCTATACTTTATAGATGTCGATCAAATTTCTAATTTTTTGAGCTTTACCTAGTATTATAATTCTATATAGTTATAATATGTCATATGTCTAGTATCTGAGTATCACGTAAATACTACTAGTAGATACCATATTTTCCATGGATGTACTAGTACTAGGAGACAATGCAATACTATCAACAGAACACAATCCTATGAATCAAATTACTTATATGTAAGAAAACTTAGTAAGGATTGCATTCCTCTGAAATTTCTAGGGAATTCGTACAAATCAAAGAGGCTAAAATTCCTATGAAATTTTTACTAACCAACGAAACTTCAGAAAAAATAGCTTACATTGATTCATGAATAATATCTGAGTCTCACATAAGTACTTACTACTTGTAGATACCATATTTTTCATGGGATGTACTAGGAGATAAAGCAATACTATCAGCAGAACTCAATCATATGAAACAAACTACTTATATGTAAGAAAACTTCCTAAAGATTGCATTCCTCTGAAATTCCTAGGAAATTCCTTCGAATCAAAGAAACTAATTTTTTTATGAAATTCCTACTAACCAATGAAAGTTCATAAAAATTAGCTTGCATCGATCAGGAATAAAGCTAATAAAATACGTAGGGAGGAGAATTTACCAAGTTCCAGAGACTTCCATGCATAAACATAGTCGTTCTCGGTCACGGCGAACACACAATCATGTTGGATAATAGCACCGCAGTATCTGAAGTAGCCCTAGAACTCGTTCATACAAACTGACCATCAATGACTATCATTCCCGTTAATGATAGCAATCTTGAATTTGAAAATGGCGATTAGAGAGAAATCTTTGTATCCCCCGGCAACTGCTGGAACTTGGCAAATGACTATCTTCTTCAGTTTAGTATGTCAACCTTCATCAGCATCATCCTGAAATGTAAGTGCAGAACCTTCGGTCGGTTCAAACCCCGACACTTGCGGAATAAGAATCTTGCGACGAGTGTACATGTTGACAAGGTCCCACGTGAAATCGGGCCCAACTGTGATGATCCAATCTTCATTGCCGCCTGCTCGCTGCTCATCAAAACCATTTGGCATCACAGCATCGGAGGAGAACCTGTCCAGCGCCGTCAGCTTGCACGAGCTGCCTGCCACTTCGAAGCAGTGTTTGGATTCCCGTGGTCTCACCGTCGGGTGAGAATGAAGAACACATGGGAGGCAAAACATATAAGAAGAAGGCGTAGTTCTGCTCTCTTTTGCTGATTGAAGAATATGTTTGGACGAATCGACGAGGCTCGCGGTGGTGGTGGCGTCACAATGGTTGATGAGTACTTGAAGAGGGCCTTCGGTGAACACCTTCTGAAACTGCTCAGGATCTTTACAGACCTTGCTTAATCTCACCATGGAAGGAGACTACGGATGGTGTTTTGGGGGCTTTCTTTAGGGTAGGGTGGGGTGGGGGAGGGAGGAAAGATCGTTGGCGTGAGTTGGCGGCCAGAGTGCGATGGATAAGACAAAGGCTGATGGTGCGTAGTAGTACTACTAGTAGTACTACAGAAGGTGGGCGAGTGGGAGGTGGGGCTCCAATTGAGGCTAGTTGCACAAACCTCCAACAATTAGAGCCGTAGTGGCAAAGAGATCCAACTGTTGAGCCCCGGGTATGTAAGAAATAATGTTAAGAGAGCTAATCGAGAATTTTCTGCTATGTGCAGCATTTGTACCCAAAAGTAATTGTAGTAGTTTCTTGCAACTAGACTATCCTGATTATCTGGAGTTCCCTGCAATTTCGAATCCAATTATTGGAGGTTTGTACAATTTCTACCCTCCTCATGTTCCGAGGAAGCTCTATGACCCTATGTTCAAACAAAAAAATGATCAAAGACAAACAAAAAAAGAAAGACCATCTCTCAGGGCTAGTTTGATTTGCAGGATTCTCAAAACATAAGAAGAGAAAACTACAGGAATTAGGAATAAAAAAGGTTTCCGCTCTCAAGAAAAAAAGAACTCCACCTCTTGAAGAAAAAAAGGAACTCCACCTTTTGAACAATTCACTGTGACGAGAGTAGCTACTAGAGTCTATGTCTAGTGCTAGCTGTAGGTCTAATCGTAGCACATTATTACTAGTAGTATACTAGTATAGTAGTACGTATCAGTCTTTGCAGGTGCCTTGAAGGAAACAAAATAAAGCTTTGCAGATAATAAATGGCCATGGCAATTTCCAATACACACAATCTTTTGCTTGTTCATTTTGATCTGGGCGACAGCCGGAGGATAGAGGAGTACTAGCTGCTTCGTGTCTTGAGCCATCGAGTTGTAGTAGAAATTTGGATATCTAAAAACCTGAATCATCCTGTCAAACCAATGCTCGTTGCATGCAGCTTCACCAAACAGACTTATTGCACTACTTTACTGCGCGTCTGAAAAACTAGGGAGTACAAGAAGTACTAGTGCAGTAATGTTACACAGAGAGTTTTTTTCGAATAGACACAGAAAGTTCCACATTCATTTTGTAGCACCAAAAGTATAAATTGTGTCAATATAGTACTGTAGTAGTCACGTTCAGGTTGCCTTACAGGGAAAAAATAGTACGATGAGCAACAAGATCTATCTATTTTTGTACTCCTATTTGCGTATATTAGTAGTACTACGTACTACTTAGGAATGGCACAAGCGTGTGCTTCACTAGTGCGCATCCGCACGTAGGGTAATCCTGTACGGAGTAGATTATCACCGCATGGTCGCGTGATTATTATACATTGGTCCATGCTCTAGTCGTGGGCACGTGTCATAGAAGTAAAAAAATTATGAAAAATAGATTACTCATAAATAATTACTCCCTCCATCCTAAAATAGTAGTTACAGACTTGAATTTGTCTAGATACGCATGTATTTCAACACATTTTAGTACTTAGATACTCTATTATTTCCAAATTAGAAAGCATACTAGGTTTTGTCGAAGTCAATATTTATAAAGTTTGACCAACTATATGTACAAACATACTAACTTATATAATGTGAAACACATATAAGATGAAAACATGGTTCGTGATGATTCTAATAACATTGAGTTGATATCGTAGATGTCCATATTATTTTCTATATATTTAGGCAATATTTCAGGGCAGCCTATCCTAAACGCTGGACCCACGTCGATGTGTCGTCCACACCAGCGCAATTTCGACAGCAATCTTGGGTCAAGACTTAAATCAAGTCGAATTGACAAGTTTGGGCATAAAATTCCGTAATCACTGAGTTAGATAACTAAAATCGAAGTACCGTAAGAATGGTTAGTGTGTTTATCTCTGGTCTATGTTGTAGAAGTAAACAGTTACATAAAAATCGTACTAAACCCCTAAATACTCCGAAATAACATTAGCAACAACCTTTAGTTTACATCCAAAATGCATCCTTTTTAGTACCAAAACAGAACCTATATGCGACTACTACTAGTAAACTGGAGAAGTAAAATAGTACTACTAGTAGTACTATTTATCTGCTAATACACCATTACAGTCTTGATCATCAGCCGTAGTTTAAGATCATTCTTTCCTATCGATGCAAATCTAGAAAGATACATAGATGGACTGTCCAACCTTCATCAGGAACCGCGGCGGCACCTTGAGATACGTCATGAGCTTGTCGGACGGGAAGTTGGTCGATGACGAGTTGCTCGTCATCTCGATTACCGCATTAAGGCTCTCGATCATCGACAAGTACGCCGACCCCGGCGGGCCAGGCGCACACAGTTTCACCGTGTACCGCGGCCACAAGCACATGTCTTGCCTGATGCATACCAAGGACACGACGGCGATCAGGCCGAGCATGCTGATGGTCAGGCCGAACACGGCACCGTCATCCCCGCAGAGGAAGCGTGTGAATCCCCTCGTGCTTGTTGGTGGTGGAGTCGGGATGAGGCAAAAGAAGGCACTGCCGTAGATGGCTCTGGTTACTATGACCCCGTGGGCCTCCTTCATGTGGGGAAGGAGCCCTGCCGGCGAGGCAATGAAATCACAGGCGAAATCAATGCAGGAGCACGGGCCATGCGAGCACGCAATGTTGTGCTCGTTGAGCTTGTCGGAGGTGACCAAGCTAAAGCAGCCATCATAGGGGCACTCAATCATCGCCTCGGATTGGACCGCGTCCATAGCAGGCAGCTCACGGTCGAATCCGCCGACGCGGTACACGAACTTGTAGGAGTGGTTACAGAGGGAAGATCGGCTCGCGGACGTAGTGTCCGCCAGCCAGAAACCCAGGTTGGATGGTATACTGAAGAGTATACTAATTGAGTTTCGTACTGTACTGGTACGATTGTATAGGAATACGCTAGGCATCAGCGCACCGGCGACGGCTGCACTTGGCCACTTTTTTCTTAGACAGTGTCCACACGTTGTACATGCTTTGTCAAAACAAAAAGGCTGCAGAAAGTTGACAGGTAAGTAATAAAGAAGGTATCACGCTGTACTGTACCAGACAGTACAGTACAGACAGAGTGAGTGACCGAGGCAAGAAGATCCAGGTGAGTGAGAGGCAAGAAAATCTACTCCTGGAGAGAGATGAAAAGCCTGCAGCCTGCTGCAGGGTGTATAGTGCTGCAGAGGAGAGACCGAGGACTGCATGCATGTCTTCGACACCAACCTGTAATTAATTGTTTTGGTCTTATCAAATTTAAATGGCCTTAATAATCTCAGACAGAGAGAGTACTAGTAATAGTAGTAGTACTACATCTTAGAACAAATCAGAAAAACTAGTACCGCATTTATTAGTGGTACTTTTTTTGAGAAATTATAACTAGTAGTAGTATTTAGATATGTGAAAAACCAATCCAAGTTACTACTCCAATAGAGTGTACGATTCTATTTTATGGATTTTTGTTTACTATACGTACTAGTAGTAAAAGCTAGAATGTAGTTTATTTCAGAACAAATTTTGGCTCTACAATATCTAGCATATGTGCAAACCTAAAAAGACACTTCATTGCTTAGTTTCAGAATCTTGTGCTAAATGCATGGACTTGGATGTAATTTTTATTTTTACGAGTTCCTTGATGTAACTTGTATTTCCATCGACCGCGTGTTAACTAATAAAGCACCTCGCTCCTTAGGGACCTACCATAATTAAAAAATAATTACACTGCCCCGATTATCAGACAAAGTGGAACATGGTTTCTTATGATTCCAAAAAAAATTAGAAATAGGATGTTTCAAGCTTCCCAGCTAACTTTGCACACTTTAGTGACTTTTTGCCGATTTAACAAAATTAGGTCAAACATTTACTACACAAGTAAGAACAATTGATTGCTATTGAACTAAATGTATTTTTAGTGGTAGATGGGTGATGTAGTACACAATATCGTCGGTGTTAGTTTCCAACTAACACGAAAGAACATTTAGTTCTCAATTTTTCGAGTGATGACAAGATTGTTCTTTTACGTAAAGAAATTTCGAAGAATATGGATCTGAATACCACAAGACAAGTTTTCAGACATAAAGAGTGGACCAACATGTTGTACTGAAGATACCCATGTTTTATGAGCTTTCAAACTTTCAAGCTAACTCCGTCAACTTGAATGACTTTATGCCAATTATTTATCGAATTTAGGTCAAATTTGAACTACAATGCTTTGAAAGTTTCATAAAAACTCTTCTGGAGGTACCTATTCAGGGGACAATTAATATATCATAAACCACCGAGATTTTTGATGACACGTTCAACTTCTTGCTAAGATTTTGCATCTCGAAAGTTTAAAAAAATTAGGTCAAACTTGAACTACAAGTAAGCGCGAAAGATCGCTCTTGAATTAAATGTTTGTCGATATTTGAATGACTTTCTAGCTAACTCTACCCATTTGAGTGACCGTACGTCGATTTATCGAAATTAGGCCAAACTAGTACAGTGGCCTGCGCACATGCGCGGGCATATTTGTTAATTTTCTAAATATTTATAATGGTATTTAACAAATTAAAACATAAGAGTGTTTTTACTTTAATTTTTCTAGCCTTAGAGTTTTTTTATTTTTTTCAAACATATTGTGTGGATTTGATTTTAGATATATGTAGAATATTACGTCTGATACATAATTGTAATATAGATAAAAACAGTTTTTTCAAACGACTTCACCTACACCTAGTAAATAAATGATGTAATATGTATTGTTGGTGCTAGAAACAGTTGTATATTTTTTCTGTAACAAAATCAGAAAATTTGTGACCAGTCATCTCAAATCGTGTAGAGTAGATGATTTGTAAGGTTCTTACCCTCACAGAAGTAAAAAATTCTAGAACTCCATATAGACAAAATGTCTATATATTGTTAAAGATGAATGGACAATTTAAGAAATAAAAGAAATTCAGCATGCTCACCTAGAAGAACATGGATATAAGATATTTTTGTCAGACTGACTTTATCGTCTACTTTACAGCACATGTACCTTCCAAATATTAGGATGTTTAGTTATTTTAAACTACCTACGGATTATATAGTGATATATCATTAAAAATTATGCTAAGAGATTTTAAACCATGCAAACACAACTTAACGTCCCGGGTATAACTAATAAATAAGGGAATGTGTATTTTATATAACACTGTAGACCATCGTGTCAAAAAAGGGCAATAAGAAAATTTAATTATTCATGGAAGAATGGAAGGTAAATAAGTATTTTCAAAGGTATCAACATAGAAAAGGAGAGACATAAACATTGTATTGTTATCTCTCTTTTAGTTTCTTGCCTTCTTAAACCGACCAAGGGAACGTCTTAGATACTTAGCAACTGAAAGTATGGATCCTAAAATTATTAACAGACATGCTTGATCGAACATAATTTGAGCAGATAATATTAATCATCTTAGAAATAAACTTAAAAGTCGTAATCCCTTTGTAAAACTATGGTATGGCTATATCAACAACTAAACTTGGTCCATTTCAAAAAGAAACAACTAAACTTGGCAACGATTTTGTAGAATCATTACCTACAATACCGATAGAAATAAGAGAAACGGGGTTGTGCACTGCATATGTGGATAAGTACAGAAGAAACCAAACTTGTCATTCTAACTCCCAAGTCTCCAACTTGTGTCTCGTCGTCTGCTAAAAAAACCCACCAAAACCACAGCTAATCAAGTATATGACAGCAAAAACTTGCCGATATGTAAATAAAAATCTTATATCAATAACCGGTCCTACCACACATCAATGGAGCGCACGCAATTGTCAGAACAGAAGGAAAGTATGAATTCTTGCATTGCAAAGAAACTGAAACTTTGCAACAGAGCAATTTGCGCCTGTGATCTTAAAAGCGTGTGTCATATGTTCATTGTACATTGTTCGGTATATACATACCCATTATTAGTACATGTAAATAGATCTTGTGATGAATTTCTTAATCTACCAAAATTCTAGAGACTAAAGAAATAAATGAGCGGTATAGGAAAGAGGCAAGTTGGGTGCCATTACCTGGCCATTAGTTGTCCAGTTATGTGTGTGAGACAAATATTCCATGGGTCAAAAAGAATTCTATCAAGACGACAAGTTCATTAGGGTGCACACATGAAAATAGATGTGTATATATATTGACAAAATTAGCAAAGAACCATGCTGCTACTTGAAGGGATCGGCTTATGATCTTTAGTAGTAGTATCTCATCCTTCTATACAGAACTACTTGATGAATCAAAATTAGCAAAGATCCCTGCTGTACAGAACTACTTGTCATTAAGAAATATTATTTGATTCATTCAAGTTCAATTGTAGCAGTTATCTCATCCTTTCTGATAGCCGTTTGGGAACTTTGGTTCAAACCTCTCTTTAAAAAAAATTGAACACAATTCACATTTATATGCAAAAATATTGAAACTTTGCAATAGAGCAATTTGTAGTGTAATAGTTGTTCTATACTGATAGATATACATGCATTGTATTGTAAAGAAAATAGATGGAGCTCAAAATAATGTGTTACTTGGCTTTCAGTGTCTTGCTATGTTCTCCAACAATTGCCACATCATGCATTTTTTTTTCCTTTTGGCACATTCTTTTGACATAGTTTTCAACTAATAGCTCTAGGCGATGAAATTAATCATATATTTATAACCATAATAGAGAATAGGATAGTGATCTAAATGTACATAAACGTATAACAGAAGTCGGACTCAAACTTGCATCTAGTTTCTCTGATTCAGAGTACCAATTATCAATATCAATACCACGGCGAACCAAGTAATGGTGGCGACAATGTGTTAACTTTGTTAATAATAAACTTATTATATAAACAATTCGTACAACTACCATGCTTGGTCTAGGGAGACACAAATTGCTAAATTAAGAGATCAGAACTAAAGTGAGGCAGAAATTATAAAATTTAGAAAAAGGAATAACAAATTGGCCTTTTGTCCTCCACGGCCTTCAATCATGCATATATAGTACAGTTTTGTATTGTATTTTGAAGAAATAAATGTGGCGCTCAAAAGAAAACCTCACCTGCTATTACCTAGCTTTGGATGTACGTTAGTGTCAATGAAAAAAGTTTTAATTCCATGGATCCATCAATTTGCATCACCAACATCTCTATATCCAAAAAATTGCACCAGGAGCATCAATGTATCCACTAATGTTCCCTAAAATGATTAGATCAACTCCGAATGCATGTTTACCAATATGTTCCATACATCCTGTTGTTAGTAAATATATAATATATAGCAGGCATGGAAGGGATCGATCAAGCACTCACCATGCGGCTGGTCAGCCGGCCGCCACATGGGCATGGACATGGTGCTGCATTTGACACAACTTTCCCTCCATCCACAACAGTACCACACCGATCCAATCCACCTGTAAGGGTGCAAACCGGAAGGAATCTAACAAAGACAGGGCATGCAAAGATCAATCACTGGAAAACGGGTTGAACAATAGCAACCAAGGGAAGGTGAGCAGACGAACTGTTGAGATGTACCTTCCGATCGGATGTACCCAATGTTGGATCACGGTGTACATAGGCTGGTGGCCTACTGGCCTGGACTGGCCTCGCTTGTCGAGGGGATGCGATGAACCACGGCCGGATGTACCTTTCGATCTGGTGAATACATAGATATGTGTCCTACTGATATGGCCTCCATCGTCTAGATGTATCTTAGTAACACCAAATAAATTACGTACAAAGCTAGCAAGCTGTATCAGGCTAGCCTAGAAGGCCCATATGCACCAATAGCAAACTGATTAGATTTTGCAAGTTCAATCAGCTTTGTACTATTGTGTGATCTCTCTTGGGCGTGATCACGATGTCTCGTCTCAAAAACAATGCGGTTAAAACCTGGGAGTAACAAAGGGAATAGGACATCATGGAGATCTAATGCTAGCACATGTACATAGAAGAAGGCAGATCGTAAACACATGTACATAAAAAAATTAGAAGATTGTAAGCTAGGCTATAACATGTATACGTGTATAGCTACATCTTAGACATGAGCTAGAATGGACAAATCTTGCAGGAGTTGTTACCGATCGTAGCTACCTAGGATATTGTCTCATAATGGACATTTCCGATCAGCCGATCTGATTTGGATCGTGTAAACATCCCCGTCATGGGATGTTTGGTGGATGCTCACATAGGCTTGGGGGACGTGGATTGGTGCTTCTTTGCATGATGCATGTGCCTGTCGTGATTCCTCCCGTTGTACCCGGCGGCAGAACGGGATGTCGGGCAAGCGCAGCTTGGCAGGGGAGACACCGATGATATTTTTGACCTAAGATAAAAGGAAAATGGTGAGGGTTCACATGATCATGTTGTAATGGCAATGGTGGGCAATTTTTTGTTTAAGTTTAATCTAATGGTTATAGATTGCTAATCCATGAAATAAACGGCCAGATATTTCTGTTTTTTGTGGGATTTTCTAGCTAATTCTCTAATTTCTGGTTGACCCATCATGCACTTTTAATATATAATAGATTTGAAACTACAAGTAAATTGTAGGTTGCTTTGCAAGTTCTACGAAAAAGCTTTTGAGGACACCCATCGAGGGGTCACAATCAATATGTCAGAAACCACCGAAAGTTTTGACAATAGTTTCAACTTCTTGCTAAGATTTTGCATCCTGACTATTTAACAAAATTAGGTCAAATGTGAGCTACAAGAAGCAAGTAAGCGCGATAGATTTTTCTTGAATTAAGTGTCTTTTCAAGGGTAGATGGGTGCATATTCTTGTAGTAAACAATGTTGTCAGTGTGAGTTTCCAACTATCAGGAAAGAACATTCTCAATTTTTTGAGTGATATCGAGATTATTCTCTCATATAAAGGAAGTCCGAAGAATATGGATCTAGATGCCACAAGCCAAGTTTTCACACATATATAGTGGACCAACATATTGTACTTACGATTTCCCGTGTTTTATGAGTTCTCAAACTTCCTATAGCTTATCGCTCTGCCCACTTGAATGACTTTATATGTCTGTTAATCAAAATTAGGTCAAATTTGAACTATATACTACAAGTTTTGTAGGTTGCTCTAAAAGTTTTACAAAAAAGCTTATGGAGGTACCCATCGGGGGGTCACAATCAATATATGAGAAACAATCGAGAGTTTTGACAACTAGTTTGACTTTATGCTAAGATTTTGCATCATGACACTATTTAACGAAATTGGGTCAAATTTGAGCTACAAAGTAAGCGTGATAGATTACTCTTAAAATATATGACTTTTTAGAGGTAGATGGGTGCATTTTCTTGAAGTAAATAGTGTCGTCGGTGTGATTTTCCAACTATCAGGAAATACCATTCAATTAAAAAAAATCGAGTGATGACGAGCGAGGTTGTTCTTTTCCGTAAAGAAATGTCCAAAAAATATTAGATCTGAATGTCAGAAGCCAAGTTTACCGACATATATAGTGGACCAACATGTTGTACCAACGATTCCCATGTTTTATGAGTTTTCAAACTTCCTAGCTAACTCTGCCCATTTGACCGAATGACTTTATGTCGATTTATCGAAATTAGGTCAAATTTGAAACTTCAAGTACATTATAGGTTGCTTTGAAAGTTTTCCAAAAAACTTTTGGAGGTACCCATCGACGGGTCACAATTAATATATCATAAAACACCGAGAGTTTTGACGATAGGTTGAACTTCTTATTAAGATTTTGCATCTTGACAATTTAACGAAATTAGGTTAAACATGAGCTACAAGTAATTAAGCGCGATTGATTGCTCTTGAAATTAAATGTATTTTCAGAAGTAGATCAGTGCATCTTGTTGTAGTAAACAATGTCGTCAATGTGAGTTTCCAACTATAGGAAAGAACATCCAATTCTACATTTTCCAAGTGAAGACGAGCGAGGTTGTTCTTTTCCGTAAGAAGCCCGGAGAATATTGGATGTGAATACTACGCCAAGTTTACAGACATATATAGTGGACCAACATGTTGTACCAAAGATTTCCATGTTTATATATGAGTTTTCAAACTTCCTAGCTAACTCTACCCATTTGACCGAATAATTTTATGTCGATTTATTGAAATTAGGTCAATTTGAAACTATAAGTAAATTGTAGGTTGCTTTAAAAGTTTTATGAAAAATCTTTTGGATGTACCCATCGGGGGGTCACAATTAATATATCATAAAACACTAAGAGTTTTGACTATAGGTTCAACTTTTTCTAAGATTTTGCATCTTGACAATTTAACGAAATTAGGTCAAACTTGAGCTACAAGTAAGCGCGATAGCTTGCTCTTGAATTAAATGTATTTTCAAAGGTAGATCGGTGCATCTTGTTGTAGTAAACAATGTCGTCAGTGTCAGTTTCCAACTATCGGGAAATAACATCCAATTCTACATTTTCTGAGTGAAGACGAGCGAGGCTAGTTGTTCTTTTCCGTAAAGAGAAGTCCAAAGAATATTGGATGTGGATGCCACAAGCCAAGTTGACAGACATTAGGGATATTAAAACTGAGTCAAAAAGGAGACCTCTCACGACCTAGGCAATTTTGGCCATTGGATCGCGCCATCTCTATATTTCTGGTCATCGGATGGTCTTCTAATCCCACCTGGGCCGAATTATCCCTTAGAAACGCTTCTCTAGACATCAAACAGACTTTGTGTGGTTAATTGGGCTCGAATGTCTACTACAACCCATATACCTGGATTACTGGTTGGGAGAAAAAACTTTCAAAAGGGGAGGAGACACATGCGATGCAGCCGAGAGGGTCAACGGAGGAGCCGCCACTCGCACTTGCCACCGATCACGCTGCCCCTTCGATGGGGGTCGTTTCTTCCCATACCCATCCCGACCGGCTTGTCGAGGCGCCGCCACTCGCACTTGCCACCGATCACGCTGCCCCTTCAACCCTCCGCCGCCCTCCGCCGGTACGCACCCCTTGCAGGTCCCTCCGCCCTCCCGACGAGTCGCGTCCTGCGAGCATGTCTATTGCATATTCGTTAGGATTTTCTTTTGCTAATTATAAAACAAATTGCCCATGTACTTATTACTGGATTTCTATGCATTGTAGCATGATATATGGTGAAATTCTCGCAGTTCATACAGAAAAGCTTACGGAAAATCTCATGGAAAGGAATAATTGCCCTATCAAAGATTTCCTCGACAAATAATTAGAAAACATGTGCAAGGCAGGGTGTTGAAGGGAGTTTCATGATTAAACCAACTCCATGGAAAAAGGTGAAAGTGCAACATGATGTACCTGCTAGTTGCATATTTGCTTACTGATTTGCAACTATTCTCTGCTCTAACCCAAGTTTGGCAAGTCAATTGTACTCACATATTTGCACAATTATTACTTTGCCAACTGTCTTTTGATGTTATAATGTCCATTTTTATTTTAATGTTTGTAGGTGCATATGTTATTGGCATAGTTTCTTGGATCCTAGATCTCCAGATGGTTCGTTTGTCCATTAGAGCACAAGTGGACAAGAAGAACCTCCAAATAAAAGATATTGAGTAAGCTACATATATAATTTGTCAAACATTATATCATCGGGAGCATGCGTCTATACGAACTGATTTAATCATAACATTTTCCAGTGAAAACATTATGAATGTCACGCTATGGGGGGCCATGCAATTTCCTTTTAGGCTGATCCATTGATGATCTAAACAGCCTTGCTTAGAAACAACCCATAATAATTTTAATTGCCACTCTCATGAAAAGCTACTAGGTATGCAACTTCTTGTGTATCACCTTGTGTATACTATTCTATTTTTGACACATGTTGAGTTGCTGACACGTACAAAATAACATAGGAAACAATAAGGCAAATAGTTTCGATCAGAGGGAGTACATCGATGCATCAAAGATTTATATCAAACATGATATTCCTAAAAAGATCGAATATTGCAGCCAGGGAGATCATTTTTCTAACTAGGATTTACACATCACAACGAATGTTGGTGTAAGTTTTTAGTCATGCATAACTGCTCGCTACATTCTTATTTAGTCATAGTCAAGAAAAAAGGGTGATGTTGGCCTACAATGATTAGTACAACGTAGCGCTAAATAGGGCTAAACATGAGATCGGTGTCATTAGATTAGTGAATTCAACAGATCCTAAGGAGTTTCTTGTGTGTTAATTTCATTTTATTAATATGAAAACACTATTACATACCCACACACTAATTGCTAAATTTATTCATATCTCAAATAGGGAAATAATATGACAATTAATGTCACGGTTATGTGGTTGGCTTATGAACATTGGTGATTCCTTGCTTGCGAGTTGTTTCACAAGAAAACATTTTAAACCAGAAATGCATATGTTTGCAGAAACAAAAAAATGCAGCAATACTTCACATGCGCCAAGGTAACATGTTATATTCACAATAAACCATCTACTTCTCTCTAAACTCTGTAGTGTCCAATTTTCATTTCCACATACAAAGTCAGAGTTATAGGTCCTGATGTGTCAGGTGAAGATGAATTCGTCTTCTTTACCACACTTGCCAAGCTGATTATTGGAATGAGACTTGAAGTTCTAATGTGCAGTGTATCGAGTGCTCCGTTTGCTGATCCTGCAAACATATCAGCACTACTCTCTTGAAAACCCACACAGGACTTCAAATAAATGAAAAGGGACTTCACTGTGGTTAGCTGTCTTTCTAGGTTAATATGTAACAGAAGTACACATGAAGACAAACATATTTTAATTCAACAAGCTTACCTCTGGATCGAGCAATATGTCAAACGGGGCCTCTGCCCAAGATATGTAGGTATGTGCTCTTTATTTAATAATATAAAAAATTATACATGTTTATTTCATAATATAACCTTATTCTTCACGACTCGTAGGCCATCTCTGACATCATCAAGATTACACATTAACCATCTGACCTATAAAATGATCCTCTGTTAGGTTAACACTGTCATTGATGACAACCGTAGCAGTAAAGAAATGAGAAGTATGCAATGCAGATCTTCCCTGGGATTGTTGAACAACCAATACTTGATACACCGGTATAATCATTTCTTTCTTTATCTGGATTTCCTAAATATTGTCCTGCCACTTAATTGTCTTCAAATTTTTTTGGTAGGAGCCATGAATGCTGTTGCGACAAATGCTTTCAATAGCACTAACAAAAAAATCCAAAAAGATGTCACTAAATGGATGTACAATGGATCGACAACATATTGTACTTGCGATTCCCATGTTTTATGAGTTTTTAAGCTTTCTAGCTAACCCCGCCCATTTGAATGACTTTATGTCGATATCTCAGAATTAGGTCAAATTTGAAACTACAAGTAAATTGTAGATTTTGCTTTGATAGATTTACGAAAAAGCTTTTGGAGGTACCCATCGAGGGGTCAAAATTAATATATTAGAAACCAGTGAGAGTTTCGACGATAGGTTCAACTTCTTGCTAAGACTTTGCATCTTGACAATTTAATGAAATTAGGTCAAACTTGAGCTAGCTACAAGTAAACACCATAGATTGCTCTTGAATTAAATGTCTTTTCATAGGTAGATCATCGGTGCATCTTCTTGTAGTAAACAGTGTCGTTGGTGTGAGTTTCCAACTATCAAGAAAGAACATTCAATTCTACATTTTTCGAGTGAAGAATACGAGTAAGGTTGTTCTTTTTCCTAAAGAAAAGTCCGAAGAATATTGGATCTGAATTCCACAAGCCAAGTTTATATACATATATATTGGACCAACATGTCGTACCAATGATTGCCATGTTTTATGAGTTTTCAAACTTTCTAGCTAACTCTGCCCATTAGAATGACTTTATGTCAATTTATCGAAATTAGGTCAAATTTAAAACTACAAGTACTAGTAAATTTCACGTGCCCTACACGTGAGACTCATATAATAAACATATGGCATATCATCACTATATAAAATTATAATAGGTAAAGCAAAAAATATAATAGGTAAAATTTGAATTACTACAAGTAAGCTGTGTTGGTTGCTTTGAAAGTTTTACGAAAAAGCTCTTAGAGGTACCCATCGGAGGAGGCGTGGGGGCAGGGGGTTAATTAATATACTATCAGAAACCACAAAGAGTTCTGACGACAGGTTCATCTTCTTACTAAGATTTTGCGTCTTGACAGTTTAATGATATTAGGTCAAACTTGAGCTACAACTAAGTGTGATAGATTGTTCTTGAATTTAATGAAATTAGGTGAAACTTAAACTACAAGTAATAAATTGTAGGTGGCTTTGAAAGTTTTATGAAAAAAGCTTTTGGAGGTATCCATCGAGCGGTTAATTAATATATCAAGAACCATAGAGAGTTTTGACGAGTGGTTCAATTTCCAACTAAGATTTTGCATCATGAAAATTTTAAACACCTTTTGAAAACATCACATGGAATAGGGAGATAGGGGAAATGAATTTTCTATTCTCTATGGGCAACCGACAAGCTTGAGGTGCACCTTATTAGGCTTAAAGATACAAACTCTATTTTCTCCACAATGTATATGGTGAATGTCGTGGTATTGCCGATGAGTATGCCATGGAGGGGTCCCTCACAGCGCGTGTTTAGAGACGTGGGGTAAGGCGGAGAGTTGGCGGGTACGAGGTAACACAGCTTACCTAGGTTCAAGTCCCACAACGATGGCGGAACTCTACTCCTGCTATAAATCACTATAAGGGCAATACGTCGAGTTACAGAGATTAGTTCGCTATGTGAGGGTGTTATGAATCGTGCCCTAAAGGCACCCACGGGCTGGCTTATAAAGGCGCCAAGACCTAGGGTTTATAGGGAAAGGTCCTTGCAGGACAAGGTAAAGAGTCCTAGACTAATACGAACTAGTCTTCCGTGTCTTGTACTCCAAGGCTCCGAGTATGTCGGTGACTCCTGCGTAGTCTTCCTTTATCCAGCATGGGCCTCCCTTGAGGATCCATCTAACTGGGCCGCCCAGCAGGCCATAGGCCTTGCTACCAACTATGGGCCATCTGGGTTAGGTAGATTGGTGACATGCTATGGGGGTACCCATATAGCATATCCCCAACAGTAGCCCCCCAAGGACTTTGAAATCTTGCACCGTCTTGCTCGTTGATCTCCGAATATCCCGTCTAAGTGATGCCACCAATTGGTCAAGCAATATCTCAAAGGTCTCCCAAAGAACCCTGCAATCCTCTCCGGCTTCGCAATGTAGTTGGAGATTCCTTGAGTCTTTGTTTCCAAAGTTGGATAGTCCCCGTCTTCGATGGAATCTTTGGACGTGACCCTTCACTACAACTGTCAGGAGGATGACGTAGGGTACAGCCTACGTTACCTCGAAACTCACAGAAATAGAGAATTAATCATCAGTTATTTTCACACGCGCTAAATCCGAAACGTCGGAGCGGCAAAAGACGGAGGACGTGGTGAAATTACCACGCACGTTCACTTACACGTCGGCAACATTCCATCCATCATATCTCTTTGCATGAATCTTGATGTGAGGCTTATATATTCCCATCGCGGTCAATTTATTTCTCTTTTACCCGCATTCGCTTTCCAGTCTTCGTCTTCCTCCTACCGCGCGACCGTTCGACTTTTCTACGAAAACCCTAGCTAGAGCCCTTCTTCCTCCACCTTCTCCTTGTCATAATGGCCTCTAGCAGCTCCATCCCTTCATCGGCGGTGACCCCTAAGGCTACCTCCGAGCCATCCTAGGGAGTAACCATCCCGCCGGAGGGGGTGGTAGTCCCTGTCAACGCCGTCGTGGAGACCACCGGCAATGACCAAGAACGAACGGTGCCGGAAGCCACTGAAGAATAAAACGACTCCCACAAGGGGGTGTGGAGAGGCTCTGATCTCTCCGCCGAAGATCTGCAGGAGCTGGTCACCGAGGGGTATCTCCCCGCGGCGGAGGAGTTAGTCTGGTGGGCGGTAGAGGCCGGCGAGGTGGTCCCTTCTCCCCAACCCTGAGAGAAGGTGTACCTCAAATCTCAGCTGGTACGTGGCGTAAGCCTGCCAGTCTCCGACTTCTTCTTGGATGTCCTCCGACACTTCCAGGTACTTCCCCACAATCTCTCTCCCAGTAGTATTCTAGTCCTTAGCAACTTTGTAGCTCTGTGCGAAGGATTCCTAGGCATAAAACCTAGGTTAGATTTGTTCGTGTATTTCTTTACCGTCAAGAGAGAGTCCGTAGAGTCCAAGGACGAATTGCAGATCTGCAGAACCATTAGCTTTAAGATCCGGCCTAGTTGATGCTTCCCCGACATTGTTGGGCATGAGTCCTACAAGAACTGGCAGCGCACGTACTTCTACGGGCTAGATATCCCTCTGCCTGACCGCCTTGAGACTTATCCCGACTTCGTCGATGGAGCTGCCACCGAAGTGCCCGCATGGTAGACCCTGGCCTCTCTTCCTTCCAATGATGAAGCCAATCACGCTATAAGGCGGATTGAATGGCTCGTAGATGGAGGTCTAACGGGCTTGGATCTGGCCATGTGATGTTTCGTTAGGCGGATCCAACCTCTGCAGCACCGCGTCGAGTTGATGTGCAAGTACACTCAAGACAGGAGGGATCCCATGAAAATTTCGCGGGATAACTTCTCTACTAACTCCATCAAACTCTGGCTTAAGGACATAGTCAAGGTGAAGGACAAGAAGCAGGGCTTCAAAATCACCTACGACATTTCGATTGCGGCAAATGCCCAGAGGTAGATTTTTTTTCCTTTGTTGCTCGTTACATGCTCTAAGGTTTTTCCGACTTGAAGTTGTCAGTCTAACACTCCTTTGTATCCCAGCTGGCAACCTTGGCGGCAGATCAAATGGACTCCCAGGTCTATGATCCAGAGCTAAAGGATATCCAGGTGGTGTTCGACGACGACGACCCCAAGGATCAACCAGCTCCGGTAGCACGAAAGCTGAAGAGCTCCACCTCTAACGTTGTTGCCGAGGCCAAGAAGAAGAAATCGGAGAGGGTGTCTCCAAATGTTCCACTGCCGCGTTAGAGGTGGAGAAGAAGAAGAAATCCGTCGGCATTCCCCTCACCAAGGCTCCTACCGTGGAGTAAATACTTTCATTCTCCGGCTTGTATTTTTCAGTTCATACCTTTTTTCAACTCTTGTATTTATACTTTGTATGCTTTAGGAGGAAAGCCGGTGTTAGTTCGAAGCGATCCTCCAGAGATGCTGGAGGGTCAAAAAACATTCGTGACATGCTGACTGATGACCCACAAGTATAGGGGGTGTATCGCAGTATTTTCGAGGGAAGTGAAACCCAATTTATTGATTCGACACAAGGGGACCAAATAATATTTATAAGCCTTAACAACTAAGTTGTCAATTCAGCTGCACCGGGAAACAATCTTGATCACATCAGTTTATCAGTAGCAACAGTTTTGTAGTAGCAATAGCAAAGTAATAGCAGTAGTAAAAGTAAAGACAATAGTAACAATTCCAGTAAACAGTAGGATTAAAGCGCGGTAGGCATATGGATGGATGGACGGGCGTTGCATGGACAAGACAATTCATATAGCAATCAAGAATAGGGCATTTGAAGATAAATAATATAAAGCATCCAAGTACTAGATAATCATAGGCATGTGTTCCATATATAGTCATACGTGCTCGCAATGAGAACTTGCACAACATCTTTTGTCCTGCCAGCCCGTTTGCAGCGGGGCCTCAAGAGAACTACTGGCAATTATGGTGCTCCTTTTAATAGAGCACCAGAGCAAAGCATTAACACTCCGTGAACACATGTGATCCTCACATCAAAGCCATTCCCTCTGGTTATCCCGATTATTGTCACTTCGGGGCCTTTTGTTCCGGACAACAATATGTGTATACAACTTGTAGGTAAGACCATAAACAATACTATCATAATGAATCAATAACATGTTCACATCTCAAATCATGGCACTTGGGCCCTAGTGACAAGCATTAAGCATAACAAGTTGCAACAAAGTCAAAAAGCACTAATAGTAGATACTAGGCACCATGCCCTAACAATCTGATGCCATTATATGAACGATCTCATCCAATCCCTACCATCCCCATAGCCTACAGCGGGGGATTACTCACTCATGGATGGGGGAATCATGGATGGGTGATGGAGAAGCGATGGTGATGATGATGGCGATGATCTCCTCCAATTCCCCGTCCCGGTAGGGCGCCAGAACGGAGTTTCTGGTTCTGAATCGCGGAATCTGGTGGTGGCGGCGTAGCAGAATTCTCACTGGAAAAACGTCAACCCCCCTTGGTTTTTAGGTCAAGAGGCAACTTATAGGCGAAGAGGGAGGCCGAGGGGGTGACCGAGGCGGCCACACCACCCCCCGGCGCGGCATGGCCTGGCCCGCGCGGCCAGGTGGTGTGGGCCCCTCATGGCCCTCCTCCGTCTCCTCTTCTGGCTCCATGAGTCTTCTGGTGAAATAGGATTTTTGGCATATTTTCCGGGATTTTTCCTGATAGTTGATTTTCTGCACAAAAACTAGACACCAAGGTAATTCTATTGAAAACAATGTTATTCCGTGTTAGTTCTATCCAAATCACACAAGTTTAGAGGAGAAACAATAGCAAAAGTGTTTGAGAAAGTAGATACGTTTTCGATGTATCAACTCCCCCCAAGCTTAGCTTATTGCTTGTCCTCAAGCAATTCAGTTGAAAACTGAGTGCGATAAAAGAAACTTTCACGAACACATTTGCTTCATAAGATGTATATATTCTCAGCATATGATCAACTACTTAGGCAATTCATAATAAAGAGTATGAAACTAAGTTTACTTAATAATCATTGCAAGCTATGAAGAGATTCTAACTCAAAAATAGTAAGTAGCATGAAGCATAAACATAGGCAACATTGCAATGCTCATAAAAAGGTATGATAGAGTGGCATCTCGCTTGCCTTTGATTGTAGAGCAAACATAAATGCCAAGGCACCTCTGAAGTTCAAGTGAAGACTAGAGGTAAAGATATCAAAGATATAAGCATCAAAGTCATGACGCAATTAATCCAAATTTTGAGACATGCATATTACACTAAGAATGACAACTATGCCCATAAGGCATGGCTCACATGTATCAAATGATTCAAAATCAAGTGATTCCAAAAGTCCATCAGAATGGAGTTTCTTCATGCGTTTAACGCCAATATGACCTAGACGACAGTGCCACATATATGCAGATATATCATTATCAAGTTTAATCCTTTTAGCATCAACATTATGAATATGCGTAATACTACTATCGAGATCAAATAGAAATAAACCATTCAACACAGGTGCATAACCATAAACGATATCATTCTTATAAATCGAGCAACCATTGTTTTCAGATTTAAAGGAATAACCACTTTGCATCAAACACGATCCGGATACAATGTTCATGCTCAGTGCAGGCACCAAATAACAATTATTCAAGTTTATAACTAATCACAATGGCATATGGAGAGGTAGCGTCCCGACGGCGATCACATCAACTCTTGATCCATTGCCGACCCGCATCCTGACCTCATCCCTTGCTAGTTGTCACTTGTTCCGCAGCCCCTGAACCGAGTTACATATATTAGAAACCGATCCCGTATCAAATACCCAGGTGCTACTGCGAGTACTAGTCAAGTACACATCAGTAACATGTATATCATATATACCTTTGTTTGCCTTGCCGGCCTTTTTGTCTGCCAAATACTTGGGGCAATTACGCTTCCAAGGGCTAGTCCCCTTACAATAGTAACACTCGGTGTCAGACTTAGGGCCAACTCGGGGTTTTCTTTTCAGGTGTGGCAACAGATTTGCCACCCTTCTTTCCCTTGTTCTTGCCTTTCTTGTCCTTCTAGAAACCGGTGGTATTATTGATCATCAACACTTGATGTTCTTTCATAATCTCCACTTCTGCAGTCTTAAGCATTGACAGAAGCTTGAGAAGAGACTTCTGCATGCCTTGCATATTATAGTTCATCACAAAGCTCTTGTAGCTAGGTGGCAGAGATTGGAGAACACGATGTATGCCTAAGTCAATGGGAATCGTTATTCCTAAGGACACAAGCTTATCGGCGTACCCAGACATTTTGAGTACGTGCTCACTAACGGAGTTGTTTTCCTCCATCATGCAGCTAAAGAACTTTTCAGAAGCATTATAACTCTCTACGGCAGCATGGGTATCAAAAATCATTTTCAATTCTCCCATGGTATCAAAGGCATTGCCATTTTCGAAACGCTTTCGAAGTTCTGGCTCTAGCCCATATAGTATGCCGCAATGAACTAAGTTGTGGTCCTCCTGACAAGTTATATAGACATTCTTTTCCTCATCAGGGGAATCAGGAGCTGGTGGAGGGCCTAGCAGCGCCTCTAGCACATATTGCTTTTGTGCAGCAGTGAGGAGAATCCTCAAATTCATTGCCCAGTTGGTGAAGTTGCTACCATTCGCAGCAAGTTTCTCTTTCTCCATGAACACATTGAAATTAAAAGCAGGTGGTGCCATCTACAACAGAATTGGTAAAGTTTATTTAGACTAAGTTTATGATAGAGTGAGTTCAACTAATCCAAATTACTAATGAACTCCCACTCAAAAACGACATCCCTCGTGTCCTTTTGGTGATTACATGAACCAAATCCACTACACCAAGTCCGATCATCACGTGAGATGATGTAGCTTCAAAGGCGAGCATCTATATGGGCATCATATCAACTATATGACTCATGCTTAACCTTTCGGTCCGTGTTCCGAGGCCATGTCTGTACATGCTAGGCTCGCCAAGTAAGAACCTTAGTATTCGCGTGTGTAAAACTGTCTTACACCCGTTCCTATGAAAGCGTAGATTCGAGTACATCCGATCATCACGTGATGTCTCGAAACACGATCCACAGAACGGTGCATACTTAAGGAAGAACACATTTTTTATCTTGATATCTAAATGAGGGATCATCTTACAATGCTACAAAAAGCGCCAAACTAGCAGTATAAGATGCTAACATCTAATGTGTAAAGTGAGATGATATGGTCCATGCATTTGATCTCTATCATTTGTATCGTGGTATGATCTCTATCATTCCTTTGTGTGTAAGGCCAAGGTCTATGGAACTTACACATTGAATGTGTTGTAAGAGTATCTATCATACATATACTTACAACAATACCATATCAATACACTAGCCCAGCAACGATCTAAACTAGACGCCTCTAATTTATCAATTGCAAGTTTTACGTGGCTTAGGGCTTTGGAGATAGAACCGGTCTTACCTACGAACATGAACCACAACGAGGATAACCAAGTTATTAGCAACTCGTTGTAAATCAGATATTGACTATAGTAAGAGAGACAAACACCCGCCAGCCACTTATGCAAAACAAATTGCATGTCAGTCGTGGAACCGGTCTCATGTACAATGACATGTAAGGTTGGTCCGGGCCAATTCATCCCACTATGCCACCAATATCCAAAATACAAATAAGATGCAATAACATGATTATCATCGCCCACATATAAACATATGTGTACTACCCGTGCAAAGCACCTACGCATAGATCAGGCTCTAATACCACTGTTGGGTCCGCAGCATAGAAAATAAAAAAATTCCTATGATGAGAACTATACGCCAAGATCTATCTACTAGGTACAGAGCAACGGGTAGACATACATCCATCGAGAACTTACCCTCGAAGACAACGAGTTTTGTTAACGAGTAGGAACTCGTGGTTGATGTAGTCGTACACTTGCCGATCTCAAGATCGTGTGGAAGTCCGAGCGCCGCAAATCAGCAGCGCATCCATCCTCGCACACACGTTCAAGCCACCGGACAACCTCCACCTCCTTGCTCCAGCGATCCAGCGGAAGCAGCAGCTCCTTCTAGACGAAATGCCACCGGGAACATGTATCTCGCTAATCCGAGACCATGGAGGAATAATTCTAGAGGGGGAGAGAGATCCTTCATGAGGAGGTGTGTGGAAGAAGGAGGAAGAGGGGGCCTTTTATAGGAGGAGGGGGGTGACCCTCCCCATGGCCGGCGCCTCATGGGGGTTGACCCCTCACCTCCCCCATTCATGTGGTGGTAACCCCTCCACATTAAAATGCCTCTTCACAATCCCTTTCAAAGTCTCCACTTTAAATGCATTAAAATTCTCTAAGTTTAATGCTCTCTCATTTAATAAAACTCTTTTATTAAATTTATTCAGAATTTTGTTAATTACTTTAATTAACAAACATTCACATATAACCCCTTTGCAATATTTCAATATCACATGTAGAACCACTTTCTGCAATTTCACCTGAAACAATTCCGGTTTCTATCGAAACAATTCCTGCGCTTTGCAATTCTTTCGTCTGAAACATATGTGCTCCAAAATGGTGTCCGGTAACTCTTAAGTGTATCACCCTACGGTTCGTGAATAATGCATACATGATTGAGACTCCTCTCAGATCAATAATCAGAAGCAGGACCTGGAGATCCATACTGACTCCTACATATTCAACGATGACTTTTGTGATCGTGAGAACCTTTAACGCTAGTAATTTAATCCCTTTGTCTCATGATATAATACATGTCCGAGATTCGATCATCGGTATCCAAATACCTAGTTTGATCTCGTTATTGACATGCACTCTTTTCTCGTTCCCATGATATAACATTCTAGTGATCACATCACTTGCTTGCAAGCTATCTTAATGTGATGTCACCAAGAGGGCCCAGAGTATATCTATCCGTCATCGGGATTGACAAATTCCACTCTTGATCCATGAGTCTCAACATAACACCTTCGTAGCACTGAACCCATCTTTATAGTCACCCTGTTACGGTGTGACGTTTGATGTTATCAATATACTCTTTAGGTGTTAGCAATTAACATGATCTCATGGTCTAAGGATAAAGATTACTTTGTATGATGTTATAGCAATATAAACATAATGACTTGATAGTAATGCTATAATTCGGATGAATGTTCATCCTATCATTTCACAAATGTTGTGACCTTGTTATTAACAACATCCAATGTCCATGATCAGGAAACCTTGATCATCTTGTTAATCAACAAGCTAGTCTATAATAGAGGCATAACTAGGAACCCTTTTTTGTTTATTAAACACACGTGTATTGATGTTTCCGATCAATACAATTATAGCATGCAAAATAAACATCTATCATATATAAGTAATACATAATAACAACTTTATTATTGCCTTCTCAGGGCATATTTCCTTCAAATGGGCCCTCTCCCCTCCGAGAATTGGCCCATTAAGCCTTTGACCAATTAATTGATTTTTCTCTTTATTAAATAATTATGAATAAATGATTAAATCAATATTTAACATTCATTCACATATTATTCAACCTCCATGGCTATGGAACACCTTCCACCTCCACTCCAGACATCCTCCGGACTTACCGAAACCCTTCCGATTTTCTCTCTACTATTTTTCGGTGATTCCACTGATCCTATAAACACTCTCTAAGCATCATCAAGCCCTTAAGAGTGATACCCCACGGTTTGGGAACACTCCAGACATGGTCGGGACACTCCCGCACCAATGATCGATACAGGGACCTGGATGGCCATGTGACCCCTGTGTGTTCCACGAAGATCTTTCGTCGTTTGAACCGGGACAGTCATGTCTTATTCCCTTTGTCTCTTGATACTTGCATTGCCCAAGATCTGATCAATGACATCACTATGTCGTGTTCAGTCTCGTTACCGAACAACGCTACTTGACTTGTTCCCGACAAGTGATATCCCCGTGATCAAATCACATGTTGTGCAGCTATTGGATATAACTTCTCCGAGTGGGCCCTTTGAGTATCTTCCCGTCACATGGACGGACAAATCCCGCTCTTGACATATATTTCCTCTACGGTTTCCTCCGAATACCTGAACACACCTTTATAACCACTGTATTACCAAGTGGCGCTTGATGCTATCTAAGCACTCTCAGGAGACAGTGATTGATATAGCCTCACGGTCTAAGGAATAGTCTACGGGGATCCATTTCTAATCATCATAACTTGAACTTCGTGACATGATCGGATCACGATGTTTAGGTTGGGTATTGGTTCATCATCTCATTCTCGGAATGAGATGACTCCATTTCCAACTGGCATAAATGCCACATGATCAGGAAACATGATCATCTGTTGACCAATGAACCAGTGACTAGAGTTTCACTGGGAACCCCTGGTTGTTTGTATATCACACGTGTATTGATGTTTCCACTAAATACAGTTATAGCATGATATAAAACTTAATCATAAACTATATGAAATATGATAATAGTCCTTAGTACTATTTGTCTCTAGGGCATATTTCCAACAGTCTCCCACTTGCACTAGAGTACAAATACACTAGTTGCATTTATTCTCAATCATTGGCACCATATATCGGGCACCCTGAACATGCTTGCTCATGTGAGAGGTTGAGTCTTGGGCCTGTACTTTACAGTCCCAAATCCTTTGCAACTTACTAATGTCACCTTGATTGACATTAATACTTTATCATCACATGATAGCATCTATGTGTATGCATCGTCGCTATGGCAGCGGAACGAGGCCTGATTCCAGGAGCCTACAGTGACTTTAGATCAACCTCGACGGCTTTATCATGGGCACTGTGCCCTGGGACACATCATTCTACGTTAAAAGCGAACTATCCCCGCCATAACATTATACAACACTTTAGATGATACCCTTATTTATTATTATAGATGTATTCATCGAAACACCAGTGCACTCTGTGCAACTTTCGATGTTTTGTTCACCTCACTTCCTACTTGACTTTAATCGGTATCTACAGGAGTTTCCAACATATTCTTTTACAACATAACCCTTTATGTTTTAAGATATGTCATCCTTTATGGATTTTGAAAACATGTCTGCAGTTCTCTATTAGACACTGCGGACAAACTTGGCTCAACATTCTGTGATTCGAACTTAATCACTTTCAAATGTTCCTTCTTGGATCACATATTACGTCAAGTTATCATCATGGTTTACTAAGATAGAACCTATGTCTCAACATAGTGGATGACTATCATCCTTTTCTTTCTTTCAACCATTGATGTTCAACTTAATACTATTCCTAATTTGAGTTATTAAGGACCAGTTCATTAATTAACTTCTATTCCTTAAGGAATACTACATAATATCATAATACACCTATTATCAACTTCTACATCTTATAAATCATTATTTATAAGTATTTGCACTTTCATTCTTAACACAATTAAGAATTATTATATAAGCTCCCACTCAAAAATATGTCATTCACATATTGTTTTAGGAAGACTTTCATAGCTCCCACTCAATTTTATGAAAATTGCATATCCACTCACTATTTTGAACAACTTCAAAATCCTTTGATCAAATATCAAACTTGGAGATTTACTATGAGATGCTAGTACTGTTGCTAGTTTTAAATCCACTAGACATGTAGCACACTTGAATCAAATTCATTTGAATTTGTCCAATACTTGACAAATTGTGCTTTTTGTCATTGACCCCCTTTTCCACTATGGCTTTGCAGCCATTTGGGAAAATTCCAAGTAACCCCTTTTATTTGTGAGATTCAACAACTAACTGCTTTCTAATCTCAAGGGAATTTTGCTATTAGGATTTCTCATGATTTAGTTTACCATTATTTCCTTAGTAGTTCGTAGGTATGTCATATTCCAAGAATCATGACAAATGATTCACAAATGTCTCCATACAAGATATGGATTACATTTTGAATCCTACTTCATGTAGTGAAAACACTAGTGGGGAAAACACAATGATCATATCATTGATTCTTTCCTTTGTGAAGAGAATCGTTCAGGAACGTTGTCCGTTGCGCTTCTCAACACTCTGATGCAGGGTTTTGAACCCTCATTGTGTTTTTCACTATTTTCCATTTGCTCCATAATTGAGAAACATCACTAAAAGTGAGTTTTCTCAAGAATGTACCAAAATCCAAGCAATACAAATTTTGCTTTCCTTTTGGTTTCAGCTATGGATTTCGTATTCAAAGTTTCTAATGAATACTCTACAAGGACTTATTCTCTATTGTTTTGGTTATATCGAATAACCCCAAAACTTTCACGAATTCAAATGGTTCACTACATTCTAATTGAGTGCTAACTATTTCTTAACTAATGGTCTCTACATCTACACTACAACGATTTATTTGGTGCCTTCTATTCACCCATTTGATATCTAATATCATATTGTGATGCTGTGCATTTTGACGTTTCAAAACACTTTGCATTCCACAATTTCTTTTATGCCATTCTTATAAAGTCGAATTTCATTACTATTCATCAAATCATAGTAATTAGATTCTCTTTTATATTTATACCATTTGTTGATGAAACATTTTGATCATATCAAATAATTTCATATTCATGTTTCCTTTGGTAAACTACTTTACACATTTAAACAATCATATAATGATAATTACCATTTTCGTTAAAACACAATACATCGAATATATATTTACTTTTAACAATTCATTAAACACTTTGTATTCAAGTAATACACGATGTTCAAGTTATTTTGCTGTACTTAGGCATGATTTATATGTGATAAGAAATTGAATGACTTTCACATATTATCAACATAACTTTGAATTTAAACAATGGTTTTTCATTCCGTAATGAAATGTCATTTAAGTTGGGTATTTTAAAGCATTTCGATATTTTACAAATGTTCATGCATTATCAATTAGTTTCAAACAACAAGGATAATTCACACATAATCAAACAAGATATGAACACGAATAGAAATCATTCATAAAAGTAGAACAACTATTTGTTACAAACTCATATGAATAACCGTCTCACAAAGTGTGAGACACACTAAAGAAGTTCACAATCTCTTGATTACAATAATCATCCTAAAACATAAACTAAATGATAAATGTCGAGGGAGAGTGTCGTCGGCAATCATCATTATGCCCGCCATCAACACGCAACGTCAGCTCCTCTCCAGCAAGCACCTCTCATGCAGAATGACCTGTTTTCAGCAAAACAGAACAAGTATCAAATATACATAACACTACAAATGTGTTTGCAAGATTATAACATTTATAAACTGTATATCAAATATATACCTTTGTCATCGATGACCTCTCCGGTGATTGGTTCAACCTTTACGTTCCTAAAACGTAATATGAACTCCTGGAAATCCAATGTTTCCGTATCACCACTCATGATGCTACTCCAGACATGTCATTCATAGCTGGGAGGCAACGATCAAAGCAGTACGCCTATCGCAAATGGATCATCCATCCAGTAATCCACGAAGTAAACCAGTCTCATGTGTGCATCAAGCATGCGCTCCAAGTGACCCTTCAGACATGTATGCTCCTCCATCTGTATGGAAAGGAACTCTCCAAGCAGCTCGTGCTTCCACATGCGCACATGGCCTATGAACTCTGCTCTTAGCTGATCCACCATTGAATATGGATCAAGTCACCCATGAGCGGATGTAGATCATCCACCATCCCGTAACACATTATTATCTGAATGTAGGTGGACATCTCTTGACGATAGTAGCGGTTTGCCAACTCTTGTGGGGTTTCATAGTAGTCTGGCTCAGTCAAATCCATCGTGCGGCGTATGTAGTCTACCACATGATTCCTAGTAAGGAGATCATTCAGGCGCACAAGCCAACTAGGGAAGTTGGATCCATCAAGTCTAAGTTTCTCACCCTTTACCCATTCCTCAATGACAAAGTAAGCTTCACGGTGAGCCATCTACATTTATAATTACAAAAGGAATTTAGACTAAGTTTATAATTAAATGAGTTAATAATAACTCCACTCAGAAACACCTATCCCCACAAGGGTTCCTAGTGATAACACGACCCCTATCAGCCACATCTCCCCCGATTGACACGGCCATCGATGTGGGTTCAAAGGTAAACGCTAAACGTCGGTCACATCATTCATGTGACTCGTGCTCGATCTTTCGACCATCCGTGTTCTGAGGCCACGCTTCTATGGCGTGCTAGGCTCGCCAACTCAACCTTAGTGTATTCGCTGTGCAACATGGCCCATTGTATGTGAACGTAGATATGTCTGACACCCAGGCCTATACCCTGGATCGCCTCATACCGAAGAACTTTCTTGGTGGTGCACACTAAGGGGGAACACAATCGTTGGTAATTTTAACAGGGATCATCTTATTAGGCTACTGTCGAGTATCTAATACTAGCACACAATAAGATATACAAACAATAACATTGACTGTAAATGCGATGTGATATGGTCCTTCACGTCGTGATCTCCATCTGTCGTCACCAGATTCTGGCGCCGTAGATACCAGGGTACCGGTGTCATTCCGACGTGCTAGTCCATCACCTCCATGACTATCTACTACTACGTAACAAAAGGTAATCACTTTACCTTTGCCACAACCATATCACAAAGCAACGCCCCCTGCAAAACAAAGTTAGACGCTTCTACTTTATCTTTGCATGTTTTACGTGGCTAAATGGGATTTCGCACAAGAACCATTCTTATCTATGAACTTTCAGCACAACGATGATCGAGTAGTTGTCTCTACTACACCCCTTTCGGGGCCCTCCATTGCAAATGGTATACCAACTAATGCAAGAGAGACAGACACCCCCCTAAGCCACTTTATACAGTACAAGCCGTATGTCAAGCGTGGACTAGTCTCGCGAATGAACGCGTAAAGTCGGTTGGGGACGCTTCATCAAGCATTACTACGGTATACACAAGTACATGTGGGAGGGTAACAACTAAAAGATCAACGCCCACACGCTACATCTCGTGTGTTCTACCCGTACTAGCATTACTACGCATAGATCTAGCTCTAATACCATTGTTGGAGTTCCGCGTATGAAAACAATAAAACTTTACCCTACGCCCTAAACCCCTGAAGCTGCCAGGACCTATCTATTAGTAATACAGTAACAGGAGGGGCTTTTCGCGAACTTACCCTTGAAGACCGAAAAGCATTGTCAACGCTCAGGAGAGCGTGGTTGATGTAGACGAGCCGAAGCCGGCCTCAAGGTCGTGATGAAGTCCTTGCGCTCATGTGGCTCCAACGACTTGAGTGTCTCAAGTGCGACACCTTGCGGGGAGTTACACATGTTCGGTGCCTGACGATGACTCCCGCTTCCCCGATCCAGCGGAAGTAGAGCTCCCGGATCCGAATCCCGCAGCGCGACGGCGCTCCGCGGTGAAGATATCTCTCATTCGCACAGTCCAGACTTGGGACCACGGTCATGAGAGAGAGAGGGGAGAGAGAAAATATCAATTAGAGGTCCTCCCAAAAGTTAGAAGACCTTTATTGATTATTGGTGTGTTTTATTTGGCCAAATACCCCCACTATATATAGGGGAAGGGGAGCTACTACCTCCCTCAAAGTCCCGGGGTGGGACTAAAGGAGAGGAGGGGGAGGGGTGGCACCGCCGGCCACCCCCATGGGCCCCGCGTGGGGGGATAGCCCACTAGGGCGCCAGCCACCCCCTTGGCCCCTTCTCCCTCTCTCCTTTCCCTAATGGGCCCTCTCCCCTCCGGGAATTGGCCCATTAAGCCTTTGACCATTTAATTGATTTTTCTCTTTATTAAATAATTATGAATAAATGATTAAATCAATATTTAACATTCATTCACATATTATTCAACCTCCATGGCTATGGAACACCTTCCACCTCCACTCCGGACATCCTCCGGACTTACCGAAACTCTTCCGGTTTTCTCTCTACTATTCTTCGGTGATTCCACCGATCCTATAAACACTCTCTAAGCATCATCAAGCCCTTAAGCGTGATACCCCACGGTTCGGGAACACTCCATACATGGTCGGGACACTCCCACACCAATGATCGATAGAGGGACCTGGATGGCCATGTGACCCATGTGCGTTCCACGAAGATCTTTCGTCGTTTGAACTGGGACGGTCGTATCTTATTCCCTTTGTCTCTCGATACTTGCATTACCCGAGATCTGATCAATGACATCACCATGTCATGTTTAATCTCGTTATTGAATAATGCTACTTGACTCGTTCTGACAAGTGATATACTCGTGATCAAATCACACGTTGCGCAGCTATTGGATATAACTTCTCCAAGTGGGTCCTTGAGTATCTTCCCGTCACATGGACGGACAAATCCCGCTCTTGACATATATTTCCTCTAGGGTTTCCTCCGAGTACCTAAACACACCTTTATAACCATTGTATTACCAAGTGGCGCTTGATGCTATCTAAGCACTCTCGGGAGACAGTGATTGATATTGCCTCACGGTCTAAGGAATAGTCTACGAGGATCCATTTCTAATCATCGTAACTTGAACTTCGTGACATGATTGGGTCACGATGTTTAGGTTGGGTATTGGTTCATCATCTCATTCTCGGAATGCGATGACTCCATTTCCAACTAGCATAAATGCCACATGATCAGGAAACATGATCATCTATTGACCAATGAACCAGTGACTAGAGTTTCACTGGGAACCCCTGGTTGTTTGTATATCACACGTGTATCGACGTTTCCACTCAATACAGTTACAGCATGATATAAAACTTAATCATAAACTATATGAAATATGATAATAGTCCTTACTACTATTTGTCTCTAGGGCATATTTCCAATAGTTAGGCCCTTGGGAAGAAGAAGAAGCTCCCTAATCATAGGTAGGCTGCTGGTACAAGGACTCCCCCTCATTCGAGGGCTAGACCGAATCATCTGTAGCCTCCCTTCCAATCCCCTGCTCCTGCTGGGAGAGCTCCCCCAGATCCGTGTCGAGCACTTCCTCAGTGAGTGACCATCCTACCCTGGTTTCAATGTTAAACAAAATAGGTGCAGGCAAAAGAACAACATGCTCGGACTTACTCCTCCAACCAGCCTTGAGAAAGGTTATTTCATAAGACAAATCACTCAAATTAGCCCAAGAAGAAACAAATTTATGATGTATCATGGAATTAAGGTCAAGCCTCTCTATGGGAAACTGTAGGTCTAGATGATGAGGCATTACACCATGCAAAGCTAATAACCGAGAGGCGATGAGGCCTCCACAAATTCCACCTTTCTCGTGGTTAGCAGCAAGACAAAAAGCTATCAAGGCACCCAAATTTTAAGTTCTATCTCGTTTTAAAGCAGCTGAGATGAATGCTAGATCATATGAGGATAACTTATTAGTAGTTTTCCTAGCGAGAACATACTTGGCAATAAAGTAAGCAAAGTAGCGAATAGACGGGAGATGAATGTTACGAATTTTCCCACTCTCCTTTGAGAAGCTGCTCCCTTGGCAAATCTCCGCATACAAGTCCATGAGTGGTGCAGGTCACTCTTTAATCCTTTCACACGATCCCCATTGGGGTACTTTAATAGCTGCACAAAAGTCATCAAAAGGAAGATTCACAGCTATATTGTAAATTTTGTAGTGAACCATGGGGTTAGGCAGAGAGCAACTAAATCGAAAGTCCTGCACCATAGACATAGTTAGTTTCACAAATTGGTAAGGTTCATCTCCCACAAAATGCTCCAATCCTGCATTAGCAATTAAAGTATGGAAGTCCTGAGAAATCCATGCAGCCCTCATGAATTTGGGGCATGGATAGATGGAAGGAAAAACTTCCTCCTCTCGGTGAACCTTCATAACCTCAGGCACCCTTAGTTCATGTTGGTTGAGTTGGTCTTCATTCATCTTCTTTTCTAAAATTTAGGACAACCATCATACAAGTGATTGCAAAGTGATTACATAATGAAGGGAACTACTCATAGGGACTTGTAAGAGGCCTAATCATGCATCAAAACAATTTCTCTAAGCATTGAATAAGCTTACAAGCTCACATAACTTGTCACCTACAGCAGCAAAATACTCAAGATATAAACCACTAAACACAAATCTACTTGGACAAGTGGAGGAGTCACATACCCAAGAACAAATGCTCCAAATTTCAGCAGCAAAGATGGGCTAAGCAAGGAGACCGAAAAATCATGGACAAGAACAGCAAGAAGGCGATTTCGAGCAATGAACTGGTGTTTTCTCGAGAGAGAGAGAAGGAAATGGCAAGTGAGAGAGTGAGTGGAGGGCCAGGGGTGGCCCACACCATGGCCAGGCGCGTCCCTAGGGTGGCCGCGCCACCAGGTGGTGAGCCTGCCTGGTGGGCCCCCCTGGGTCACTCCAGGTACTCATCTGCCCTTTTTTCACGTAAAAATTTAATATGAATTTTCTGGGATTTTTCGAGACACTTTATTTTTTAGCAATTTTCAGGTATTGATGAATGATTTTCTGACAGAAAGATGCTTTTGGAATGATGCAATGACAAAATAGAACTAAAACTTCAGAAGTTCTAAGACACTTTAATATGCAAGCAACTAGCAAAAGAAAAGTAAACTAAGCGAAAGCAAAAACTAAAATGAATAAAATAAAAGTAAGCAAAGATAATCATGGTGAAAACATTGTTTTGTTCATTAAAATCCCTTTGTTAACAAGGTTGATCAGGTCTTGTTACCAAAACAATTTTATATGAAACAAAACTTTGTATTCCACTAATGATTATGTTACCTCGACCTTGATAGCAATGGTCCCAATCATAATAGTTTCATATTTTTCTCGTGGTATGGGAAAATATATTTCTCCAACTTGGATGCCATCAACATGTTCAATTGAATTTAAACCATAGGTCCTATCAATCTTCTTGGGGAAATAGACAGTATGCTCCTTGTAATTAACATTAAAAGTCACCTTTCCTTGATTACAATTAATAACAGCTCCTGCAGTATTAAGAAAAGGTCTCCCAAGAATAATAGACATATTATCATCTTCAGGCATTTCAAGCACAACAAAGTCAGTTAATATCAAGCAATTATGAGCCACTTGAACAGGTACATCCTCACATATACCAACAGGAATAGTAGTAGATTTATCGGCCATTTGCAAAGATATATCAGTTGGTATTAATTTTTCCAATTGAAGTCTCTTATAGAGAGAAAAAGGCATAACACTAACTCCTGCTCCTAAATCACACAAAGCAGTTCTAACATAACTGTTTTTAATAGAGCATGGAATAGTTGTAATCCCTGGGTCTCCAAGTTTCTTTGGAACCTTACCATTAAAGGAATAATTAGCAAGCAAAGTAGAAATTTCTTTGTTATGGATCTTCCTTTTATTAGAGACAATATCCTTCATATACTTTGAATAAGGTGGTAATTTAATAGCATCAATCAAAGGAATTTGCAAAAATAAAGGGTTTCATCCACTCCCAAAACTTATTATAGTGTTCATCTTCCTTTGACTTGTGTTTCTTATCAGGGAAAGGCATAGGTTTTTGAACCCAAGGCTCTCTTTCACTACCATGTTTCTTAGCAACAAAATCTTCTTTAGTATATTTAGTATTCTAGTGTGCCTTTCAGGTTCTTCTTCAACTTTTTCTTTATCAGGAGCATCATTTTCCTCATTGCCACTTTCAGTTTCAGCATCAAAGATAGATATACTATTAGGATCTTTAGCATGTTCAGAAGGTTCTACAATAGTTTTACGTTTATTTTTTCTTATCTTAGGAGTAGTACCACTATTTTCAGTTTGTTGATAATCCTGCTCAATTCTTTTAGGATGCCCCTCGGGATATAGAGGATCCTGGGTAGCAGCACCACCTCTAGTTCTAATTTCATAAGCATGTTTTTTCATTAGCAGCATTAACTAGCAAGTCTTTTTGTAATTTAATAAGCTGATCAATTTGAGTTTGAACCATTTGAAAATGTTTAACAAGCATTTTAACATCATTAGAGGTTCTTTCCACAATATCCTTCAACTCAACAATAGCTCTAGAGTTTTCCATTAGATGATTTTACACCCTTTTATTAAAATTATCTTGCTTAACAATAAAAATATCAAATTCTTCTAAGCATTGATCAGGTGGTTTAGAGTAAGGAATATCACCTTCATCAAAATGTTGGAGAGAGTGTACCTCAATAGTGGATGAGTAGGGGATTGGCTTACATAATTCTTCTGTAGGAGGTAAATTCTTCACGTCTTCAGCTTTAATTCCCTTCTCCTTAAGACATTTTTTAGCTTCCTTCATTACTTCATCATTTAGTTCAATAACTCCCCTCTTCTTTGGTTTTGGTGTTGGTGTTGGCTCAGGCACAGTTAACTCAGGTGTAGTTGACTCAGGCGTAGTTGGCTCAGATGAAGTCCAGTCTTCATAATTCTTGCTTATTTTAGCCATTAATTCATCAACTTCTTTGGGAGTTCTCTTCCTGAAAACACAATCAGCACAACTATCCAGGTATGTCCTAGATTCTTCAGTTAGTCCATTATAATATATATCAAGAAGCTCATTTATAGGTAATGGACATCCAGCCTATGCATGAATCAAAGCACAAAACATTGCCCATGATTCAGGCAATATCTCTTTTTTCCCTGTTTAAAATCAAAAAGTTCCTGTAGAATAGCATGTCTAGCACTATGAGGGAAATATTTCTGAAGGAACATACTAATCAAGCAATCGGGGCTATCAATAGATCCAGGAGGTAAATTATTAAACAAAAAATTTGCTTCTCCTTTTAGTGAAAAGGGGAAAAATTTAGCAAAAAAGTAGGTGTGCATCTTAATATCATCAGAAAACAGGCCACTCATGGTAGAAAGCTCAGTCATATGTGCTACATCACTTTCATTCTTAGTCCCACAAAAAGGTTCTTTCTCAACAATAGTTATGTAAGATAAATCAAGAGAGAAATCATAATCCTTAGAGATGCAGCAAACTTAGCATTAGGAGATAATTTAGGCCTAACAGTATGTTTCTCAAGAAGACTCTTAATAGCACTCCTATCACGGGTGTTTTGGCATTCTTTAATAAATTCATCAGTCATTTCTATATATCTGTCTTCAATATCATAACTCTCTCTAGACTCAGGTGAACTGACAGGTGTAGTAGTGTCTTCATTAGGAGTTTCAGTATTTCTAGCTATAGTTCTAGCAATCGTAGCATCTAGGAAAGGACCTAATGAACCACTCTTATCAAGCACAGTAGAAGCAACATCATAAGTATCAGAAGTTTCAGATTCGGCAGTGGTAGCAGTATGTGTAGCATGTGTTTGTGGTGGTGTAAGGAACTTACCCATAGCAGATGGTGAATGAAGAGCAACAGAGGTGTTCAGAACCGTACCTCTCCTTGTAGTGGATGGTAAAATAGGGACCTTGCCATCACGAGACTTACCCATGATGGATGGATGGCAGCGAATAATGGTGATTCCATGTGAACTTGATAAATAGAGTTATACTCCCCGGCAACGGCGCCAGAAAATAGTCTTGATGACCCACAAGTATAGGGGGTGTATCGCAGTATTTTCGAGGGAAGTGAAACCCAATTTATTGATTCGACACAAGGGGAGCCAAAGAATATTTATAAGCCTTAACAACTGAGTTGTCACTTTAGTTGCACCTGGAAAAAATCTTGCTCACGTCAGTTTATCAGTAGTAACAGTTTTGTAGTAGCAATAGCAAAGTAATAGAAGTAGTAAAAGTAAAGACAGTAGTAACATTTGTAGTAAACAGTAGGATTAAAGCGTGGTAGGCATAGGGATGGATGGACGGGCGTTTCATGGACAAGACAATTCATATAGCAATCAAGACATAGGGCATTTGCAGATAAATAAGATAAAGCATCCAAGTACTAGATAATCATAGGCATGTGTTCCATATATAGTCATACGTGCTCGCAATGAGAACTTGCACAACATCTTTTGTCCTACCAGCCCATTTGCAGCGGGGCCTCAAGGGAACTACTGGCAATTAAGGTGCTCCTTTTAATAGAGCACCAGAGCAAAGCATTAACACTCCGTGAACACATGTGATCCTCACATCAAAGTCATTCCCTCCGGTTATCCCGATTATTGTCACTTCGAGGCCTTTGGTTCCGGACAACAATATGTGTATACAACTTGTAGGTAAGACCATAAACAATACTATCATAATGAATCAATAATATGTTCAGATCTAAAATCATGGCACTCGGGCCCTAGTGACAAGCATTAAGCATAACAAGTTGCAACAAAGTCAAAAAGCAAAAATAATAGATACTAGGCACCATGCCCTAACAATTTGATGCCATTACATGAACGATCTCATCCAATCCCTACCATCCCCATAGCCTACAGCGGGGGATTACTCACTCATGGATGGGGGAATCATGGATGGGTGATGGAGAAGCGATGTTGATGATGATGGTGATGATCTCCTCCAATTCCCCGTCCCGACAGGGTGCCAGAACAGAGTTTTTGGTTCTGAATCGCGGAATCTGGTGGTGGCGGCGTAGCGGAACTCTCTCTGGAAAAACGTTGAACCCCCTTGGTTTTTAGGTCAAGAGGCAACTTATAGGCGAAGAGGGAGGCCGAGGGGGTGACCGAGGCGGCCACACCACCCCCTGGCACAGCCAGGCCTGGCCCGCGCGGCCAGGTGGTGTGGTCCCCTTGTGGCCCTCCTCCGTCTCGTCTTCTGGCTCTGTGATACATCCATTTTGCATCACTATTCTATGTCATAATTCACTGTTATTCATTGATATATTTTGTATTGAGAGGTGATACTTATGTTATTTCATCTGTTTTTGCATGGTTGATGACCTTTGGAGCATGGACCGCTGCAGTCAGGATTCTGATGGAAAAGGTGCTGTTTGGAGGCAAAATTCACGAAGATCAAAAAATCCGGGAAAATATACGAAAAATCCTATTTTTCCAGAAGACGAAGGAAGCCAGAAGGGGGCCTGGAGATGGGCCACAGGGGGCCCATACCACCCCCTGGCGCGGGCTATCCTAGGCCGTGCCACCAGGTGGTGTGGCCACCCTGGTCCACCCCTGGCACTCCCCTCTGGCGTATATTATCCTCCTGAAACCCTAAGACTCCGGGGGCGACCACAAAAAATATTCCACCACCTCTACGGGGCGGAAAACACCAAGAGAGAAAGATCTCTCCGACAGATAGATTTCTGTCGGGGGAATTCCTTCCCGGAGAGGGGAGATCATCGCCATCAACACCACCGTCAAGCTGGACTTCATCGGGATCATCATCATCACCATCACCACCATCATCACCATCAGCACCCTCATCACCATCTCCATATTGCTGTAACTATTGGGTTGAATCTTGCATAGTTCACAGGGGAAACTTTCCCGGTGTTGATTACTCATTGTAGTTGATGCTATTGAGTGAACCATTGAATTATTGATTATGTTCATATTGTTATACATCATTATTCCATCTCTGGTCATGATCCATATGATGTCTTGTGAGTAGTTCATTTTGTTCTTGAGGACTGATACATTGCAAATGTATCTATAATTTTTGATGTTCCATGCTTGGTTTTATCTACTTTCTTGTGTTTTGTTCCAACTTTGGAGTACTTTTCATATGATTTCTTGGACTAACCTATTAACAAGAGCCACAGTGCCAGTTGCATGTTTTCTGCTGTTTTTGGTTCCAGGAAGTCAGAAAATGAATATTCTCGGAATTGGACGGGACAAAAGCCAAAGTTACTATTTTCCCAGAAGACTCACGGAGCCAGAAGGAGAGTCGGAGAGGGGCCATAGGGTGGCCACACCACCCCTAGGCGCGGGTCCACCTAGGCCGCGCCAGGGCATGGTGTGGGCCCCCTGGCCGCCCACCGACCTTGCCCTCTGGCCTATAAGAAGCCTCCCGAAGCCAAAACCCTAAATCGTCAATCAGAAATCCACGAAAAGTTCCGCAGTGCCGCTGCCACCGAAGGGGAGATTTGGGGGACAGAAACTCTCTGTTCCGGCACCCTGCCGGGACGGGGAAGTGCCCCCGAAGCCATATCCATCGATCTCCACCGCCATCTCCATCACCATTGCTGATTCCCATGATGAGGAGGGAGTAGTTCTCTCTCGAGGCTAAGGGTTCTACCGGTAGCTATGTGTTCATCTCTCTCTCTATGCGTGATCATATTGTGATCATGATCTTGTAATCTATAGATCTACCTTGCTACTCAAGTGCTTTAATAGATCTCTGCTCTCCCCATGTGTGTGAAAGTGACAGCGTGGACACCATGGTGGCACTTAGGCTAGAGATCTCAAATACTTGTTATGAGTTATATTTGGAGTTGGATGTCTTTATGAAATTGTGGTGTTTGTTGGAACCATCTAGTGCTCAAGGTGACAGTGTGGGGTTTTCTAGATGGGAAAGGCTTACTTTGAGGAGTGTTGTTATAGCCCTACCATCGATTAGAGTGTCCAACCGGAGAGTAGTTAAGAGTAGTATCATGAAGATAATATATTTATATGAGAGTGTTCACTAGTGAAAGTATGATCCCTAGGCCTTGTTTCTAAGCATTGATACTTCGTTTGCAATTAGATCTGTTACATGTTTGCTTGCTTCCATCTTTATTTCAGTTTGCCTTTAGTCTCTTCCACGCCATCAAAGTATTTTCTAGCACCGTTATCTTATATCCATACCACTTGTATTTCACTATCTCTTCGCCGAACTAGTGCACCTATACACCTAAAAAGTATATTGGGTGTGTTGGGGACACAAGAGACTTCTTGTATCTTGATTGCAGGATTGCTTGAGAGGGAATACCTTTGACCACTTCCTCCCCGAGTTCGATAAACCTTGGGTGATCCACTTAAGGGAAAACTTGCTGCTGTTCCACAAACCTCTGCACTTGGAGGCCCAACAACTGTATACAAGAATAGAAGTGCGTAGACATCAAGCTATTTTCTGGCGCCGTTGCCGGGGAGGAAAGGTAAAAGGTATTCACACCAGAGGATTGAAGAAGAAGAACCTTGCCAGGGAGGTAAGGTAAAAGGTATTCACACCGGAGGATTAAAGAAGAAGAACCTCCCACGGCAAACGCCTATTTTCTGGTGTGAGTACTCGAAGTTATTTCCTTTAGATTCTGCAATTTTGTCTTTTTGTTTCTTGTTTTCACTAGTTAGGCTTAATGGAAAATAGCAACAAAATTAGAGAGCTTTATAGTATTTATCTTGAGTTAGGACATGAAGTGTTTGAAGAGAAAATTAAAAAACCTATGTAACTTTATTTGCATGCTAATAGCAATGTTATTAGTATGAATTCTTTGAACACCATTATTGCTAATGCTATGGAAAAGTCTAAGCTTGGGGAAGCTAGTTTCTATGAAAATGATCTTTTTAGTTCCCCAGCTTTGGAAGATAGCTATTCTATTGCTTATGATGATACAAAACCTCAAATATATGATGATTGCAATGATGATTATGATATTTTTAGTCCACCTACTATTCAGGAGGAAATTAATTATGATTACAATATGCCTCCTATATTTGATGATTACGGTGATGAGAATGATAGCTATTTTGTTGAATTTGTTCCCACTACAATTAATAAGAATGACTATGCTTATGTGGAGAGTATTAATTCCTTTATGCATGTGGCTCATGATAAGAATGTTTTATGTGATAGTTATATTGTTAATTTTATTCATGATGCTACTGAAAGTTATTATGAGATAGGGAAACATGGTTTTATGCATCTCAACAATATTAAGTTTCCCCTCTTTATGTTGAAAGTCTTGAAGTTGCACTTGTTTTGCTTTCCTATGCTTGTTGCTTTGTTCTTTCATGACTTGTTTCTTTACAAGATTCCTATGCATAGGAAGTGGGTTAGACTTAAATGTGCTTTGAATTTGCTTCTTGATGCTCTCTTTTACTTCAATTCATATTTCTTATGTGAGCATCTTCTCAAACTAGCATACCTAACTTAAAGGCGTTAAAGAAAAGTACTTATTGGGAGATAACCCAAAAGTTTTAGATGAGGCATGGAAGTTATTACTTCTTTAATAACCACTCCTTATCCGTTTTATTTGCTTTTTGTTACAAGAGTAACCTCTAATGAGAGAGAAGTAATGATTGGGGAAGTTGCTGTCCCGAAACAGATTTTTGTGCTTCACCGTAAAAATTCGTGTAAAATCTCTGAACGTCTTTTTGAGGCGTGAATTTTTGTGCTTCTGCCCCAGGTTGTTATCTAACTTTCGTTAGTTCAACACTTTTTGATTTTAGCAACATAAGGTCTTCGAAAAGATTCGTCTTTACCTGCTGGTCTGTTTTGACAGATTTCTGCCATTATTTGCATTTGCTTCTTGTTGGTTCCTTTTTGAGTTCTTTTGGGGAATTTAGATTTTTGAGGGAAGTGCTACAGTTGCTAGTGTTCTAATGGGAGTTTATTTGGTGTTAGAACTGAACCTTAGGACTTATTTATCTTGAGTGCACTAATGTTGCTAATAAAGATTGTGTGAAGTTTTCTATGAAGGAAAAATTTCAGGTGTATGGAAGGAATGAGTAATGAGATGAAGGATGGACTAAAGCTCAAGCTTGGGGATGCCACGCGTGTCACCCCAAGAAATATCCAAGAAGTACAAGCGTCAAAGCTTGGGGATGCCCAAGGCATCCCCTTCTTCATCACTAAAAATCCCAGGTTTCTTCCAAACGCTTCATTTTTATTGTTTCATGCACAGTTGTGTTTTTCTTGGAGCGTCTTCTTTTTCGTTTTTGTTTTGGTTTTTAATTTGCTTTGTTTGCTTAGTTTTCTGAATAAATTGGTTGGACCCCCTCTTTCGTTTCTTGGTTTGCAAATAGTTTGGTTTGGTTTGGAAAAGAGTAGGAAAGTTCATGCTTATGTGGTAAAAAGAGCTTGTTTTTGACTGTGGCCTATGCTCTATCATGCCATGCTTGATATTGTTTTGGCTTTATGATTAGTATTCTTTGTTGTACCATGACTTGTTATAAACAATTGAGATTGCTTAATGTGCTTTGGATGAATCATGCGTTGTTTTAGCATATTAAAGCATAGTATTGTGGTATTCTCCTTTGATGCTTTATTTGGGTTGACTTGGCGCATGCTCACACCATGTTATGACTATCCCAAGTCACCATAAGCCTTTATTATCCTTTAGTTTTCAACTTGTAGTATCACTTTATGCTTTGATCAATGATGTTTTGTCGCTCTGCATGATTATGGTCATTATTGCTCTCTTAGTTTGGCGCTCCCAGTCTTTTGCTAGCCTCCACAACAAAGTATGAGTTCCACTCATGCATCCAACTCCCTAAACCAAGTTTTTCCAAAGATTCCACCATACCTACCTACTAGCTTATGCTATTCCAAGTATATTCATGCCTTTGTTTACCTTCCACTTGTTATGAGAAAACTAGTGATTAAAGCTCTCACGAACTTGATGGCACACTTTACTTTACTTACCCTTAATAAACTTGAACCATTGTGTATTTTATATCGTATATGCTTGCACGTATTTATCGGGAATTAGCAGAACCATGCTTTCATGGGGAACGCTTTCAACATTGCACTTGGTACTTGTACCTAGTTGATATCATGGTCTTTTGTATATGGATGTCGTCGGTGTGAAATGAAAGGGGAGCTTGGAAGTCCATGGAGTTATGTATATGTGTTAGAGAAACACCTAGGCCGCTGGTCTAATCCATGCTGACATGGTGGAAACCTGCAGCGTAACCATAATGAGCTGTCTATGAAGCATTCTTCTTATAACAAAAGAGTCCTATATTGAGAAAAAAGAGAAAAAGAAGAAAAAAAGAGATTATGAAAAGAGGAAAGAGAGAAAAAAGCACCATATTCCCATGGTAAATAAGAAGATTGCTGAGATGCTCATTGTCTGCTTGCCTTGTCATTTTGATATGGGGATTCTTCCGTATCATCGGGCAAGGGGTACCCCGTTGGCGGTTCTCTATGATACACATGTACTTACGATGACAAGAACTTACCGGTGACTAAACTTGAGTAGCATGAGGAGAGGCCCTCGTATTCAAGGGACTTGAGATTTCTAACTTATACTTCGTCAAGCATGTACACCATAGTTTGTTCACTTTAACCTTAATCACTTCAAGATGCTTATGATAGGGGCAATGAGAGCTGAAAGCTATAAGTACCATAATTTTTGGAAGCTCTTTATGAGACTTGAATCCCTACTTCCTTTTACAAAAGGCCTTTCTTCCACCATTATATTGAGTCTCCACCTTCTATACTTTATGCACCTACTTTGAGAGCATACTGGCCATTCTTAGTGCTATGTGCATTGTCCCAAGACTAGTTGATTGATGCATACTTTGATATTGCTTTTTTTAAACTATTGTATCTAGTCACTCTTATGAACTTTGAAGGTGTCCTATGCATTTATATTTGCTACTCTATTGAGGGACAAGCTAAATACTTGTATGCTATGTTTTCTTTATGTGAAACAAACAAACGTCTTGCAAAACATTGTTATTCATGAATCTTTTGTTTGTGCCTTTTCATGTTCCAACATAGTTGCTTTGTCTTATTGCTAGAACTTTGTCTTTCATGTTATGATTGAAGTACTATGATCCTAGCTATCAATGCTTTACAAATACTTTGATCAAGTTTATGATGGTGCATGTCACCTCAAAAATTATTCTTTCTTTTTATCACTTACCTACTCGAGGACGAGCAGGAGTTAAGCTTGGGGATGTTGATACATTGCAAATGTATCTATAATTTTTTATGTTCCATGCTTGGTTTTATCTACTTTCTTGTGTTTTGTTCCAACTTTGGAGTACTTTTCATATGATTTCTTGGACTAACCTATTAACACGAGCCACAATGCCAGTTGCCTGTTTTCTGCTGTTTTTGGTTCCAGGAAGTCAAAAAATGAATATTCTCGGAATTGGACGGGACAAAAGACAAAGTTACTATTTTCCCGGAAGACTCACGGAGCAAGAAGGAGAGTCGGAGAGGGGCCATAGGGTGGCCACACCACCCCTAGGCGCGGGTCCACCTAGGCCGTGCCAGGGCATGGTATGGGCCCCCTGGCCGCCCACCGACCTTGCCCTCTGGCCTATAAGAAGCCTCCTGAAGCCAAAACCCTTAATCGTCAATCAGAAATCCACGAAAAGTTCCGCAGCGCCGCCGCTGATGTCTATGCACTTCTATTCTTGTAGACAGTTGTTGGGCCTCCAAGTGTAGAGGTTTGTAGAACAGCAGCAAGTTTTCCCTTAAGTGGATCACCCAAGGTTTATCGAACTCAGGGAGGAAGTGGTCAAAGGTATCCCCTCTCAACAAACCCTGCAATCAAGATACAAGAAGTCTCTTGTGTCCCCAACACACCCAATACACTTGTCAGGTGTATAGGTGCACTAGTTCGGCGAAGAGATAGTGAAATACAAGTGGTATAGATAATTATAAGTGGTAACGGTGATAGAAAATAACTTGATGGCGTGGAAGAGATTAAAAGCAAACTGAAATAAAGATGGCAGCAAGCAAACATGTAACAGATCTAGTAGCAAACGGTGTATCAATGCTTAGAAACAAGGCCTAGGGATCATACTTTCACTAGTGAACACTCTCTCATAAATATATTATCTTCATGATACTGCTCTTAACTACTCTCCGATTGGACACTCTAATCGATGGTAGGGCTATAACAGCACACCTCAAAGTAAGCCTTTCCCATCTAGATAACCCCACACTTCCACCTTGAGTACTAGATGAGTCCAATAAACACCACAATTTCATAAAGACATCCAACTCCAAATATAACTCATAACAAGTATTTGTAATCTCTAGCCTAAGTGCCACCATGGTGAGCATGCTGTCACTTTCACACACATGGAGAGAGCAGAGATTCATTAAAGCACTTGAGTAGCAAGGTAGATCTATAGATTACAAGCTCATGATCACAATATGATCATGCATAGAGAGAGAGATGAACACATAGCTACGGTAGAACCTTTAGCCTCGAGGAAGAACTACTCCCTCCTCATCATGGGAATCAGCAATGGTGATGGAGATGGTGGTGGAGATCGATGCAGATGGCACCGGGGGCACTTCCCCGTCCCGGCAGGGTGCCGGAACAGAGACTTTCTGTCCCCCGAATCTCCCCTTCGGTGGCGGCGGCGTTGCGGAACTTTTTGTGGATTTCTAACTGACTATTTAGGGTTAATGCATCGGGAGGCTTCTTATAGGCGAAGAGGCAAGGTCGGTGGGTGGCCAGGGGGCCCACACCACCTGGTGGTGCGGCCAGGGCCAGCCCGCGCCACCACATGCCGTGGCCGCCCTGTGGCACCTCTCCGTCTCGTCTTCTGGCTCCGTGAGTCTTCCGGTAAAATATCGACTTTGGCTTTTGTCCCGTCCAATTCCGAGAATATTGATTTTCTGACTTTCCTGGAACCAAAAACAGCAGAAAATAGGCAACTGGCACTGTGGCTCTTTGTTAATAGGTTAGTCCAAGAAATCATATGAAAAGTACTCCAAAGTGTGGACAAAACACAAGAAAGTAGATAAAACCAAGCATGGAACATCAAAAATTATAGATACATTTGTAATGTATCAACATCCCCAAGCTTAACTCCTGCTCGTCCTCGAGTAGGTAAGTGATAAAAATAAAGAATAATTTTTGAGGTGACATGCACCATCATAAATTTGATCAAAGTATTTGTAAAACATTCAAAGTTGGGATCATAGTACTTCAATCATAACATGAAAGATGAAGTTCTAGCAATAAGACAAACAAAATATGTTGCAACATGAAAAGGCACAAACAAAAGATTCATGAATAACAATGCTTTGCAAGACGTTTGTTTGTTTCACATAAAGAAAACATAGCATAATAGTATTCAGCTCGTCCCTCAATAGAGTAGCAAATATAAATGCATAGGACACCTTCAAAGTTCATAAGAGTGACTAGATACAATAGTTTAAAACAAGCAATAACAAGTTATGCATCAATCAACTAGTCTTGGGACAATGCACATAGAACTAAGAATGGCCACTATGCTTGTGGCATCCCGGTCGCCGTGTTTTTGTGCATTGCATCATCATGACCGCATGCTCATGTCATCATGCCACCTTGCATTTGAGCATCGTCATGTCATCTTGCATTTGTTTGCATAAAACTATTTTCTAAAAGCCTAGTTTTGTTTTCTAAATCTCTCCCGTCTGTATTCAAATAAAAACCGGGTCTCCGGAATATTTTGTTTCGTCTACCAACGGATTTCAAAAGCCTCGTTTTAAATAAACAAAATTTATATTATTTTTATAGGAGGCAGCCAGCCAGGCCCGAAAGCCTAGCCGGCCACCTCCAAATTAAAACCCTAATTTGTCTAACCCCAAACCCTTTTCTACCCAATCCTAGTCTACCCAGCCCCCTCCACCTCACCCCATCCAATCCCCTCCCTCCACCTCACCAACCCCTCCACCTCACTCCCTCACCACAGCCAACACCTCCCCCGCGCGCAGCACGCACGCCAGCCCCGCCTGGCCATCCCCTGCCGCCACCTAGGCACGCCACCCAATCCGCCTGGCCCCACACCCCTCCTTTCCTGCCCACTCCCACAGCCACCAACCGCACGCTCCGCCTTCCCCAACTTCTGACCGCCCCGGCCCCACCCGGCGCCTCCCTCCCGACACGCACCACGCCACCCCCGCACGGAATCCCACCCGCGTCGTCGTCTCCCTCTCTACCTTATCCCCGCCCGTCCTCTCCACCCCGCCGCCGAGCCTGCTACGACCGCCGTCCTCGTCCGCCGCCCGCGGCGCAAGCCCTCCCTCGCCTCTCTGTTGCACAGCGTTGCCGGACCCTCCTCGCACGTGCCCGCCTCCGGCCGACCACGCCTCTGCCCGACGCAGCAGCGCCGCGCGCCCTCGCCTTCCTCGGCGCCCACTGCGCCCGTCCTTGGCCCCGTGCCGCCCGCGCGCCTGTGGCCTCCTCTGCCTCGACCCGGCCAGCTCCGAGCGCCCTCCCCGTTGAGCGCCTCCACCCCGTCCTCCTCCATCACCCCGGGCCCTCTGCGCCGTCCCCTGCGACCCCCTCCCGCCGGCGCCGCGACGACCTCGCCGCCCTCTCCACAAGCGCCTCCGGCCACCATTACGTCCGGCCTCCTCTTCTCTGAGCCGGTCGTCACCACGTGGTCGCCCTCACCGCCCTCTGCCGTGCCGTCCTCCACTTCCTTGATGGCCGCTGCCGCGTCTGCAAACCCTGGCCGCGTCAGCGTGCTCTGCCTCCTCCGTGCCGCTCCGCGCCGCTGGCCGCAGTGGCTTGGTCTCGCCACGACCGCCCGACGCTCATGGCCGCCTCTCTGCAGCCAGCTGCCCCATGTCGTCGTTGTACGTCATCCAAGCAGGACCGCCTCGTCCTGCCCTGCGTGTGCGCGTCAAGCATGGCCTCACAGGCGACACCCCAGTTCCCCTGCAAGCCGTGTCCCCAAGTTCGCCTAGTGCCACATCTCGTCATGCTCCGCTCAATCTCGCGTTGTGCTGATGGTATAGTGTTTGACTGTCTGATGTGATGCTCCATGTCTCGCCACTTCCTCATGCAACACATGCCAAGTTATGTTGCACACCGACGCTCTTGCTTTGGCTCGCTATACCTGTAGGCCAAGTTCATGTGGCGTCCGTGTGATATTCGTGTGAAGAGGGCGTGGTAGCATCACAAGATCGTCGTCCCGGAGCCCGATGTAACACTCCAAGGCCTCCTTCTTGGATTAGACGCAACCTCGAGAACAACATCGACATGGACCGATGGTCGAGACCTGAAGACCAAACCCGGACCCCATCGAAGCCCCGGTGAACTCCAAGATCTTCGGAACCCTAATGTGATCCCCTAACTAAGACCCCTATTCTATAAACGCCATCTATATAAATTGTTGCATATTAAATTGTTCATGTCGCATACATACTGTGTGGTTTGGGGGCATTATATTGATTCACCTAAATTAAATATGGAGTGTTTATGCGGAATATTTTTGTCTTATTCCGGACTCCATTTAAATTGGTGTAGTGAACCGATGCCAAGTTTTGTCTTGCTAAGACAACATTTAAAATGCGGGGTATCTAAATAACTTGAACCGTTTAATTAATTATCGGGACCCCGGTTCCGCTTAATATTGCCTAATCGCACCGCATCTGTGCCATGCCATGCATCATATCATAAGCATGCCGGATCTTCTGCCGTAGTATTAAATATTGCATCCGGTGTTCTTCTAGTGCTTTGCTTCTTCGCGGATTAGGCCGATGAGTGGATGCGAGTATCGACAAGTTCTCCGGATATGAACCTTTGGCAGTGTTTTCCCAGGCGAGCATCTCTCCTCCTTCTACCTATTTTGCATTTATAGTCCTTATTTCCTCCTGTTGATCTATTGCTATCCGTGTCGCGATGCTTTAGTGTTCCGTACCAGATATATCTCGTGCAGCCTCTATATTGCCTTGGACACCTCCCATTACCTGTGTTTGGTAGATAGCTGGCCTTGCGAGTCGTAGTTGCTTGCTCAGGTGCGATCTCGTGTTGTCAAGTACCACAGTTGTTGGAATGCTGGCAGATGTTTAATGGTGGAGATGCTTATTGGTGGAGAGGATCATGACTTTAAATACAACTATTAAAATACTAGATATAACTAATGCAGAGGCATCAGTGGGCAATAGATGTTATTTGGTTCTTCCACGCTCACTTGTGTCCCGTAGGACCCCGAGTACTTGATACTTGTTCCTTGACTATTCGCACTATCCACATCCGGGAGGCCTTATGGACCCCCCTGAGCCAGAGCTTGATTCATTTCTATTTCTTGGGGACACAAAGTAGTTTGGGGCTTTATTACTATCATGTACTTATGCCATGTTACTGCTTTATTTACGATTGTGCGTAGAGCACCTGTACTGTTTAGGATCGTGACACGTTTTCGCTGTATCGACAAGCCCAGTCACACTTTCGGGTTCCCAGTCGTTTACAGCCGTCCACACAAACCTTGGGTCCGTTCCGGAGCCGGCCAACTTCGTTGCGGGTAGCTTAGTGGGGTGGCCCCCTGAAATATTTATGAATCCTGTGATCGCTTTGTCGTGAATGCCTCGTTGGGTTTTGAGTTGGTTTTTCCGAGGTTGATCGAGTGTGTGTTGCTATTTGTGCACCCCTGCAGGGTAAAACTTTCTGAAAGCCGTGTCCGCGGCTATGGACGACTTGGAGCACAGTATCTCGATCATAGACAAGCATAACTAAAGTAGTGCTATAAACTTGACTTAATATATGACTAGTAATCAGATTCAACTATCACGGAATAGATATTAAAATGCCAACAACTGGTGGATTTGGGGTTGTTTTGCGACATGCCGTGCCTGCTTAGTAAGTATTGCAACTCCAATGGAATGTGATAAAAGTGTCAACAATTGCTGGGTTTTGGGATTCCTCAGGACAATTATATCTGACTAGTAATGTTCCAACTACAATGGAATGGTGATTAAAACTGCCCACTACTTATCAGGATGACTCAAGCTATCTATATCTGACTAGTAAGTGCTTCAACTATAATCGAATGAATAAAACTGCCAACTGTGTGTGTTCCTCGGTTTGCCTTCCTCGTTTGGTCTCGAGGGGGAATACCAGGATGGGTATGTTTGGTGTTACTATCAGGTTGGATCCGGATAGGTCTTTCTTATCCCTCTCTAATAGCCGCCAGTTTTACTGAGTCTCTATAGGTTGTTTAGTGTTGTTGCGTTGCCGCTTCAGTCCACCATACCTATGTAGGCGAGAGCCGCCGAATTCTAGGCTCGCCGTGTACTGGCCTCAGTACTGACGCTCCTCTTTTTCCTTTGCCCTTTGTCGGCACCCCTTTTGTTTTAGCAGGTTTGAGATCGACGTCGTTAGCAGGGTTACCCTTCCGGCTTGGCCTGGGCAGGGTTATGGACGCCATTGGTTATTCTTCAGGGCTCTTAGCCCCATTTGCATCTTGTTCGTAGTCGGATGCTCTCTCGTTTTCAAGGTGTTTTGGATCTTTATATTGTATATCTGTATTCTTGACTCGTGGAGTCCTGTTGTATATATATCTGTTCTGTGGGTCCCATCGAGGACTGTCGTGTAATGGTATTACTTTGTTTTCCACCCGCACGAAAGTGCCTGGTGGGCGTCCTTGAATCGTTTCTATGCGGGTTTGGCGGAAAGGGCTAAAACTTGCATACGGACGATTCGAGGGTGTTACAATGATCTCAAAGTAGGTGCATAAAGATAGAAGGTGGAGACTTAATATAATGGTGGAAGAAAGGCCTTTTATAAAAGGAAGTAGGGATTCAAGTCTCATAAAGAGCTTCCAAAAATTATGGTACTTGTATTTTTCAGCTCTCATTGCCCCTATCATAAGCATCTTGAAGTTGTTAAGGTTAAAGTGACACAACTAAGAGGATATGCTTGACAAGTTATAAACCGAAATCTCATGCCCCTTACTTATGAAGACCGATCCTCATGCTACTCAACTTTAGTCACGAGTAAGCTCTTGTCATTGTAAGTATATGTGTATCATTAAGAACCGCCAACGGGGTACCCCTTGCACATGATACGGGAGCTTTCCCATAATCAAAATGACAAGGCAAGCAGACAATGAGCATCTTAGCGATCTTTTTATTTGCTATTTGCATAGGTTTTTATTGAGGATGCTTCATAGAGTGCTCATTATGGTGATGCTGCTAGTTTCCACCATGATTAGGCATGGCTTAGGCTAGCGGCCAGGCGTTTCTCTAACACACATACAAACTCCATGATCCTACAAGTTCCACTTTTATTTCACATCGCCGGGATCCGTAAGCAAAAGAACATGATATCAACGGGGTACAAAGTACAAGTGCAATGTTGAAAGCGTTCCCCATGGTACATGGTTCTGCTAATTTCAACTTATAAAGCGCAAGCATATACGCAACAAAGAAGGACCCAATGGTTCAAGTTTATTAGAGGCAATAAAGTAAAGTGTGCCATCAAGTTTGTGAGGGCTTTAATCACTAGTTTTCTCATAACAAGTGGAAGGTAAACAAAAGCATGAATATACTTGGAATAGCATAAGCTAGTAGGTTGGTATGGTGGACTCTTTGGAATAACTTGGTTTAGGGAGTTGGATGCATGAGTGGAACTCATACTTTGTTGTGGAGGCTAGCAAAAGACTAGGAGCGACAAACTAAGAGAGCAATAATGGCCATAATCATGCAGAGCGACAAAACATCATTGATCAAAGCATAAATTGAAACTACAAGTTGAAAACTAAAGGATCATAAAGGCTATGGTGACTTTGGATAGTCATAACATGGTGTGAGCATGCGCAAAGTCAACCCAAATAAAGCATCAAAGGAGAATACCACAATACTATGCTTTAATATGCTAAAACAACGCATGATTCATCCAAGGCACATTAAGCAATATCAATTGTTTAAAACAATTCATGCTACAGCAAATAATACTAATCATAAATCCAAAACAATATCAAGCATGGCATGACAAAGCATAGGCCACAGTCAAAAACAAGCTCTTTTTACCACATAAGTATGAACTTTCCTACTCTTTTCCAAACCAAACCAAACTATTTGCAAACCAATGTATGAAAGAGGGGGTCCAACCAATTTATTCAGCAAACTAAGCAAACCAAGACAAACGAAAACCAAAATGAAAACGAAAAAGAAGACGCTCCAAGAAAAACACAACTGTGCATGAAACAATAAAAATGAAGCGTTTGGAAGAAACCTGGAATTTTTACTGATGAAGAAGGGGATGCCTTGGGCATCCCCAAGCTTTGACGCTTGTACTTCTTAGATATTTCTTGGGGTGACACGCGTGGCATCCCCAAGCTTGAGCTTTAGTCCATCCTTCATCTCATTACTCATTCCTTCCATACACCTGAAATTTTTCCTTCATACAAAACTTCACACAATCTCATTAGCAACATTAGTGCACTCAAGATAAATAAGTCTCCAGGTTCAGTTCTAACACCAAATAAACTTCCATTAGAACACTAGCTACTGTATCACTTCCCTCAAAAATCTAAATTCCCCAAAAGAACTCAAGAAGGAACCAACAAGAAGCAAATGCAGAAAATGGCAAAAATCTGTCAAAACAGACCAGCAGGTAAATACGAATTTTTTCGAAGACCTTATGTTGCTCAAATAAAAAAGTGTAGAACTAACGAAAGTTAGATAACAACCTGTGTCAGAAGCACAAAAAATTACAGCTCAATCCGACATACAGAGCTCTCTCATGAATATTTACGGTGAAGCGCAAAAATCTGTTTTGGGACAGCAACTTTCCCAATCATTATTTCACTCTCATTAGAGGTTACTCTTGGCACAAAAGCAAATAAAAAGGATAAGGAGAGGTTATTACAGAGGTAATAACTTCAAAGACTCATCTAAAACTTTTGGGTTATCTCTCAATAAGTACTTTCCTTTAACGCCTTTAAGTTAGGCATAAGAAGCAAGAAAAAGGATCAAGTATTCTCAAATGAAGAAGCATTAAGATCAATACCAGAAATATTTTCAACAAGGCAAGATATATCATCCAAGTAAGTTCTAGAGGATCCTTTATCAATTCTCTTGGGTTCACTATTCTCGTCAAAAGGGTTTGCAGGAACAATCCAATCAAGATTCTTTTTTATGGCATCATGTATTGCTACTAGTTTAAAGGGTATTGGTATCTTAGGTTCCTCCCCATTAGGTTCTATTTTGTTCATCTTTTCTCGTGTACCAACAACATATACACATGATCCTAGCATATTGAAATGTTCAAAAACTTTTCTAGCTTCCTTGGCAACATCATAAAACTCCTTAAACAAAGTTTCTAGACTAAAATCCCTCTTTTCAGGATCCTCAATTTCTTTAAGCTTAAGAAACATTACTTGCATTAAGGGGTTGAGGTTAACAAACCTAGCTTATAACATGTGAATTAAAGAAGCTGCAGCAATCTCATAATTTGGAGCAAGTTCTACAAGGGATCTATCCTCAGTATCTTCATGTTTGCTAACATGATTAAAGAATTCTTAAATATTATCTTTCCCAATTATAAAACCACTACCAATTGAAAGGTCTTTCAAGGTGAATGTAGGGATCAACATGGTGAGCTAAGGAAGAGGTGACAACTAAAGGAGACTTAATTTTTGTGTGTTTTTGATAAAGAAAGAAAACTAGTAAAACTAATTTTTTTTGGGGGGGGTTGAAGAACAAAACAAGCAAACAAAGCAAAAAGAAAACTAAGCAAAACAAAAACAACGAAGTAAAGAGATTGGTTATGAGGGACTCCCCTTGTGAAGATATCCTTGACTCCCCGGCAACGGCGCCAGAAAATCTTGATGTGCTCGTCATTCGACGTAGAGCTCGTTGGGAACCCCAAGAGGAAGGTACGATGCACACAGTAGTAAGTTTTCCCTCAGTTATGAAACCAAGGTTTAATCGAACCAGTAGGAGCAAGGAAACACCCCAAAGGTGTTACTAGCTGAGCTTTGGCAGGGCGCACTACCGGTGCTAGTAGCAACGTGGAGACCTGCACAACCCAACCACAGAAATTTGTCCCCAACTTGCGATGAGGTTGTCAATCTCACCGTGTTTTGCAGAAAACAAAGGATTAAACGTATCGAATGGAAAGAAGTAAAAGTTTGCAGAAACTAAACACAAAGCAGTAAAAGATTGTAGATTGTATGTAAAGAAAAAGGACCGGGATCCATAGTTCACTAGAGGTGGCTCTCCTTAAGATAGATAACATGTTGGCTGAACAAATTACAGCGGGGCAATTGACAAACACCGAGAAAGCAATACATGCATATACTAATCATCTTGACTCCTTTGAGACTTGATTGGGCATTACAACATAATACATAGACCGCCATCCAACTGCATCTATGACTAATAATCCACCTTCAGGTTATCATCCGAACCCCCTCCAGTATTAAGTTGCAAGCAACAGATTATTGCTTTACGAACTGCGTGTAAAGTAAACAATACGATTGTTCTATGAACAAAGGATTGTTGTTTTCTCCCTAGTAGCAACATCACATCTAGTACCTTAGAGATTTCTGTCACTTCCGTAGATTACCAGAGGCATGAACCCACTATCGAGCATAAATACTAACTCTTGGAGTTGCTAGCATCTACTTGGCCAAGATAGCTACTAACAACGGAAAGCATGCAAGATCATCAATAACAAAGACATGATAGAATCAATAATCAATCTGAAATAGCATCTCAATATCCATCGGATCCCCGCAAACACAACATGCAGAATTACAAATAGATGATCTTGATCATGAACGGAGCTCACAAGATCTAAACATGAAAGCACAAAGGAGGAGAACCAGCCATCTAGCTACTACATGGATCCGTAGTCCAAAATGAACTACTCACGCATCACACAGGAGGCTTGCATGGTGATGAAGAAGGCCTCCAGGGTGAATTCCCCTCTCCGGCAGGGTGCCGGGAAGAGCTTCAGATCCCTCCAGATCTAGGATGGAGATGACGGTGGCTACAGACTCTTTCGTGGATTTTTGATCGGGCACTTAGGGTTTTTGTCTCGAGGGCAATATATAGGCGGAAGGAGAGGCCGAGGGGGTGCCTGGGCTGGCCACACCAACCCCTGGCGCGGGCCAGGCCTGGCCGCGCGGCCAGGTGGTGTGGCCGCCCTCTGGCCCTTCTCCGTCTCGTATTCTGGCACTTGATCCTTCGCGGAAAAATAGGCACTTTGGCTTTTGTCCCGTCCAATTCCGAGAATATTCATTTGCTGACTTTCCTGGAACCAAAAATAGCAGAAAACAGGCAGCTGGCACTGTGGCTCTTGTTAATAGGTTAGTCCAAGAAATCATAAGAAAAGTACTCCAAAGTTGGAACAAAACACAAAAAAGTGGATAAAACCAAGCATGGAACATCAAAAATTATAGATACATTTGCAATGTATCAGCTGCATTTATCCCTACTGTCTTTTATTTACTCGTACTTTGTTCACTTGCTTTATCAAAAACCCCTAAAAATCCGTTTGCTAAGTATTTGCAGAGAATTCCTGATCCATACCACTAGCCAGCACCTTCTGCTCCTCGTTGGGTTCGACACTCTTACTTATCGAAAATACTGTGATACACCCCCTATACTTGTGGGTCATCAAGACTATTTTCTGGCACCATTGGCGGGGAGTGAAGCGCTATTGGAGAGTGGAACTGGTAAATGAAACTTCTACTATGAGTATTGTTTACTTCAGTTAGTTGCTTTATTTTCGTTATGGATAACTCGCTGAGTTTCTTATTTGGTAATGCTACTACCACTGCTAAGGTAGTAGATAAACCACCACCTGCTAAGAATGATGTTTTTAAAATACCTACAAGAATTATTGATCGTGTTATGGATAACTACTATGTTGGGGATGGAACTGACCATCCTGGTGATCATTTACTCGTTATACACGAATTATGCGGGTTGTTCAAGTGTGCGGGTATTACTACAGATCAAGTTAAGAAGAAGTTATTCTCATTATTGTTGAAAGGAAGAGTTGAGGAATGGTATAAGCTGTTGAAGAATGGTCAAGCTCTGGAATGGGAGGAAATAGTGCCTCTCTTTTATTCAAAGTTTTATCCTCCTAGTGAGATTCATAAAGATCGAAATCAAATATACAACTTTTGGCCTCTTGATGGAGAGAGTACAGCTCAAGCTTGGGGGAGATTGAAGTTACTAATGCTCAAATGTCCCATTCATGAGCTCCCCAACAATATTATTATCAACGACTTTTATGCAAGGCTCCCTCTACATGACAAGGATTTATTGGATGCTTCTTGTGCTGGATCATTCACTCGCATGGAAGAAGAAGCTAAATGGGATCTTGTGGACCGTATTCAAGACAATGCTGAAGCTTGGGAGAATGACAAAGGTAGAAAGTCAGGTATAAATTATTATTATGAATGATTGAATCTTTTATGGGAACTGATGACTTTCAAAATATTAAAAATGCTTATGGTCTAGACTCTCAAGCTATTGCTTCTTATTTTAAGGCTTTTGCTTCCTATATTGAAGTGCCTAAAAAGAAGTGGAATAAGTATCATGAACCTTATAAAGATGTTGCTAAGAGTGTTCTGCAAGAAATACTGAAGTTTATACCGCTAATCATGTTTTACCTGAACCTTGTATTGAGAAAATGCCTTTCCCAATTAAGATAAAGGAACATTCTATGATAGCTAGTATGGTTAATGAAAGTACAAATAACGTTGTTGAACCTGATAAACAAAAGGTTGATGAACCTACAATAGTAATTGTGAAATACTTTGTTACTAAATATGAAGAAGAGGGACACACTATCCTTTGTAAGGATACCTCTAATTTTGTTTCAGAAAGTAGTATTATGAGAGCTAATATTCATGTGTTTTCTGTAGAATAAGTGTTCATTGTTACGATGGTTCTTGTGATAGTTATATTGTTAAGTTTATGCATGATACTGAAAGTTATTATGAGAGAGGGAAAAGTGTTCTTATGTATCTCAATAATATCAAGTTTCCTCGTTTTATGCTAAAAGTTTTTATGTTGCACTTCTTTTGCCTTCCTATGCTTGTAGCCTCTGGTTTCAACAACTTGTTTGTTTACAAAATTCCCTTGCATAGGAAGTGGGTTAGACTTAAATGTGCGTGTTTTTGCTTCTTAATGCTCTCTTTCACTTCAATCCATATTCCTATGAGAGCGTCTTCAAAATTATCATGCCCATCTTAATGGCTATAAAGAAAGAGCTTTTTGGGAGACAACCCAGTTTATTTTTTGCTTTCAGTTTGTTTTTGTTTCTTTGAGTCTTGGAAGTTATTACTTTGGTAATAACCGCTCCTTATCCTTTTTGTTTGGTTTTTGTGTCAAGATCAACCTCTAATGAGAGAGAAGTAAGATTTGGGGAAGTTGCTGCCCCGAAACAGATTTTTGTGCTTCACCGTAAAAATTCGTGAGAGATCTCTGTATGTCGGATTGAGTTGTAATTATTTTTGCTTCTACCCCAGGTTGTTATTTAACTTTCATTAGTTTTGGACTTTTTGATTTGAGCAACAGAAGATTTTCGAAAAAATTGATCTTTACCTGCTGGTCTGTTTTGACAGATTTTGCCACTCTTGCATTTGCTTCTTTATTCGATTTCCTTTTTGAATTCTTTTTGGGTTTTCGGAAGCAGTTGCTATAGTATCTTATGTTTTAATGGTTTTCAGTTGAAGTTGGACTCAAAAGGTTTTATCACTTCACTTATACTAATGTTGCTAATGAGAACTGTGTGAAGTTTTGTGTGAAAGAAATTTCAATGAAGTGGAGATAATGGTGTAATAAGGAAGAGAAGGGTTTTATGACTCAAGTAATAAGTGTATGAAGATGAAGATATTGATGTTATTCAAGTGGTGACTCTGGAAGAATCTACTAGATACCAAATTCAGAGACCTGTAGAGTTCGTTTTCAAAAAGGTAACAGTTCTGGTAAGAAAAGTTCCGCAAAAATACAATCCAACTATATTTTTGCAGTTTTCAGTCAATAAGGAAAGCTGTGAAGCAAAAAAGGGACGGAAACGAATCCAGGGTGGCTCACACCACCCTGTGGCGCGGGCTCTCCCTGGCCGCGCCACCAGGTGGTGAGTCCACCCCGGACTCCGCCTCCGACTCATTTTCTCCCAGTACCTTCCTTTTGGTATGAAACTTCGTAATATATAAACCCCCGGAGCCCCCGAGGTTCGTATATCTTGTTCTCGTCGTGTTTTTGTTTTGATCTATTTCTGCCAGGACATACTCTTTGAAAGTTTAGAAGCACAATGGTGTCTGCCAAGGATAAAGGGAAGGAGCCTATGGAGGAAGACCTCCAAGACCCCGGGAAGGAGAAGGAGATCAAGAGTGAAGGTGAAGAGGAGCAAGGCCAACATCCGCACACCGGCACTACCATTGCAAGCATTGGAGTGGTGGCAAACCCTGCCAGGACAATGTCAATTGGAGGGAAGCCTCCTCATCACCATTCAGATCCACGGTCACTTCCTCCATGCACCAAGAATCGTTTCCATACCCTTATCCATGAGCATCACTACCAGAATATGCCCAAGGGGAAATTACCCTCCAATTAGGATTTGCCTCATTCTAGCCATGCAGGAAAAGAAGACTTCAAGGAGGAAGAGTGGGGAAATAATAGCAAGAGCTAGAATTCTCAACCCGACATGATCATGAGCCGCACTGAGCAAAACTCACAGCTGATTCGTAATCTCACCTTCGAGATTGAGGACTTGTGGAAACTTAAGAGAGAGCTCATCGAGAGGATACCACCACCACCTAAGGAGTAATTCGTCATCAGGTTTGGCATCCCCTTGGTTTGTTCCAAGCTTGGGGGAGTGCCGCGGTATCACATCACTATCTTCTATCTTTTTACCTTTTTAGTAGAGTCATATCATGAATAGAGAAGTTATTATGTAGGATGGTTTGCATTATGGAAGTGTCCCATCTCTCGTTAGATATGTATCCCTTGGTGTGAGTTTCTGTTATGGAATATTAGAGAAGTTCTATCATTCACTCTTTTGCATATCTTATATTAGTTTTCAATTCGTGGTTATATGATTGATCTTGTTGTTAGAATTGGTATCACTTTGGGATCATCGAGTTAATTTAGTTGGTTTTGGCAAACCTGGCTCGGTCAGTAGCAACACTATTTTTGAGAGTTGAAAGAAAAAGATAGAAGTACTCTAAAGAAATACAATTTCATCATCTTTCTTTCTTGATTTGCTCATAAGTTTAGTATTCTCTAGTTAAGATCTTTTGTGCTTCCAAGGAAGATTGCATGTTTGTTTTTATCACTTGTATGTTCGCTTGTTTCCTTCAACTCTTATACTTGCTACCCAGCCTTGCTAGCCAAAAACCTGTACTGAGAGGGAATTCTTCTCGTGCATCCACTCCTTTAAACCAAAACCTTTGCCATTTGCGTCCACCATACCTACTTATTAGCATTATTGCTATTCCAAGTAAATTCTTGTTTTATCTACCTCCCAAATTAAACTCGTTATGTGAAAATTAGTGACTAAAGCTCTCACGAACTTGATGGCACACTTTACTTTCTTGCACTTAATAAACTTGAACCATTGGCTCACCTATGTTGCGTATATGCTTGCGCTTTGTAAGTTGTGAATTAGCAGAACCATGTTTTCATGGGGAACACTTTCAACATTGCACTGGTACTTTGTACCAAGTTGATATCATGTTCTTTTGTCTATGGATGTCGTCGGTGTGAAATGAAAGGGGAGCTTGTAAGTCCATGGAGTTATGTATATGTGTTAGAGAAACGCCTGGGCCATTGGTCTAATCCATGCTGACATGGTGGAAACCTGCAGCGTAACCATAACGAGCATCTATGAAGCATTCTTCTTATAAAAAAAGAGTCCGATATTGAGAAAAAGAGAAAAATAAAAAAAGAGATATTATGAAAAGAGGAAAGAGAGAAAAAGGCACCATATTCCCATGGTAAATAAGAAGATTGCTGAGATGCTTGTTGTCTGCTTGCCTTGTCCTTTTGATATGGGGATTCTTCCATATCATCGGGCAAGGGGTACCCCGTTGGCGGTTCCCTATGATACACATATGCTTACGATGACAAGAACTTACCGGTGACTAAACTTGAGTAGCATGAGGAGCGGCCCTCGTATTCAAGGGACATGAGATTCTCAACTTACAACTTGTCAATGCATATCCTCATATTTGATCACTTTAACCTTAATCACCTAAAGATGCCTATGATAGGGGCAATGAGAGCTGAAAGCTAGTAAGTATCATAATTTTTGGGATCTCTTTATGAGACTTGCAATCCCTGCTTCCCTCTGCGAAGGGCCTTTCTTTTACTTTCTAGTTGAGTCAGTAAACCTATTCCCTTCTATCTCAGCAAGTATTTTGAGTTGTTGTGTTTCATTCATTCATATGATGATTTATTCAATCATGTTTCTTATGTTCCTTGTTTTGCACATTGCTCTTATCTTGATGTTTACTACTTTGAAAGCTAACATTGAAAACCAGTTATTTGTGAACTCCAGCAAATTATCAACTATTCTTCGACCAAGAGCTAAGTTTGCCATTACCAATTATGATTCACATTATGTATCTTTATTGTGTTTCCTTTACTCATTGCAAGTTGAGTTATATAATAGTGAGTTGTATTCTATTATGATCTATGTATTTGATGAATGTGATGCTTCTTGTTCGTATTCTTTTATCGACTCTTCACTCCATAAACCTGAGGCCATGTTTATTGAGCTCAGTTTCGCTTGGGGACAAGCGAAGTCTAAGCTTGGGGGGAGTTGATACGTCCATTTTGCATCACTATTCTATGTCATAATTCATTGTTATTCATTGATATATTTCGTATTGAGTGGTGATACTTATGTTATTTCATCTGTTTTTGCATGGTTGATGACTTTTGGAGCATGGACCGCTGCAGTCAGGATTCTGATGGAAAAGGTGCTGTTTGGAGGCAAAATTTGCGAAGATCAAAAAATCCAAGAAAATATACGGAAAATCCTATTTTTCCAGAAGACGAAGGAAGCCAGAAGGGGGCTGGAGATGGGCCACAGGGGGCCCACACCACCCCTGGCGTGGGCCAGCCTAGGCCGCGCCACCAGGTGGTGTGGCCACCCTGGTCCACCCCTGGCACTCCCCTCTGGCGTATATTATCCTCCCGAAGCCCTAAGACTCGGGGGCGACCACAAAAAAGATTATGCCACCTCTACGGGGCGGAAAACACCGAGAGAGAAAGATCTCTCCAGCAGATAGATTTCTGCCGGGGGAATTCCTTCCCGGAGGGGGAGATCATCGCCATCAACACCACCATTAAGCTGGACTTCATCGAGATCATCATCATCACCATCACCACCATCACCACCATCAGCACCCTCATCACCATCTCCATATTGCTATAATAATTGGGTTGAATCTTGCATAGTTCATAGGGGAAACTTTCCCGGTGTTGATTACTCATTGTAGTTGATGTTATTGAGTGAACCATTGAATTATTGTTTATGTTCAGATTGTTATACATCATTATTCCATCTCTGATCATGATCCATATGATGTCTTGTGAGTAGTTCATTTTGTTCTTGAGGACATGGGATAAGTCATGTTGTTAGTAGTGGAATTGTGTTGAGAAAGATTCAATAGTTTGATATTTAAGTTGTGGTGTAATTTTTCTAGTGGTGTCATGTGAACATCGACTACATGACACTTCACCTATGTGGGCCTAGGGGAATGCATTGTGTATTTGGCTACTAATCATAGGGGTTGCCGGAGTGACAGAAACCTGAACCCCCATTAGGAAATCATTGCACAAGGGACGTAAGGGTCTTAGAGTTTAAAGTTGTGGTTAGGTTTCTACCTTAATTACTATCTTGTACTTACAGATGTTTGCAAGGGGTATAATCACAAGTATGTATTAGTCCTAGTAAGGTCGGTACATTAGCACAGGTTCACCCACACAACACTTAGCAAGCTAAAGAAGATTAATCAACTATATGAAGCGAAAGCACTTGACAGTCTTCCATGTGTCCTCGAGAACGTTTGGTCATCTTAAGTAATACAACCGGCTTGTCCTTTGCTGCAAAAAGGATAGGGCCACTTGCTGCATTTATCCCTACTATATTTTATTTACTCGTACTTTGTTCACTTGCTTTATCAAAAACCCCTAAAAATCCGTTTGTTAAGTATCTGCAGAGAATTCCTGATCCATACCACTAGCCAGCACCTTCTGCTCCTCGTTGGGTTCGACACTCTTACTTATTGAAAATACTGCGATACACCCCCTATACTTGTGGGTCATAACTCTGTGAGTCTTCTAGTGAAATAGGATTTTTGGCATATTTTCCGGGATTTTTCCTGATAGTTGATTTTCTGTACAAAAACTAGACACCAAGGTAATTCTGCTGAAAACAACGTCAGTCTGTGTTAGTTCTATCCAAATCACACAAGTTTAGAGGAGAAACAATAGCAAAAGTGTTTGAGAAAGTAGATACGTTTTGGACATATCACTAACCAGGGATGTGGCCACCAAGCCCTCTCCTGCTACTGCTCCCCCTACTCCTGCCGTCAAGCCTGATGTTGGCCCTGTTGGGTCGTCATCCCCCGTCATCCCTGAGATATCCGCCATGGAGACAGATGTCAATCCAATTCTTGATGTCTCAGGCTCTGCGAGAAGATGTTGCTCCCAACAGCCAGGCGACATAGGAGAGCACTTCCTCTAAAGTGGTTGAAGCTCCGGCTAAGGATGCCACCGAGAAAGGAAAGGAAGTGGTGGAAGAGGTGGGCGTGGAAGCAATGATAGAGGCGGGAGCTTCCGAGCCATCATCTGCTTTGAAAGCACAAGATATGGATAGGGATTCATCCATGCCTCTGGCTTCAACCTCTCCATTGGTTGTGACTCCTCCGACCTTGGGCCTGGATGACCTCATCAAGCAGGCCGACGTAATCTATAAGAACGCCCGGATCTTCCATGATTCCTATGCTCATCTGGCCAACAATCTTAGGATCATTGCCATCGTAAGTATTTTGAACTTCACTTCTTTTACTTTGTGTAGTATATCCCACTGTAGCCCCCAAGCTCTTAGGCAGATAAACCAATAGTTATTGGCCTCAGTGCTCCAAAGAACTAAGTGTAGAACTTGTCAGTGTAGCCCCCGAGTGTTTAGTTGAAACTGTATAGTTCCGACTAGATGCTTTAGAGAAACTAACTTGTTTAAAATCATATATTGTAGCCCCGAGCATTTAGTTGAAACTTGTATAGTTCTGACTAGATGATCTAGAGAAACTAAGCATGTTAACATCTTGTGCAAAATGAGAATAAATGGAGGATAGCCGCCAATGAGACGTTTGCTGCTCTGCAGAAGGAACTAGACCTTGAACAGGGTAAAACCAAATTCCTGAAGCAACAGATCAAAAATAGCTAGAGTCTGTTTCCTACAACAGCTCCTTGCTTTTTGATGACCCACAAGTATAGGGGGTGTATCGCAGTATTTTCGAGGGAAGTGAAACCCAATTTATTGATTCGACACAAGGGGAGCCAAAGAATATTTATAAGCCTTAACAACTGAGTTGTCAATTGCTGCACCTGGAAACAATCTTGCTCATAGCAGTTTATCAGTAGCAACAGTTTTTTAGTAGGAATAGCAAAGTAACAGCAGTAGTAAAGCAAAGACAGTAGTAACAAAAGCAGTAACAATGGGATTCGAGTGCGGTAGGCATAGGGATGGATGGACGGGCGTTGCATGGACAAGACAATTCACATAGCAATCAGAACATAGGGCAATTGCAGATAAATAAGATAAAGCACCTAAGTACTAGACAATCCTAGGCATGTGTTCCATATATAGTCATACGTGCTCGCAATGAGAACTTGCACAACATCTTTTGTCCTACCAGCCCGTTTGCAGCGGGGCCTCTAGGGAACTACTGGCAATTAAGGTGCTCCTTTTAACAGAGCACCGGAGCAAAGCATTAACACTCAGTGAACACATGTGATCCTCACATCAAAGCCACTCCCTCCGGTTATCCCGATTTCTGTCACTTCAGGGCCTTTGGTTCCGGACAACAACGTGTGTATACAACTTGCAGGTAAGACCATAAACAATACTATCATAATGAATCAATAACATGTTCAGAACTGAAATCATGGCACTCGGGCCCTAGTGACAAGCATTAAGCATCACAAGTTGCAACAAATTCAAAAGGCACTAATAAAAGATACTAGGCACCATGCCCTAACAATCTGATGCCATTACATGAACGATCTCATCCAATCCCTACCATACCCATAGCCTACAGCGGGGGATTACTCACTCATAGATGGGGAAACATACATGGTCGATGGAGAAGTGATGGTGATGATGATGGTAATGATCTCCTTCACTTCCCCGTCCCGACAGGGTGCCAGAACGGAGTTTCTGGTTCCGAATCGCGAAATCTGGTGGTGGCGGCGCAGCGGAACTCTTTCTGGAAAAACGTCGACCCCCCTGGGTTTTTAGGTTAGGAGGCAACTTATAGGCAAATATGGAGGCTGAGGGGGTGCCTGGGGCGGCCAAACCACCCCCTGGCACGGCCAGGTAGTGTGGCCAGGCCCCAGCCCCTGTCCGTCTCGTATTCTGGCTCCTGGTGTCCCTCGGTGAAAAACTGACTTTGGCTTTTGTCCCATCCAATTATGAGAATATTCATTTTCTGACTTTCCTGGAACCAAAAACAGCAGAAAACAGGCAGCTGGCACTGTGGCTCTTGTTAATAGGTTAGTCCAAGAAATCATATGAAAAGTTCTCCAATGTGTGGACAAAACATAAGAAAGTAGATAAAACCAAGCATGGAACATCAAAAATTATGGATATGTTTGCAACGTATCAACATCCCCAAGCTTAACTCCTGCTCGTCCTCGAGTAGGTAAGTGATAAAAAGAAAGAATAATTTTGGGGGTGACATGCACCATCATAAACTTGATCAAAGTATTTGTAAAACATTCATAGCTGGGATCATAGTACTTCAACATAACATGAAAGATAAAGTTCTAACAATAAGACAAAGCAACTAAGTTGCAACATGAAAAGGCACAAACAAAAGATTCATGAATAAAAATGCTTTGCAAGACGTTTGTTTCTTTCACATAAAGAAAACATAGCATATTGCATTCAGCTTCTCCCTCGTAGAGTAGCAAACATAAATGCATAGGACACCTTCAAAGTTCATAAGAGTGACTAGATAAAATAGTTTAAAACAAGCAATATCAAAGCTATGCATCAATCAACAAGTCTTGGGACAATGCACATAGAACTAAGAATGGCCACTATGCTCTCAAAGTAGGTGCATAAAGATAGAAGGTGGAGACTCAACATAAAAGTAAAAGAAAGGCCTTCATAGAAGGAAGCAGGGATTCAAGTTTCGTAAAGAGCTTCCAAAAATTATGGTACTTATTAGCTTTGAGCTCTCATTGCCCCTATCATAAGCATCTTTAGGTGATTAAGGTTAAAGTGACACAACTAAGAGGATATGCTTGACAAGTTAAAAGCTGAAATCTCATGCCCCTTACTTACAAAGACCGAACCCCATGCTACTCAACTTTAGTCACAAGTAAGCTCTTGTCATTGTAAGTATATATGTTTCATAGAGAACCGCCAACGAGGTACCCCTTGCACATGATACAGGAGTTATCCCATAATCAAAATGACAAGGCAACCAGACAATGAGCATCTCATCGATCTTTTTATTTGCTATTTGCATAGGTTTTTATTGAGGATGCTTCATAGAGTGCTCATTATGGTTATGCTGCAAGTTTCCACCCTGATTAGGCATGGCTTAGGCTAGTGGCCCAGGCGTTTCTCTAACACAAATACAAACTCCATGATCTTACAAGTTCCCCTTTTATTTCACACTACCAGGATCCATAAGCAAAAGAACATGATATCAACGGGGTACAAAGTACAAGTGCAATGTTGAAAGCATTCCCCATGATACATGGTTCTGCTAACTTCAACTTATAAAGCGCAAGCATATACGCAACAAATATGGACGCAATGGTTCAAGTTTATTAAATGCAAGAAAGGAAAGTGTGCCATCAAGTTCGTGAGAGCCTTAATCACTAGTTTTCTCATAACAAGTTTAATTCGGAAGGTAGATAAAAACATGAATATACTTGAAATAGCATATGGTAATAGGTAGGAATGGTGGACTCTTTGTAATAACTTGGTTTTAGGAGTTGGATGCATGAGTGGAACTCATACTTGGTTATGGAGGCTAGCAAAAGACTGGGAGCGACCAACTAAGAGAGCAATAATGGCCATAATCATGCAGAGCGACAAAACATCATTAATCAAAGCATAAAGTGATATTACAAGTTGAAAACTAAAGGATAATAAAGGCTATGGTGACTTGGGATAGTCATAACATGGTGTGAGCATGTGCCAAGTCAACCCAAATAAAGCATCAAAGGAGAATACCACAATACTATGCTTTAATATGGTAAAACAACGCATGATTCTTCAAAGGCACATTAAGAAATCTCAATTGTTTATAACATGTCATGATACATCAAAGATCACTAAGCATCAAGACAAAACAATATCAAGCACGGCATGACAAAGCATAGGCTAGAATCAAAAACAAGCTCCTTTTACCACTTAAGCATGAACTTTTCCTACTCTTTTCCAATCCAAACCAAACTATTTGAAAACCAATGCATGAAAGAGGGGGTCCAACCAATTTATTCAGCAAACTAAGAAAACCAAGCAAACGAAAACCAAAAACAAAAACAAAAAGAAGACGCTCCAAGAACAACACAACTGTGCATGAGACAATAAAAATGAAGCGTTTGGAAGAAACCTGGAATTTTTATTGATGAAGAAGGGGATGCCTTGGGCATCCCCAAGCTTTGATGCTTGTACTTCTTGGATATTTCTTGGGGTGACACGTGTGGCATCCCCAAGCTTGAGCTTTAGTCCAGCCTTCATCTCATTACTCATTCCTTCCATACACCTGAAATTTTTCTCTCATACAAAACTTCACATAACCTTTATTAGCAACATTAGTGCACTCAAGATAATAAGTCTTTAGGTTCAGCTCCAACACCAATAATACTTCCATTAAAACAAAAGCTACTGTATAAATTCCCTCAGAAAGATCAATTTCCCAAAAGAACTCAAAAAGGAACCAAAAATAAGCAAATGCAAATAATGGCAGAAATCTGTCAAAACGGACCAGCAGGTAAAGACAATTTTTTTCGAAGACCTTCTGTTGCTCAATTCGAAAAGTGTTGATCAAACGAAAGTTAGATAACAACCTGGGGCAGAAGCACAAAAATTCACGCCTCAAAAGGACGTACAGAGATTTTACACAAAATTTTACGGTGAAGCATAGAAATCTGTTTCAGGACAGCAACTTTCCCAACCATTATTTCTCTCTCATTAGAGGTTACTCTTGGCACAAAAATCAAATAAAAAGGATAAGGAGTGGTTATTATTGAAGTAATAACTTCCAAGACTCATCTAAAACTTTTGGGTTATCTCCCAATAAGTACTTTTCTTTAACGCCTTTAAGTTAGGCATGATAGTTTGAGAGGATGCTCACATAAGAAATATGAATTGAAGTAAAAGAGAGCATTAAGAAGCAAATTCAAAACACATTTAAGTCTAACCCACTTCCTATGCATAGGAATCTTGTATGAAAATAAATTCGCAAAGAACAAAGTGACAGGCATACGAAGATAAAACAAGAGTAACTTCAAAACTTTCAGCACATAGAGAGATGTTTCAATACCATGAAAACTTCTACAACCATATTTTCCTCTCTCATAATAATTTTCAGTAGCCTTATGAATAAACTCAAAAATATAACTATCACATAAAGCATGCTTTTCATGTTCTACAAGAACATAATTTTTATCAAGCTAAGAAATAGTGGGATTAAAACCTTCAAACCCACTTTTAACAATTCTATAACAAGATGACTGATCATTTAATATACGACCATCGTCTAGAGATTTATCATAAAAGATTTCTAAGCAAAACTCTTTAGTACCATGCATCTCGAAGTTAGGCACAAATAAAGGATTATCACAGATAACATGAGCATAACATTCGTCCTCCTTTGGTAAGCATGGGGGACAATCAAATAATGTAAGGGATAAAGAGTTACTCTCATTAGAAGGTAGGCATGGGTAGATCCATTCTTCCTCCTTTTGTTCATCACTTTCCTCCTGTTTTTCATCTAATGAGCTTTCAGGTTCATCAATTTATTCTTCCATAAGATCCTGCAAGGCATTAGTCTCTTCCATTTATGGAAAGCATCTATTAATATATTCAAGAATATAGCCATTTTCTTTCTTGTAATTATCAAAGCAAAATTTAAGTATATCATAAACCTCACATTTATAAGGTGAATCATCAATATTTTTCAAGAAAACTAGCAAGTTCAAATGCACCCTTCCAAGCAATAAATTCCACAATTTGTTCATGTCAACACCCAGGTTTTTAATCCAAGATGCCTGTTATGTCATACATCACAATCCCAGGATTACCATTTTTGTGAGACATAACAGATTGGATATCATAGTACATCATCCATTACAAACCATAAATAAGGTCTTACACAAATAAGGATCTCATGATCCAGTCTTAATACAACAAGAAGTGGAATAAATAATAAGCGTAGCGGTGGGGTCCATCTTCAGGGGCACAGGCAATGGTGACGAAGGCAGATAGTCCTAGTTATCATAGCCGTCCTGCTGTCCATCATCTTCGTAGTCTCCTTCATAGTCTGGCCATAGGAATAGCCAGGGGCAAAAGCAATGAGTACTCTTTAAGTACTCATAAACTACCAGTAACAAGTAGATAGTTCTAGTGGGAAAATGCTCAAGCGAAGTTTAACTAATAAGTTAGGTTTGAAACCTAAGCTGAGTTCCGAAGCAAAGAAAGATAAAGTAAAGTTCTAGAATCACTTATGTTGGGAAGCTAGTGTCATAGCTACAACCCTGTTGTGGTCAAGTCAAGATTCATCATTCCTTTCATAAGTCATTTTGAAAACATCTGACAACGAAACAGTATGGCCACTCTAACTGTCCATAACCACGGACGCGGCTATTCGAATAGTTTGACACTGCAGAGGTGGTACACTTTCACCACAAGATTTGATACATCTGTCAGGGATAACCCTGAATTATCATACTTAGTATGCAGATAATCAAACATAACCTTTCCTTTACACACCCTAGTATAAGCACCTCTCCTATGAGCATGGCCTCCCAACCATGACCATCTGTCATCTTGGGCACTGCATAGGTGGACAACATTGAGAGGTAGCCTCAGCTCAAACCTCTCCCGCGAGGGAACTAATACTAATGCATATAAACTTCTGGCTAAGCCTTACCCAATTCAGGTATTGTGGTTGTACGGTAAAATTGGAATGGTATCGCATCCGAATCCAACCATCAGTTTTTGTAAAAGGGCTAAGGCTCATGCCTTAACATTTTCATCATCATAAACCATTTGTGTTTCTCAACACATGACAAAACATCTCAATAGAATGACTCCTCATTCCAAGGTTTTCACAATTCATTTTCACCAAGTATTCCCATGTAGAAGTGACTCAAGTTTTGACTTAGCTCTAAGCTACTAAGTTAAGAGTGCTCACTAAGGTGGGATGCTAAGATCAATCTCATGCCATAGAATGACATCTAAAGTTATCTAGATAGGTCAAGTTTTATACTTTTTATGCTACCTTCAAACAAGTAAGGGACTTTGTAAAGTAAAGAAAAGTAAAGCTTGGAATTAAAACTTGGAATAGGTATAAGTCCAAAATGGTATAACCAAGGCATGCCTAATGCCTTTGCTTAGGTTATCTAGCTTGCAAGGGTTAGCTTGCATTATTAATGATGGCTTGCTAGTATAATAATTGCAAGTGTTAGCTTGCCTTGGTAGGTGTAGTGGTTGAAGTTTTCTTCTTCCTCTTGATAGCACTCCTCCTCCTCGAAAGCTTGGTCGGTACTATCGTCTATAAATACATACGGAGTACACAATCACCAAACAATACTTAACTAGTCTACTTAGCACTCTAAGAAACACATTTGATGATCTATTATCATCACAAGCATCACCAGGTTTTATTAACTAGCTTCATTCTTTTTATTTGAGAAAAGTAATTTCTACTCATTGAAAAATAACTAAGATTTAATATTCACCAATTAAAATATGGGATCATATGGACACATGTCATCACCACATATTCTAACATATGGGAATGTGATTTAAAGGTTGGATCATATTTAATTAAGTTTAAGTTTAATAATTAATGATTTAAAGTGACTAGAAATGCATATATAGCATTATTTTGGTACTAGTCCAAAGTCACTATATGTAAACCTTCATATTATTACATATTCAGATAGGTATGGCTAAATGTGATTTTTGAGAGTTGGAATCAACTCAAAAGCTATTTTGGTTGATTTTATAAAAATGTTTGAATGTGCAAATTCTTTTGTCTTGTTATTTTTACTAGGAGAAATCTCTAACTCTAAATGAATTAAATCAATTGGTCTTGGATAGATCTTTTCAGTAGCTTTCTAACAAAATTTGAATCACTCAGTTTGGTTCAGTAGATCTTCTAGAAATGATTCTTAAACTAAGGGATAGAAGTGAATTCAAACTAAAATATAAAAACCTAAATTTGAATTCACGGGCTAGCGCGGGAAAGGAAATGGGCCGTCCCAGTGGCGTTCAGCAGCACAGAGGGTGGCTGACAGGTTGGTCCCACTTGTTAGCGAGACTTAAAACCCGAAACGGTATTTATCCATCTAGGCCACACGATTAGAACAGAGATCGATGGCTCACAGTCGTCGTCGACGACGGACTCGTCGCCGGCGAGACCGAACCCTAAACGGCCAGCAGGGGTCTACCGGGGACGTACCAGGGCTCCAGCTACTGCGGCAAGGCAGGCAAACGAACTGGTGGACGACGGCGAGCTCAGGTGAGGTCGCGGCAGGGGCTGCGGTGGACGGAATCAACATCAGCTTCTCTTCCTCTGAAGTGGGCTCCTCCGGCGCAATTCTGGCAAACTATGGCTCGAGCTGCTTCGGCGAGAGGTGGGGAAGGATCAGTGATGAGAGGGGAGTGGAGTGGTGTGAGGAGTTTGTGCTAGGGAGGGCTCCTTTTATAGGGCGACGAGGGGACCGAACGACACAATGGTGAGATCGTCGGTGACGTTGATACAGGCGGCTAGAGGCATGGGCGGCGTAGGCAAACGGTGGCCTGCCTCCTGGCGGTCATCTACGGCTTAAAGGCAACGCTAGGGGCGGTGGTGTTTGGTCGGGAGCGTCCCGCGCTCTAGGAGACAGAGGCGGTGCTCGACGCGGTGCATGGCGACTGTGGGTCGCGCGGTGGCGCACGACCGTGTCTGGCGGGTGTTGGGGTCGAGGCGAAGCGGCGTGTATGGTATTGGGTTGAGGGGTGGTCTGTGGCATGCTGGCGGCTAACGCGCTCTGGCGCGCTCTGGCTGCGTGCTGAGAGAATGGGCGGCGAGGCTGGGGAGTGGTCTAGGGCCTGGCTGGGCTTGGGGTAGGGGCAGGGAGGTGCGGTAGGGTTAGGCAGAGCTAGTGGTGGTGCTGGAACGGCGCGGCGGTGTCTGTGGCGCTTTGCCCATGTTTGGCCGGCGGTGACCAAAATGTGGCGGCGCTCCACTGTTGCTGTGGCTAAGGGGTAGGCCGATGAGGACTTGGTTGGACTCAGGAGGAACAGGGGAACCAAATGTGGGCTAAAAACTCGACAATGCATTGATCTACAAACAATATAAGTTAGGTAGAGAAATCTTGCCTGCCACCTGTTCGACACAATGGCCGCATGAAAGTTTTATTTGAATTTTGGGCTGATTTTTGGTGGAGTTGTTTGTCACATGCTTAAGCATCTGTGGTTGCTTGGGATTTGAAAATGGAGTTCATTTGAGTGGTTTTTGAATAAGTGTGATCTAGATGCCTACACTAGATTTAATTTTCAAATGCAATTTAAATTTAGTGTTTGAAAGTTTTTGGCAGATCACAAAGTGGGCCTTGGTGAATCACTACATGTACTAGCAAGGGGTCCAAAGATCCACATTTGTTTCTGTTAGATTTTGAGTTCTAGGAATAGCCAAAGTAGGCATGGTAGTTAAAATGGCACAAATGACCATTTGGTTATTTTATTCATTTTGATTTATTTTTCTTTGGGATTTGTTAAGGAATGATCTAGATGATGTTTATTTCACCTAAGAATCATTTTACAATCAATGGATCACTTAATCATGGCAATTCAAATCAACTCCTAAATTAAATGCACACACATATGAATGCTTTAATAATTTTAATTGGAAAAGTTCTCGTTAACTCTAAATTTGATGATTTGGATCTTAATAACCTTGGATTAAAGTTTTAGGATGTTACAGTTCCACACCATAAAAGTCATAATTTCCCTTAACATAAGAAGATATGGTAACATCATCATTATACTCACATTGAAAAGGGGGGTGTTTGTACCTCCTACATCAACAAGATTTATCAAAGCAATAAGTAACATTATAAGTAGAGCACACGTTTATAGCAATGGTATACAATTTATCAATTTGTTCCCATAAGTGTTTCCCTTTTTGTGACAAGCGGTGTTCCTTATAATAATATTTTTGTTCTTCCGTGAACCCACCGTGCCAATAAGATTAAGTTTGAAAGAAACCAACCATTGATAGAAAACATGATAAAACAAGACAATAACAGACCAACGGAAATAACAACTAGAGTAGGAACTAATTTTTTTGTATTTTTGATAAAGAAACAAGCAAACAAGGTGGAAATAAACTAAGCTTGAACAATAGTGATTCCAAGTGAACTTGATAAATAAATCTATGCTCCCCGGCAACGGCGCCATAAAATAGTCTTGATGACCCACAAGTATAGGGGGTGTATCGCAGTATTTTCGAGGGAAGTGAAACCCAATTTATTGATTCGACACAAGGGGAGCCAAAGAATATTTATAAGCCTTAACAACTGAGTTGTCAATTCAGCTGCACCTAGAAACAATCTTGCTCACAGTAGTTTATCAGTAGCAATAGTTTTGTAGTAGCAATAGCAAAGTAATAGCAGTAGTGAAAGTAAAGGCAGTAGCAGTAAACAGTAGGATTAAAGCGCGGTAGTCACAGGGATGGATGGACGGGCGTTGCATGGACAAGACAATTCATATAGCAATCAGAACATAGGGCATTTGCAGATAAATAAGATAAAGCATCCAAGTACTAGATAATCATAGGCATGTGTTCCATATATAGTCATACGTGCTCGCAATGAGAACTTGCACAACATCTTTTGTCCTACTGGACCGTTTGCAGCGGGGCCTCAAGGGAACTACTAGCAATTAAGGTGCTCCTTTTAATAGAGCACCGGAGTAAAGCATTAACACTCTATGAACACATGTGATCCTCACATCAAAGCCATTCCCTCCGGTTATCCCGATTTCTGTCACTTCGGGGCCTTTGGTTCCTGACAACAACGTGTGTATACAACTTGCAGGTAAGACTATAAACAATACTATCATAATGAATCAATAACATGTTCAGATCTGAAATCATGGCACTCGGGCCCTAGTGACAAGCATTAAGCATCACAAGTTGCAACAAAGTCAAAAAGCACTAATAAAAGATACTAGGCACCATGCCCTAACAATCTGATGCCATTACATGAACGATCTCATACAATCCCTACCATCCCCACAGCCTACAGCGGGGGATTACTCACTCATAGATGGGGGAAACATGGATGGTCGATTGAGAAGCGATGGTGATGGTCTCCTCCAATTCCCCGTCCCGGCAGGGTGCCAGAACGGAGTTTCTGGTTCGAATCGTGGAATCTGGTCGTGGCAGCGCAGCGGAACTCTTTTTGGAAAAACATCAAACCCCCCGGAGTTTTTAGGTCAAGAGGCAACTTATAGGCGAAGAGGGAGGCCGAGAGGATGCCTGGGGCGGCCAGACCACCCCCTGGTGCGGCCAGGCCTGGCCCGCGTGGCCAGGTGGTGTGGCCGGGCCCTAGCCCATCTCTGTCTCGTATTCTGGCTCCTGGTGTCCCTCGGTGAAAAACTCACTTTGGCTTTTGTCCCATCCAATTCCGAGAATATTCATTTTCTGACTTTCCTGGAACCAAAAACAGTAGAAAACAGGTAGGTGGCACTATGGCTCTTGTTAATAGGTTAGTCCAAGAAATCATATGAAAAGTACTCCAAAGTGTGGACAAAACATAAGAAAGTAGATAAAACCAAGCATGGAACATAAAAATTATGGATACGTTTGTAACGTATCACTTTTCTCATTGAATTATTTCTTCTGTCTTCTGATAGCACTTTGCCAAGGCCAAGAGCATAGTCAAGAAATCCAAGCATATCCAGGAGCTTGATGATGAGAATAAAATCCTGAAGAAGGACCTAGCCGATGCCGTCAAGGGCCATGAGGTAGTGATACATTGCAAATGTATCTATAATTTTTGATGTTCCATGCTTGGTTTTATCTACTTTCTTGTGTTTTGCCCACACTTTGGAGTACTTTTCATATGATTTCTTGGACTAACCTATTAACAAGAGCCATAGTGCCAGCTACCTGTTTTCCGCTGTTTTTGGTTCCAGCAAGTCAAAAAATGAATATTCTCGGAATTGGACGGGACAAAAGCCAAAGTGCCTATTTTTCCAGAAGTCATCAGATGCCAGAATACGAGACGGAGAAGGGTTGGGAGCCGGCCAGACCACCTGGCCGCACGGCCAGGCCTGGCCCGCTCCAGGGGGTGGTCTGGCCGACCACAGCACCCCCTCGACCTCTCCTTCCACCTATAAGATGCCCTCGGGACGAAAACCCTAAGTACCCGATCAAAAATCCACAGAAGATTTTGTAGCTGCCGTCATCTCCATCCCTAGATCAGGAGGGATCTGAAGCTCTTCTCGGCACCCTGCCGGAGAGGGGAATTCACCCTAGAGGCCTTTTTCATCATCATGCAAGCCTCCGGTGTGATGTGTGAGTAGTTCATCTCTAGACTACGGGTCCATGTAGTAGCTAGATGGCTGGTTCTCCTCCTTTGTGATTTCATGTCTAGATCTTGTGAGCTCCGTTCATGATCAAGATCATCTATTTGTAATTCTGCATGTTGTGTTTGCGGGGATCCGATGGATATTGAGATGTTATTTCAAATTGATTATTGATTCTATCATGTCTTTGTTATTTGTGATCTTGCATGCTTTCCGTTGTTAGTAGCTATCTTGGCCAAGTAGATGCTAGCAACTCCAAGAGTTAGTATTTATGCTCGATAGTGGGTTCATGCCTCTGGTAATCTACGGAAGTGACAGAAATCTCTAAGGTGCTAGATGTGCTGTTGCTACTAGGGAGAAAACAACAATCCTTTGTTCATAGAACAATCACATTGTTTACATTACACGCAATTCGTAAAGCAATAATCTGTTGCCTGTAACTTAATACAGGAGGGGGTTCGGATGATAACCTGAAGGTGGATTATTAGTCATAGATGCAGTTGGATGGCGGTCTATGTATAATGTTGTAATGTCCAATCAAGTTCCAAAGGAGTCAAGATGATTAGTATATGCATGTATTGCTTTCTCGATGTTTGTCAATTGCCCTGTTGTAATTTGTTCACCCAACATGTTATCTATCTTAAGGAGAGCCACCTCTAGTGAACTATGGATCCCGGTCCTTTCTTTTACATACAATCTACAAACTGTTTACTACTTTGTGTTTAATTTCTGCAAACTATTACTTTCTTCCATTCGATACGTTTAATCCTTTGTTTTTAGCAAAACCGGTGAGATTGACAACCTCATCGCAAGTTGGGGACAAAGTTCTGTGGTTGTGTTGTGCAGGTCTCCACATTGCTGCTGGCACCGGTAGCGCGCCCTGCCAAGGCTCAGCTAGCAACACCTTTGGGGTGTTCACTTGCTCCTACTGGATTGATAATCTTGGTTTCGTACTGAGGGAAATCTTGTTGATGTGCTCATCATACCTTCCTCTTGGGGTTCCCCAACGAGCTCGATATATTTTGGGCCATCAAGCAACTTTTCTGGTGCCATTGCCAGGGAGTCAAGGACATCTTCACAAGGGGAGTCCCTCATAACCAATCTCTTTACTTTGTTATTTTTGTTTTGCTTAGTTTACTTTTGTTTTGTTTGCTTGTTTTGTTATCAAAAACACACGAAAAAATAGTTCTACTAGTTTGCTTTCTTTATTGAAAACACAAAATAATTAGTTCCTATCTTGAGTTGCTATTATGTCTAACATTGCTCCAATCACTATGTCACATGTGCAAATGATTTTCAGTTTTAAACAAGGCATTGAAGAGAGTTTCAAAGAATCTTGGTCTAGAATCTCCGATCTACATGAAAAAACTGAGCCTAAAATGACTCAAAGATTGTTCCTTAGCAGTTTTTACCTTGGAATTGCTCTTTGCTATAGATATGCTTTAGATGCTGTTGTGGGAGGAGATTTCCTCCAATGTAATGAGGATGATTCTATAAATGCTATAAAGAAATTGATCCTTACTTACAACTTGCCTAGCCAAACTGATATTTCTTTCGCAAGAATATTTGCTAGATTGAACACTCTTCAGACTAGCACTACTAGCTTAAAAGATTGCTATAATACGCTTAGGGAGCATCATAATTATGTTCCAATAAATTTTGAACCATCAAAGTGGCTCCCTAAAGTAAAGATTGAGATAAACACTGAAACTTTTCAAGCTCGTTGTGATATCATGTTTGAATTTTGTCTTATGCCCAAAGATATTTATGAATCTTTGGGGTCTTACTGAAGGAGGAAAAGAAATATCTCTTGCTAATAATGCTACCATATTACCTATTGGAATAGCTGAAGGAGTGTTTACAAAGATCCTTGGGAAAATGATTTCTACCGATTATCTTGTTATTGAATGTGCGGGAAAAGGACAAATTACACTTGGAAGGTCCCTATTAGAACTTTTGGGGCGATAATAGATGTGGGAAAGGGGACCATGCACCTTTCTTCTCCACCAAACAATCATATTTTCCCCAAGGATAAGAATAAAAGTAAGAGAGGTAAGGGCAAGAAATTTGGTCTTAATGCTTCTTCATTTGAGAACACTTGATTTTCTCTTGCTTCTTATGCCTAACTTAAAGGCGTTAAAGAAAAGTACTTATTTGGAGATAACCCAAAAGTTTTAGATGAGTCTTGGAAGTAATTACTTCAGTAATAACCGCTGCTGATGTTTTTTATTTGCTTTTTGTGCCAAGAGTAACCTCTAATGAGAGAAAAGTAATGATTGGGAAAGTTGCTGTCCCGAAACAGATTTCTGTGATTCACCATAAAAATTCATGTAAAATCTCTGAACGTCTTTTTGAGGCGTGAATTTTTGTGCTTCTGACCCAGGTTGTTATCTAACTTTCGTTAGTTAAAAACTTTTCTATTTGAGCAACAGAAGGTCTTCGAAAAAATTGGTTTTTACCTATTGGTCTGTTTCGACAGATTTCTGCCATTATTTGCATTTGCTTCTTGTTGATTCCTTTTTGGGTTCTTTTTGGGGAATTGAGCTTTTTGAGGGAAGTGCTAAAGTAGCTTGTGTTTTAATGGAAGTTTTATTTGTGTTGGAACTGAACCCAAAGACTTATTATCTTGAGTGCACTAATGTTGCTAATAAAGATTGTGTGAAGTTTTGTATGAAGGAAGAATTTCAGGTGTATGGAGAGAATGATGTAATGAGATGAAGAATGGACTAAAGCTCAAGCTTGGGGATGCCATACCGTGTCACCCCAAGAAATATCCAAGAATTACAAGCATCAAAGCTTAGGGATAACCAAGGCATCCCCTTCTTCATCAATAAAAATCCCAGGTTTCTTCCAAACACTTCATTTTTATTGTTTCATGCACAGTGATACATTGCAAATGTATCCATAATTTTTGATGTTCCATGCTTGATTTTATCCACTTTATTTTGTTTTGTCCACACTTTGGAGTACTTTTCATATGATTTCTTGCACTAACCTATTAACAAGAGCCACAGTGCCAGCTGCATGTTTTCTGCTGTTTTTGGTTCCAGGAAAGTCAAAAAATGAATATTCTCGGAATTGGACGGGAAAAAAGCCAAAGTGCTTATTTTTCCGGAAGTCATCAGATGACAGAATACGAGACCGAGAGGGGCCAGGGGAACCACACCACCTGGTCGTGCGGCCCAGCCTGGCCCGTGCCAGGGGGTGGTGTGGCCGCCTCCGGCACCCCCTCGGCCTCCCCTTCCGACTATAAGATGCCCTCGGGACGAAAACCCTAAGTCCCGATCAAAAATCCACGAAAGATTATGTAGCCGCCGTCATCTCCATCCCTAGATCGGGAGGGATCTGAAACCCTTCCCGGCACCCTGGAGAGGGGAATTCACCCTGGAGGCCTTCTTCATCATCATGCAAGCCTCCGGTGTGATGCGTGAGTAGTTCATCCCTGGACTACGGATCCATGTAGTAGCTAGATGGCTGGTTTCTCCTCCTTTGTGCTTTCATGTTTAGATCTTGTGAGCTCCGTTCATGATCAAGATCATCTATTTGTATTTCATACATGTTGTGTTTGCGGGGATCCGATGGATATTGAGATGCTATTTCAGATTGATTATTGATTCTATCATGTCTTTGTTATTTGAGATCTTGCATGCTTTCCGTTGTTAGTAGCTATCTTGGCCAAGTAGATGCTAGCAACTCCAAGAGTTAGTATTTATGCTCGATAGTGGGTTCATGCCTTCGGTAATGTAGGGAAGTGACAGAAATCTCTAAGGTACTAGATGTGCTGTTGCTACTAGGGAGAAAACAACAATCCTTTGTTCATAGAACAATCGTATTGTTTACTTTACACGCAGTTCGTAAAGCAATAATCTGTTGCTTGCAACTTAATACTAGAGGGGGTTCGGATGATAACCTGAAGGTGGATTATTAGTCATAGATGCAGTTGGATGGCGGTCTATGTATTATGTTGTAATACCCAATCAAGTCTCAGAGGAGTCAAGATGATTAGTATATGCATGTATTGCTTTCTCGGTGTTTGTCAATTGCCCCGCTGTAATTTGTTCACCCAGCATGTTATCAATCTAAGGAGAGCCACCTCTAGTGAACTATGGACCCCGGTCCTTTTCTTTACATACAATCTATAATCTTTTACTACTTTGTGTTTACTTTCTGCAAACTTTTACTTCTTTCCATTCGATACGTTTAATCCTTTGTTTTCCGCAAAACACGGTGAGATTGACAACCTCATCGCAAGTTGGGGACAAAGTTTGGTGGTTGTGTTGTGCAGGTCTCCGCGTTGCTACTAGCACTGGTAGTGCGCCCTGCCAAAAGCTCAGCTAGTAACACCTTTGGGGTGTTTCCTTGCTCCTACTGGTTCGATTAAACCTTGGTTTCATAACTGAGGGAAAACTTACTGCTGTGCTCATCATACCTTCCTCTTGGGGTTCCCAACGAGCTCTACATCAACTACGAGTCAACAAGATTTTCTGGCGCCGTTGCCGAGGAGTCAAGGACATCTTTACAAGGGGAGTCCCTCATAACCAATCTCTTTACTTTGTTGTTTTTGTTTTGCTTAGTTTCTTTTGCTTTGTTTGCTTGTTTTGTTCTTCAAAAAACACAAAAAAATTAGTTCTACAAGTTTGCTTTCTTATTTCAAAAACACAAAAAAATAGTTCCTTTCTTAAGTTGCCTTTATGACTAGCTCTGCTCCAATCACTATTTCATTATGGATAGCTCACTCAGTTTCCTATTTGGGAACAATTTTATGACTGCTAAGGTAATAGATGAACCACCGCCTGCTAGAATCTCCATGGAAGAAGAAATTGCTGAACCTGAAAGCTCATTAGATAAAAAGGAGGAGGAGAGTGATGGACAAAAGGAGGAAGAATGGATCTACCCATGCCTACCTTCTAATGAGAGTAACTCGTTATCCCTTACATTATTTGATTGTCCCCCATGCTTATCAAAGGAGGGTGAATGTTATGTTCCCGAGGATTATTTTGAAAATGTTTATAATAAAGCTCTAGTGCTTGTAGATCATGAAAAGCATGCCCTATGTGATAGTTATATTGTTGAGTTTATTCATGAGGTTACTGAAAATTATTATGAGAGAGAAAAATATGGTTGTAGAAGTTTTTATGATAATGAAACACCTCTCTATGTGCTGAAAGTTTTGAAGTTACTTTTGTTTTATCTTCCTATGCCTGTCACTTTGTTCTTTGTTCTTTGTGTAAAATATCTATACGTCTTTTTGAGGCGTGAATTTTTGTGAATCTGCTCCAGGTTGTTATCTAACTTTCGTTAGTTAAACACTTTTCTATTTGAGCAACAGAAGGTCTTCGAAAAAATTAGTTTTTACCTGCTGGTCTGTTTCAACAGATTTCTGCCATTATTTGCATTTGCTTCTTGTTGATTCCTTTTTGGGTTCTTTTTGGGGAATTGAGATTTTTGAGGGAAGTGCTAAAGTATCTTGTGTTTTAATGGAAGTTTTATTTGTGTTGAAACTGAACCCAAAGACTTATTATCTTGAGTGCACTAATGTTGCTAATAAAGATTGTGTGAAGTTTTGTATGAAGGAAGAATTTCAGGTGTATGGAGAGAATGATGTAATGAGATGAAGAATGGACTAAAGCTCAAGCTTGGGGATGCCATCCCGTGTCACCCCAAGAAATATCCAAGAATTACAAGCATCAAAGCTTAGGGATGACCAAGGCATCCCCTTCTTCATCAATAAAAATCTCAGGTTTCTTTCAAACACTTCATTTTTATTGTTTCATGCACAATTGTATAGAGACACAAATGACATAAAAAAATATAAATTGGATAAAAAAATAAAAATCCCAGGTTTCTTATCAGTCCGCATAGAGACACAAATGACATAAAAAAATAAAGGGGCCATTTAAAAAAACAATGTCATTTGTGGATAAATTAAGTCAAATTCACTCAAAATTTGATTAAATTGGACTAAAATGCTCTCAAGATATAAGTTGTGGGCTAGTATTGCTGATTTTTCAATATATGAGACTAAAACGCTCTACAAGTTCTCGCATAGCGCACTCACCTCGCCGATGTTGGGACCGCAGAACGGAAGGGGAGGAGGAGGAGCGGCGACCATGGTTGCGAATTTGGGTGCGGGAGAGGGAGTGAAGTGGGCTGTGAGCGGAGTGTCCTGGAAGTTAAGCCGAAAACGTCTCGTGTCTCGCGCTTCCCGACATGTGCAAGGGGTCGGCACACGGCGCTCGCCAGGGCTTGTGCCCGTGGAAACATCGCGTCTCCTGCGCTTCCCCACACGTGCAAGAGGTCGGCATGCGACGCTTGCCAGGACCTGTCCCGTGAAAACGGCCGATTTTGGCGTTCGTAGAGGGCTAAAAATCTCGTGTCATGCAAAAGTTGCATATGACTTAGCAAGCCAAACAGATTTATTTTTTTCCATGCGGTGCGAGAAACGACCGTTGGCACAACAGAACACACCCTTAATAACCGACGTATCACGGACCCTGTTTCTCAACAAGTTCGTCGGCACCTCACGATCAGTTTCAAACGTCACATTTGAAAAACCCTTCTCCATTGCGAGAGCACGAGCATCGCGCAAATTTGACTCTGCAGTCCGGAAAAGGCTAAACCCCCCCGTCCTGCCGGGAATGAGATCGGACGGTGCAGATTACGTTTGTGGTGCACGGTAACCGTCCCAACCCTAACCGGGAGCCTATAAATATGAAAGAAACCCTCTCTCCTAACAACGCAACAATCCCAGCCGCCAACAGCAGTACCTCTCTTTCCCCCTCTCCCAGTGCCCAGATCCTTTCCCTCTTCAGCCCGATCGAAGTCTGTTCGTGTTTGTTCTAGCTATGGTTCGATTTGCTTTTGTTTTCCGATCTCCACTCGTTCTCCGATGATGATCCATATTATACTTTCGTTCTTCTGAAATTCTCGATGTGGAAGAACTGGAGACCTGAACTGAGGAGAAAGCATTAGTTTTGTTGATTTTTATTCGGTAGATCGTTTTCGCTTCTTCTAAATCTAAGTTCGGTGCTGAAGTATCCCGGTGATGACCTGTGATGTTAAAGTAGTGGCCTGATTCTTACGTTGATGAGATCTATATTATCACCCAGAGGGATCTGGCCCGCCACTTCCCCAGATTCACACCCTTTGTTATTTTTTCGCTATTTTTTTCTGATTTTGTTTTTGTCCCTGCTGTTCCCGATGACTGGACACAATTTAAGTTTCAGCCTTGTCTGAAAAAAATATCAATCTGTTGATAACCTTCTTGCAATCGTTCTGAGGGTGCATTTGGACAGTTATGAATCCCTCTTTTGCTTTTCTATATTGTACCAGATCTGATATTGGTCGTTGTCCGATGATGATCAAACTAAATACTTTCGTTCTTCTGATGCGCTATCTTATTGCGCGGTGCGGAAGCAATTTGGAGACCTGAACTGAGGAAGCATTTATTTAGATCGTTTATCCATCCCAAAAATTACTTTTTATTTGCTTCTAGTGCTGTTACATAGATTTCGTTGTTAATGTTGCTTCACATCTGGAAGAATGACCGATGCTAAAAGTTTGGCCATCCTGTAGAGGGAAGCATAGATGAACGGGAACACCGGCCAGCATTAAACAGCACGGCGCTCTGTTAATCCGCGTCGTGTTACCTGTCTTCTGGTACACTTTAATTGATGCAGATGAGGAGGCACGAGTTTATGGGTAATTTGCGTCTGAGGCATTTCAGTGATGTCACACTCTTTTCACCTTGGAGATCTGATGCATCCTACTTCGTTGTCTTGCTCTTCTTGTTACCTTCTTGAAAACAGTTCTTTGATCTTTATTTCTCATTATGATTTTTGGTTTTATCTGGGCGAGATGAGGATGCCATTATTTTGTTGATGGATGCTATGATGTCCAATGAATCATGTATTAGCTCTATCTGATCATATACCCCATTTGAGTTCTATGTTGTACTATTTTAACTGTCATTTTATTGTTGGATGTATTCTTCGTTGATGCAGATGATGAGACACGAGTTTATGGGTAATTTGCGTCTGAGGCATTTCTTTGATGTCACACTCTTTTTCACCTTGGAGATCTGATGCACCAACCTTTGTTTATTTCCTTTTCAGTTCTTATTAGTTTGTTTTAGTAATGTACCGAGATGAGATGACGAATATGATTAATTTCCCTATTGGTTTGATTGGCTGATATGATGGCCCAAACTACTGAACCGAATCTGATCATCTGCTTGCTTTAATGAAGAATGGTGATTGTACATTTTTTAGTTATTATTTATCCTTTGTGTTATTTTCTGTATGGTAGATGAAATGACGATCGAGATTAGTTTCCCTATTGGTTTGACTGGCCAACATGATGGCCTAGATACTGAACCGAATCTGATCATTCTTCCAGTTTCAACAGTATTGAACATCATACCATTCATTCTCTGCACTCGGTAGAATCATATATCTTGTATTAGCAAATTGTTTGTTGTCAACATTGTACTATCTTGGTTTTGCGAAAGTTTGTTAACGTATATTACATCATTAGGTTGTCTGTTAGTGCAGCCTCGCCACCTGGACACCAAGGCGGCACTCCAGTTCATCCATGAGTAATCAAGAGCTAACCTGTAAAAGAGTAGAAACTGGCAAAAGTACTCCTTAAGGGGTAGCCTCTATTTGGAAGAACTGAAAACCAGTGAAGGAAGGCAGTATCATGACTGTTTCTTGGTCAATTAAAATGTCATTCCTTGCATGAAAGAATTGTGTTCATGATTCTTTAAATCATTTACTGGACAGGTTGTTATTCTTGTTGTCAAACGATCAGACCATGCCATTACGGTTGCCGGGTCACGGAGGCTTATGTATGGTCGTTTAACAATTTATTTCTTGTTTAGTACCTGATTTCATACTTAATAATTGTACAGATGTAGAACTATTCCATCATGTCATCACATCTCTCCCTCTTCAGGAGGATGAAAAGGAAAACATTCTACTAAAAGAGTTAAATGGTTTTTTCTCTTTAGTAGGATGAAAAAAGTGACATTTTACTAAATGGTTTTTTATTTTTAGGAGGTTGAAAAAAGTAAATTATTCTAGTGTTGTCTGAAAAATATCAATCTGTTCATACCTTCTTTCAATAGTTCATAGTGTTGCTTTCTATATTGGTTGCTATCCGGTGAAGATCAAACTGAATACTTTCTGATGTGCTCTCATGGCGCGATGTGGAAGCAATTTGGAGACCTGAACTGAGGAAACGTTTATGGATATTGTTGATCCATCCCATAAATTACTATTTTTTAGCTTCTAGTGATGTAATATCTACGTTTAGCTATTCTGTAGAGAGGAAGCACAGACGAATGGTTACACCGGCCAGCATTAAACAGCACAGCGCCCTATTAATCACCCATTTTGATAGTTTGTTGATTCAGATGAGCAGACAGTTCATGGGTAATTTGTGTGGTTATGTCACTGAGACAACCTTTGTTCATTTCTTAGTAATGTACTGAGATGAGATCATTAAAATTAATTTCCCTATTGGTTTGATTGGCTAATATGATGGCCCAAATTACCTGTAATGAGATTAGTTCTGGTTGGACTGGCCAACATGCCTAAATTCTCAACCGAATTTGCTCATTCTTCCTTCTTTCAGAAGTATGCTGTACTTTTTTGTTAGAACCAAGATTTCTCTAAAACATACTCCTGGTGAGTACAGGACTACATCATATTCATTTTGTCCAATATCAGGCCTTGCATTACTATACAAGTTGTACATAGTGTTTTTTGGCCTTATCCAAGCATACATCATTATGTCCTGTTATGACAGAATACTGGGTCATATCTAATGTTAAACATGGTCTGTTTTCTTGTCTGGTTTCTATCTAAGTCTTTTGAGACACTTCCTTCTCATACACATGTGAAGCAACGTTTGATCATCAGCATTAGTGAGTTGTGTAGGTCCTTGAGAGAACATTATCCGGTCTCAGGTATGGTCTGAGGTGAAAAGTGCTGGGCGGGTGTTCTATGGAATGTCCAACTTCGATCAATTGGTCCCATCCCTAAAAAAATAAAATGGTCAGAAATAGGGTGATGTAACCCATTGCTCGCCTAAGAATATACAGATTACTATGGCGTCCCAAGGGATCCGCCTGCTAAGAGGGTTAGTTATGTTACTGATCTTATAACAATATATATGGAGGAAGGATTCTAAAAAGGTGCATCATCAGTCAATCTGGTGTGCTGTTAACAATATAACCGTCTTTCGATGCTAAAGAGGAAGCTTTAATTAAATCCTAACACCCCCTTAATCTATCCTTGTCTTTGTGATCGATCATCTTTGGAATTATCTCTTCCAAAAACCCTGTGGGAAAAATGTGAGAAGAGTAGTGTATGATATGTTGCTAAAAATTGTTTAAACTTAGTGGAAAAATAAGGAGAAAATAATGCAACATACAATGGTTGGATATGCTATTAAAATTCCTTCAAACCTAGTGTAAAAATAAGGAGAAAATGATAACATACTATTGTCATTGTCTCGTAACTCGATATGAGAAAACCTTGTAAAAAGGGAAAACCCCATGGTGTTTAGAGAACAATATGTGTCCTCTATACTTTTCTTAAAACCCTGGTGGGGAAAAGGGATAGTATGACAAAGGGAAGACGAGTGTAATATGATGATTTGAATTTGAATAGTCTAGGAAGATACTCCCCCATATCTTGAAGCCCTCGAATACCAATTTCATAAATATTAAAGTTGACAGAAACTTAATGAACAAACCAGATTTGGATTTGCAAGATGTTTATTCCTCGACTCTTTTGGAGTTCATAAGTATAATTGCTTAGTGATATTGCTCCTGATGTATCATATTTGCATTCGTGCAACATTATCTGTGTAGATAATGGTTTATGATTCAAGAGAACTAATACCACATGACTGATGTATGTGGTTTATCATTTTGAACCCACACATGTTCATGAAGCCTTGTATTTTAGAATGTTCGGTAGGTTTATTCTCTAGTCTGTTTAGAAGACATCAATGGAGTGACAGTTCTACCATGTAGGTACACATTGTGGTATCATTCATACATGTAGCCACTGTGAGTGCCTAATGATATTGGAATTTAGATTTCTCTGAAATTGAAACAACATTGATGTATGAATGATAAACCACAATGTAGCCACTGTGAAGGTTATTGGCAATCGTACAAGAGAAATATTTGTCGACAAGTGTAGGATTTTATTATATGATTCTCTAGAATCAATATAGTTGGAGAAAATCGCATCCACCTATGACGACTCTTCGTAACTTCCCAATACGAGCGTGAGTCGAGGTGTTTCGATGTCCTAGACAGTGTGTGCGAGCTAAAGCTCAGTTGTGGAGGTTTCCCTCCCACTAGGTGTATACTACCCATCAGGTGTTCATCAACGCTAGGTTTGACATGCATTTACTGATTTTTAGAGGATTTCTCCTCGATTTCCTTTGTTGCTTGCAGGAAGTTAGATCCAGGTTAGAGGTCGTACTACTCCCCCTCGTTTTAGAAATGAGGAACCGAGTGGTTTTTATTGGTACCTCCACTCTTTCGGGCGCATTACTAGCCGGATTAAAGGATTTTGTAACATGTTGGCAGGTTATTTGCAAATATGTTGCAAATATGTGAATCTAAACATAGAGTACAAATTATTGATTACATGAATATAAGGTGAAATGTGTAGTCCTAGTTGATTTCCTAGCATTCTATGTGGTACTTTAAATCTCCCCCTAATGACCGGAAATAATCTATCCTTCAATATAGCAATCAACATACTGGGTTTTGAATTGATCCCGTATGAAGGGTTCAAGGTACTTTGTGATCGACGAGACATGTACCCCACATAGATCCGTAGTATGTGAAGCGCTTCCTAACTTACGCATATGGGAAATGCTCGGAGGATTTCCCTGTATCAATTTTTTTTTAAATGGATTTCCATGTATCAATTGTAGAGAGGAAGTACTACGATATGTAGTTAATTAGTGAACAATGTGTAAAACTGCGTGACTCCAACGTGAAGTTGGTAAAGTGCATTCCATCGATAAAGGTCTAGTAATGAGTTTGATCCTCTTATTTAGGAATTCAACACGACCATTATGAGTGTGGATATATGGGATAGAGTGCCGAACTTTAATCCGCATGGTCATGCAATATTCATCGAAGGCACATGAGAAGAATTCTACAATATTTTCCATGCGAATTTGTCTAATTTTACTTTCTGGATAATGGGCCTGTAACCCAATTACTTGCCTCATTATCATGGCAAATGCATGGTTTCATGTCGACACGAAAGACACACATATGAGCAATGTGTAGATGCATCAATGAGAACCATCAAAATACCTAAAAAGCTCCACAATGGTTGGATAAGATCACAAATGTATCCCTGGATGTGTTCAAGGAACTAAAGTGGTTCAACTTCTATTTTGAGGTGTGAAGGGCTCAAAATTAGCTTCCGTGTGATGCATGATGTGCATAGTCTAATGACCCAGGAAATTTGAACTCGAGCAAATTATGACTAGTGAAATTGCTTTGTATGCAACATGTGCTATGGGTTGGATGTACATATAATACAATCCAAACATAGAGAGTGTATTTTTTCAAATACTTGTTCCTCATCTATCGGATTGACTCCTGTAGAAGTCTATATAGAGTTGAAGAATTTTCACTATGGAAATCTTTTCTCAGATATATAGAGCACATTCAATCTTATTTATATCAGAGTGCTGATACAATATATTATGATCAATGTGAATTTGCTACTCACAGGTATAGCTACGGATATGCAAGTGGCCGTTGGATATAGAGATGAAATGCTTCCCCGCATGCGATGACAACTTTTTAAACATGATAGTAGGCTAATGGCTGGCCACATCCTCCACATGCCGTTTGCAAAGCATGCATGCATGTGATATACCTTCGCTTGGATTTTTTTGCATGCTCATGTGGATGGCAACATCTTTTTGCATGCTAACGTGGATGGCAACATTTTTGCATGCTAATGTGGATGGCTATCTTTTTGCTTGCTAATGTGGATGGCTGTATTTTTTCTGCATGCAAACTTACTACCATTGGATATAAGCTTTGATTTTGATGAGGTACAATCAACCATTCTCACCCATAAGGGAGACACAAATAAGCATCTAAAAGCTATGTCCATGGAGTTTTGCGGATAACTAGGGGTGGGTGATCTTTTGGTTTGCATATAACAACACTTTGGTTAACAAAAAACTATAAGAAATAACGTGCAAATGAAATAGTCCTATACGTATGAGAAGAAATAAACCAACCACCTTAACCAAATAGCATGCGATAGGACTTTCACCCATAAGGGACACACAAATAAGCATATAAAACCTACTTTCATGGAGTTTTGCATATAACTAAGGGTGAGTGGTCTTTTGGTTTGCATATAACAACATTTGGCTAACGAAACACTAGAATAAATAAAATGCAAATGAGAAAGTCCTATATGCATGAGAAGTAACAAACCAACCACCATAACCAAAATAGCATGCAATAGGACTTTCACCGATAAGGAAGACACAAATAAGCATTTAAAACCTGCTTCCATGGAGTTTTGCAGATAACTAGGGGTGGGTGGACTTTTGGTTGACATAACGTTCTCTTGGTGTAACACCATTATTTTTTGCATGACCCTATCCTTCCATCCCGTGTGCTCTCTATATCTATTTGTGTGTTATCCAACGACCAACTATATATGTGCAACTATACCCATGAGTAGCTGGCTATTTTGCATATTATGATGTACAATATATGTTCTATTACAACATCACAAATGGACACAAATAACTAAGTTGATCACTAAGGAGATAATGGGACTAGTCGAAGTCTCCAGACATGCCCGTTGAGGAGACTCAACCATCACTCTGTGCCCTAGGGTCCTCTGACGTTTGGAGAGTCATGGTGTTGCTAGTTCCAGGAGGAACATCTTGCGAACAATCAGCTCCATTTGTGTCATCTGGATGGAGGTTGAAGTTAGCTTCAAACCTTTTCCCGTGTGGTGCTTTGCGTGCCTAGAATTGCTCGTAGAGAATAGGTAGATGCTATGGGGTCTTGCACTTGTTAGTAGGATGCGTGTAGCACCCACACTTGTCGCAAAGCTTAGTTTTGTCAAGCTTGGGCTTTGCGGTGCTTTCCCCACGGTCTGAGTTTCTAAGCTTCCTATTCCGATTGCACTTTCGCTTACCATTGAAGTTTGATGGCATGCCTTTGAAAGCACCATCAAACCTATGTCTGTTCGCGACGTTCATATGAACTTCAGGCAAAGGTTGGGAACCAACTGGGCACCGAATGCCATTCTTAGCGAGTAGCTCATCGTGCTCTTCAACATGAAGTAGGATATGAATGAGGCAAAGGTTGGCAGCACGGTACTGCTGCTGGAGAAGCCTTTCAGATGGGAGCATAGTAGAGAGAGTTTTCTCTATCTTCTCCGCATCAGTAGGTTCCTTCCCATAAAAACACAGTTATTCGTTTTGCCACTTCAAAAGTTATGGTACTGCTGCTGGAGAAACCTTAACAAAGAAATATTTTCTTCAAAAGTTATTCGTTTTGCCACTTCAAACAGCAAACTTATAATAAGTCCTTTAACTCTTAACCACTTAACATAATAATTTCCATCATCATTACCAGATAGCAATCCACCTAAATCTTTGAATATTATTATACTTCACTTCTATACTTTGCATGTTAAAAATTTAAATTCATTTACCTTGTAAAAGAAACCTTTTCCTTGGAAGTTATTCCTTTTAAAAAGTAATCCTTAAACACTTCTTGAAAGCTCTAATTGATTAGTAATCTTGCTCAAGAAATCTTTTAGATACCATGCCCCATTTGAGTGATTTACTATTGTATACTACTTGTTGTATTTACATATCATTTCACACTCTCACAAGTCTTAATAAGAAACACAAGTGTGAAGCTGGTATAAAAGTGCAACACATTCCTAAGAATTCATCACAAATTCCAAAACCCTAGATCAAATATGATTAGTCCGGGGATTCGCGTTTATCAAATTGTATTACATTACTTATGCATAATTGCATCTTGTTTCTTTAAACATTAATCCTTACTAGACCAATGACGTTATTTCCAGATTTTGGATCTTCTATTGTCTTGAAGACCGTGAGTGCATAGTCTTGCAATCACAAAAGGCAAGTTCACAACTTGCTCATGTCCTTTGATTATTTTCTATCAAATGCTTGTAACTCAACTGTTGTCATCACCTGCATTTCAAAACGGTCAGAAAACACTATTTTCATAATAATTTGATTATGGATTATTTACCAAATGGTAATAATCTATTGATACAGTTCCAGTGGTAAAAGAACATAACATCTAGGACTTAACAACCAATGTCGCCAGTGATTCTAGTGCCGTATAATACGCGTCAACCATGAGATTTGAAATGGGACGAAGAAGTCAGCTGTATCTTCTTCCTTTCGCATGGACAGATGACCTTATCGTGAGGTTGTTGATTTCTCGTGGAGTTCCAGAGAATCCAGCACATGGATGGGACCCCTTAGTTTCCCGTGAGCTAGGTGTCTAGATTATATGTGCATAGCTATCTGGGTCGGAGTTCACGATAGCTGATGGTGACCGCCGGTCAGAGGTGCTTACAGAGTCTTCGGGAACTCATCAGGGTTTTAGCTTGCTCGAAACGGGGCTTAACGGAGATGTAGTCAGCCCCGAAGGATCATGTCTTCATGCGGGGTCGCGGAGAGGGCAGTGATTGGCTTGGATTTTAGTCTGGGCCCCACACCAAGGAAGTGTGGACGAGAATGCAACTCGAATGTGCAACAAAGCTAAGGTCTCTTGTGGGAAAAGTGACGCACATCTGCAGAGTGTAAGAATTGTGACATGTTACTCCCTGTTCCGGGAAGGAGCTACGAACACGACAGGAAAGGAACCCCACGAAGGTTCTGGTCAACCTGTGAAGGCTGCCGAACATAGTTTTTACAATAAAAACAACCTTTGAAGAAATGTTTATGAAAACCTTCATTGCCTACGACCTTTGGTCTGTGGCTGTAGAGATAGTGCATCATACACTCCTTTTTAGTGAACTTGCTGAGTACGCTCGTACTCAACCGTACCTTCTTAACCCTTGCTAGATTTTGAGTCGTAGAAGACGACGTCAATATCAATTTCTGCTCAAGAAAACATCATCGACAGCTCAAGATCTTCAATAAAGTCAATGAAGTCAACGTATACATCCACTAAAGTGAAGGCAAAGTCTCTGTTTAGATAGGAGTAGATACTCTAGCCATAAAACCTACTTCTGTAGAGCATTGCATTAGTAGCAATTGCAAACCAAATAGTTTAGGTGTTAGTCTTATTAGCCAGTTAGTTCTGAATTATTACTCCTGGTTCTTCTTTGTAAGAAGTTTCTTTCTCTTTAACCTAGAGTGTTCTCTGGATCTTCCGTAAAGAGTCGAGTTGTAATCTATAGTCATGTCTTGGACCTGCTGTGTTTCTGTTGTACCACTCTGAGGGATGTAATACTAGTGAACGATGTTTCATTGATGTTATGTCAACGACTATAGTGTACTATATCATGCAATGGTATGCTGGGTCACCGCAATCATGTATAAGGACGCATATTTCTGTTCATCTCTCGGTGGCGTGACTCCAGACGAAAGGGGATCCTCCAGAGTCTGGATTGCATGCACTAACCCACGGGATGCAAGAGCGATCTTGATGTCCATGGCCCAGGTAGGATAGTTGTGGCCATTGAAGTCGAGTACACCAAATTCTGTTCTACCCATCGGTTACCTACATGGGTAAACCAGAGGTTGTTAATTTACTTTTCAGTAAATCAAAAACCATCATGGTTATGTTATAATGAACATTGCAAAATTAACGATGACTTCAAGAAGTGGGCTCGAAATCATTAGTGTGAACTTCAAATTGTTAAGTTTTGATACAATGTAGATACTCCCCAAAAGAAAATGTCAGGGTCCATCTCTCAACACTATAGAGTATATTCTGATGAGAGTATATTCTGATGAAATCAGTAGATACTCATGTTTCTAGTACCATATGTCATAACTTAACGAAATGTATGGGATAACACTTTAAGCAATCATTATGCCAAACATGACAAAATGTAGGTTTTAAATAGTAGTGGTGATAATCTGTAAAATAGTAGATCAATACACTACTTTGTGGTCCCAACACATCAATTTGGAAGAAATCAATTTGGATCAAAAAGATTCAACTAAGACAATAAATTGGTTTATTTGCAAGAAACTAAAAATCTCAATTGCAAATAATGGACGTAATTAACCTCAACATGTGCACATATGAAAATATACTAGGAAACTTGGCGCGGCGACACGCCGCGCCTGTGTGGCTGTATCGAGTGATGTAAAGAGTGTTGTAGAGTATTGTAGAATAACAATGTGCAAAAGTGGAAAACATATTCAGGTTTGATTATACAATTCACGGAGCCTGCCTTGTCCAATAGGTAGCTGCCCGGGACAACGGGGCAAAACACAATCACTTATCTGTCGCCGCGCCTGTGTGGCTGTATCGAGTGATGTAAAGAGTGTTGTAGAGTATTGTAGAATAACAATGTGCAAAAGTGGAAAACATATTCAGGTTTGATTATACAATTCACGGAGCCTGCCTTGTCCAATAGGTAGCTGCCCGGGACAACGGGGCAAAACACAATCACTTATCAACCAAACGTAAAATAGACTTGATGCATGATCCGGAGTGGAGGGAGTACAAAAATGAAGCTGAAATGGTAGCTTGCTGCATTTTAGAACATGCTATCTTAAATAAATGAAATTCTTCTTTTTTCTGAACAAAGAAACCCAAATGTCAGGTACAGTTGCTTTTCTATTTTCCGAAGTTATGCAGTGAAGTTCCGAAGAAACCTTCCGCTTAGTTTACGAAGCATCTAACTCTATTTCTTTATTATAAGAACAAATTTCCAATATCGAATAATTATTCCAAATAATAATAAAAACTCCTTACTCTCCCAACACTATCTGAACTTTCTCCCTTTTTTATTTAGGAGTTAGAAAACCAGTGTTCTTTTGTAAACATTACAACACTTGATTTCATGTTCAACTGTTTGAAGCTGCCGCTTGTTGTGTCAATAGATTCAAATAAACCTCCTAGAGGTGACACACTGATGTTCAGGAGAAATTGTAAGTTCTAGAGTTACTTTATCATTGTATAACTCCCCAATACGTTAGCTATACGACTTCAAAATGAACTGCCTAACTATTTTTCTCTACAACACAATAAAGGTCTCCCCAGATTTCCATATGTCGGGGTGTAGCTAGAAATATGAATAATGAGGAAAAGCCATAATTTATAGGATAGGAACAGAAAATTATCACATATACGCAGTAGTACTTAGCTCTGGCTACGTACAATCCTATAGTGCATTAGGAAAAAAAACAGACAGGGTTCACTAACCATTATTCCACAATCTGCAATGAAGCAAAGCTTGTCAAGAGAGCAAGAATCCAAAACACTTCTAACATCTGCACTCAAACTGTTTCGCTGCCTCTGGCCGGACGGTGACCTACTGAATCGCTGCTCAGGGTGTGCAGAGAAGCTGACCCTGGTGACATCGCTGCACATCTTGTTCAAGTTTGATAGGAAGAATCAAATTCAAACCATCTCCCATTTTGTCGCTGGTCCTGCGAAGCTTGAAGGCGACACCCGCACCAGGGGACCTTGCAACCCCAAAGAGCAAACAACATGCACAACACATTAAATAAATTTCATTGAAATACGAACATGTTTAAGTCAAGGAATCTGAAGTAAAAAAAATCACATACCGTTCTCTAATTGAAGGTGACACCCGCACCGCGGGACCTTGCAGCCCCAAAGAGCAAACAGCCTGCACAACAAATTGAATAAATTTTAGTGAAATACAAACACGTTCTAGAACACTCTGCCAAGGAATATGAAGTAAAAAACTGACATACAGTTTTCTAATCGGCCTTGTCCTTGTTAATTAGAGATGTTCTCTTCACAATATAGTGAGAGAACTATGCATTCATCAATCTGTACTGCCAGTCATTCACACACAATGGATATCGGAAAATGCAAGTAACCTTGCTTATATTGGTTAATGGGAGATGAATAGTATGGGACAGCAGAAAACAGGAACATTGCTAGATCAGTAGCTTGGATAATGTTTTCTTGATAATACTATCAAACCAATTGGTTGTATAGCTTACAAAAGCAAAGAAAATAGCAACATGCTATAAACATAAAAAAGAGGATGGTCGAGATCAAGCTGTGGGACTGCAAATCTTCTGGTTTATAATGTATCGGTTGTAACGCAAGGGCACTCATTGTTCCTGAGAGGTAAAAGTAACTTATGCAGAGAGGAAAGTAAAGTAGCTGTGGCAACATTATGTACACATTAGTAAATGAAAGAATGATCGAATGCCCCATTGCAGAGAGTACCTCACGGTCTACAACAATGAAGTCAAACTCGTATATATTTGTTCGTGTTTGCTGGTCCTTTCCGAGATACGTACTTCCACTGATAGATTTGGCGCGACACATCCTTGACCAACGAAATCTGCGTGTCTTCCTTCTTGACCTGATGTAAGTATGAATTTTTAGTATATGAAGCACACGGTGCAAAAAGTGAACAATACAACTCAGCTAGATATTTATTTGTTATGAACATAAGAATATGTAATATTGAGTGTGTGAAGTAAAGAAGTAGAACAGAGGAGGAAACAGAATAGAGGAAGAAAAAGATGCATAGATTGATCGATGAAGAGTTTACCTCACCGATCCAGTCGTCCTTGGATCTGTCAAAAGTGCAAGACGACTTGTGTTCTGAGAGAGCAAGTAACTCAATGTGAGGATACTGAATACAGAGCGAACTGTGTAAATTTGCTGTAGAAGGCAAACGCACGGAAAAACAACATAACATCTACCACAGCTCCATAATTCATCGTGAGCGTGGACAGTAGGTTGAGCACTTCGATTTAGCAATAACTACATGCTAGGTTTGTCCACCACGACTTAGGAAAAGCACTCAACAACACTGTCTTTATTATTGAGGAGCTGGAGACTTACCAGGTGTCCTGACATCCGCCGTCAACAATGGGAAAAACGAACAACTCCGGCAGCAGCGCGGCAGCGTCCGAGTCCGCACTATAGCATGCTATCCCTGCTTGCAGCCTCCCGGATGTGGACGTGAGGGGCGCCGGCTGGCCGGCTACACAGACCACATGGTGAGGTAGGCCGACCTAGGGCGCTAGGGGCCCTAGGCTGGGTCAATCGAGCGGGGCGGCGCAGGATCTCGGAGGGCACTGCTGGCTTCGGGAGTCCCGTCCACGCGAGGAAGAGTTGTTGCGAACCGGAGCGGGTGATAAAGAGAGTGCAACGACTACAGCCACGACAACAGAGGGGGGCTTGACTCAGACCATGGCCGACAATCATGGAGGAGATCACGGCAGGGCCATTGGGCACGGAGATGGGGGCAAGATGGGCTCGTGCACAGAGGAGTTCGCGCGACAACTGGGGACAGGGGGCGGCGGAGGAGAGGTCATCTAGGGGAAAGAAGGAGGGCACCGACCTTGTCCTCCATGTAGCCAGCCACCATAGAGGCCAGAGAAGGAGAGGAGGGCGTCGACCCTCAGGAAGATGTGGGCGGCGACAGTGGAGAGGAGGAGAACAATCAGTTCCCTTTTTCTGCGAATCAGAGTGAATGAGTTCGAAGGTGGGACACGACCAAACCTGGCCAACTGGCCCTGCCTAGGGCGGGCCGGCCCGCGGCACGCCCTTTTGGCCCGGCACGGCACGTGGCTTGATGGGCCTGTGCCGGCCCGCGGCACGCGGGTACCGTGCTGGGGCCGCCTCCCTAGGCACGCGGGCCAAGCCCGGCACGGCACGCCTGGCCGAGCACGCGAGCGGCACGCGGGCCGGCTCGCCACGAGAGGGGAGCGAGGGGGAGCGGGAGGAAGCAGAATTTTGAAATCGGTGGGAGCGGAGGGGGGGTGGCCGTTTTTGGCAGTTGGGAGGGTTTGGGCTAGGGTTGGGGGTATTTTGGTCCCTTTTTTGAGTATTTTTAGAGTTTTAGGTCATTTGGAAGGCTACTTTGGTCCGAATTTCATTTTCAATGCCAATGAGTTGGGGTCGAGATTCCTCCCGACTTCAATACTTCTCCCTTCCGTGACAACGACAACATCGACACCATGCAATTTCCATATACCCAATCCGATCATCCAATACCAACATACACACATTCTCCCGATACATCTAGTAGTCCTAGTGCTAGCCAAAATTCCACCGCTTTTGGTAGCAAGCGGCGGAAAAAAACCTTGGAGATCTGATAGCACTATGAGAAAGAAGAATATGTTGACGGCGATGGTATGACGAAGATGAGAGCTCGGTGCTTGCACCCGGGTTGCTCGAGCAAATTTGCTCTGCAGAAGGGAGGAGGCCACGGCCACATGAGGAGGCACTTGGCGACCCACGCCAAGCAAGATGGACAAGCCGCGGCGATCCAGAGCAGGATCAACTTCAACCCCGACGGCACTCCCCGAGGTATATTTGTCTATGATGCGACTCGTCAAAGAGAGGCTCTTGCAACATTAATTGCCGTGAATGATTTACCATTAGGATTTGGCGAGTCTCCTGGTTTTGTCGAATATATTAGAACTGCTCACACTCCTAGTTTTACACCGTCTCTAGACAAACTACAACTAGGGACATGAAAAAGCTAGCCAAGACAGGTCTTGCCACCGTAAAAGAAGAATTAGGATCGTCAACTTTCTCAGTCGCCATAACTTCTGATATTTGGAGTGGTCGTGCTAAGCAAGATTATATTACTGTTGCTCATTATGTTAGCTCATCCTAGGAATTAAATAAAAGGATAATAGGATTTGAGTTAATTGATGTATCACATAATGGTGAGAACATTGCCAATGCTATACTTAAAGTTGTTAGTGAGTTTGGTCTTGCCGAAAAGATATTTGCAGTAACTTTGGATAATGCTTCTGCAAATACTACTGCGATGAATACCCTCATTCCTACATTGGAAGTATATGCATCAAAATTTCTGCTTCATCAACGTTGTGCTTGTCATATAATTAATCGTATTGCTAAAAGTGCTTTAGATGATCTAGAACCACACATTGAGAGATTGCGTATGGGAATATCATGGTTGAATGCTTCTAATACTAGACTTGGAAGCTATAGAAATTATTGTGTTGTTATTAATGTACCATGCCATGGTCTTCATCTAGACATACCAGTTAGATGGAACTCTACATATCTGATGCTTCAGTTAGTTATACGTGACAAGACTCAATTTTCCGCATTTGTTAATGCACATTTTCCGCAAGAAGACGTGTATCATCTACTTGGTGATGATACTTGGCACATTGCTGAATCGATCTATAAGTTTCTGGCTACATTTAATGAATCAACTATTACTTTATCTGGGGTTTATTATCCTACATCTCATATGATTGTGCATCATATTTTAGAAATTGCCCAACACCTGAAAGAGTATGAAAATGATACCACTTTATTAGTAGCTGTCCATAACATGAAACAAAAATTTCTCAAATATTGGAAAACTATACCTTTGCTCTATGCTATCGCATTTATTTTGGATCCTAGGGCTAAAATGGAAGGGTTTAGTGGTGTTCTGTCGCTCTTAAGTTATACCGTAAATGTTAGCTATGATCAATATTCACTTGATATAAAGGATAAGCTGCAGGAAGTTTATAGTAAGTATGAGGTTAAGTATGGCACAACTTTGCTACACAAACCTCCGGCGGTACCAACAGCCAGTAGGGGTAAGAAAAAAGTGTGGGGAAAATATTTGGTACTTCCACGACCACGCCGAGCTCTTCCACACAAACTCCCATGGTTTAAGGTGGCGAGGAGTTAGCAAAGTATCTCACCAGTCCAGTAGTTGCTACTAATGATGATGACGACTTCGATATACTACAGTGGTGGCAGAATAAAAGGTCAACATATCCGGTGATTTCCATATTAGCACGGGATGTGCTATCGGTGCCCGTCTCAACGGTCTCATCGGAGTCTGCTTTTAGTCTAGCTGGACGGATAATTGATGATAGAAGAACTAGTCTCACCCTAGAGATGATAAAAACACTGATGTCTGTCAAAGATAGAGAACTAGCCAGACAAAGAGCGCAACACACCACCGAGAACCCAGAACTGATAGCCTCGTTTGAAGCTATGCGGTCGACTGAAGATCAAGAAGAAACTTGATATAGGATTTTTTAATCTCTTTGTAATTTTTAATCTTTTCTGTAATTTTTTCTTCTTTTTAGAGCCAGCTGTACTCTTTTCCCTTCCTAGGGATGGAAGGTTTTGATGAGGCAGCTAATAATAAAGGTCATTTTTTTTATCCCCATACAAACTTGTCTCCATACCCTTTGCCCCAATGCCCCTTGGTCTCACTTCTTTCCCTTTAAATAGAGCAACCCACCCTCTCATTCTCCACACCACCCCTCTCATTCTTCACACCACCCTCTCATTCTTCACACCACATGGCTGCTGACCCAAATCTCAACCAGTGGAACTTTGGAGCAAATCCACCAAGAAGAATAAGCCGCATTTGGGAGCACTTCGATGAAGAAGTGTGTGAGGTAGATGGTGAATAAGTGAATAGAGCTAGGTGTAGAAGATGCCGCCATTTGTTCATATTGCATCGTGGAGGCGGAACTGGTCACTTGCATAGGCATGTTTTGTCTCACTAGAGGCAAGACGGAGGGAACTAATTGGTCGATGTAATTTTTTTCTTTTCGAGCGGGTTGTACTCTTTTTCCTTACTAGGGATGTAAGGTTCTTTAATGAGGCAACATTAATAAAGCTTATTTTTTATCCCATATGAAATTTTGTGTCATTTCACTATTTTTCTGTAATTTTTGGATATTTTTTAGCATTTTTTCGGACACAGATCGAAGAAAAATAGGAAAACAGGCCGTTTTCGGCCCCGCGGGCCACACGTGCCGCGGGCTAGCCCGCCAGACGCCGGGGCCGGGCTGGGGCCGCACAGCCGGGCACACGGGCCGGCCCGGCACGACACGCGAGCTTGACGGGCCGAGGGAGGCCGTGCCAGGCCCGTGAAGGCGGTACCGTGCCTGGGCCATGCCGGGCTGGCCCGTTGGCCAGATTTGGACACGACGCACCGCTTCGACCATCTGGCGAGCAGATCCGGCCGTAAATCTTGTCACAGATAGAGGAGGCAATCAATGGCAGTGTAGATGTGCAAACTTCACACATCTATAGTACGTACGGTGACGTGGACAGTTTTTTAGGACGCTGTAAGCCTTCGCTTTCATATATGTAGTTATTACATCACACCTATATTCTGAAATACAATATACTCAACAGATATATGGTATATGTAAATTTCAAATACTGCATAACAGGGTCTTAACCAGAGAAATATTAGCAAGTAGTATTGTTAACAGGAGCAGCACGTGGCCTAGACTACTACTATTCCAGATTGGTTTGCTGATTGCTGCAAACGCAAGGACCAAGATGCAAAATGGGGAAAGGATAAGATTTCCCATCAATTTTTTGTGGGCTGTTACCAATCTCACGATTGGTTTTGCTCAGCGTCGCAGGCTACACGCATCACTGCCACGCCGGGCTGGGGTTGGAAGGGCTGTTTTTTTTTAAATAATACATTTTCTTTATCAATTTCACGAATATTATGCGAAAAAGGGAAATCATAAATCTAACGCGGTCTCATTTTAAAAAAAGAAGACCAGACCATGTTGTCTTTTGAACAATCGACCGGCCCGGGCCGTCTTTTGAGGCGCCGAAAGGTGCGCGATGGGGCCTACCCGGCCGAGCAGTAGGCAGACAAAGCTCCGCGTCGTAACCCGAAAACGCGACAGGGGCCATCGTCTTTTGAAAAGACGACCGACGAGGCGCGTCGGTTTTCGAACAACCGACAGGGGGCATCGTCTTCTGAAAAGCAGACGAGGTGCCTTCTTATCCCCGCGCCCACCCCAGCCCCGCCCTGACGGTGGCATTCTTCCTCTCTCTCTCTCTCTCTCTCTCTCTCTCTCTCGTGCCTGTGTTCTTGCTATTATTCTGGCTACGCGAGCTGCACCGATTTGGAGCTCAGTTTTGCACCGTTTTTCACCAATAGCTGCTGCTGAAACACATTAGAAAGTTAGTAGAGTCCTGATCTACTAATGGGATAGTCTGGTGAAGTGATTTGAGGCATTTTTAGAGGGATTTGGTGGAGTTCTTAAGGAGCAATGGCTATGATGGAGGCTGGGGGTGCAGCTTGAGTGGAGACAGCTATTCTTGAGTGGGGGTTGCCGATCCGTTGAGTGGAGGCAGCTGCACGCCCGGATTTCGCACGCTTCAAGGGTAAATCCTAATTTCTTGCTAACTGCAGTCATTTGTGTATGTTTATTTTATCGGTAGTTCTGGATGTGGTATGTTAGCTGCCAGATTATTCGGCTATAGGATTATAAGTATATTTGTGGGCTATGCAAGATTATTCGGCTATAGGATTATTAGTATATTTGTGGGCTAAAATCTGCCATTGTACGGGCATTTGACAAATTGTGGTATTTTTTTTAGGTCGGAAGTTATGTCCAATAATGTAGTGTTTAGGTTCTACTATGGTGATGGTGTCGTCAAAACAAACCAGCATGGAGTTGATTTGAGCGATTTTTATTTTATTGATGAAGTGCTCTAGGATCCTGAAACAATATCCGTTATTAAGTTGAAGGGTTGGTTATCTGCTCGTTTAGGGCTCCCTCCAACTTATACTGTCGGTGTGCATGTATTATGGACTAAGTCAAGGATTAAACCTAATTTTTTTAGACCGATAGAAGAGCAAGCTAAATGGGTCAAATGGGTGAAAGCCTGTCTAAATAGGGTAGTTAACACCACTGTCTTAGTGCTTCCTGTTGCGAAAGAGCCTGTTTATGATCAGGGCCAGAGTAGTCAGACAAACCATGCTGGTGATGGTTATGATCATGATCAGAGCAGTCAAGCCCAAGACGAAGGTGGTGGTGGCTACTATCATGGCCAGAGCAGTCAATGCCAAGATGGGGGTGGTGGTTATGAACCTGGTCAGAGTAGTTATGCACACACTGATAGTGGTGGTTATGAACCTAGTCAGAGTAGTTTTGCACACACCGAGGGTGGTGGACATGAATCAGCTGAAGGTAGTCACAAGACAAGAGAAGATATTTTCAATTGTGAGGTCGATGATGATGAGATATACGAAGGTTGGTTGCAAGATCAGATGGAAGCCGAAGATTCAGAAGGCTACAATGATAGCTCTCATGATTCCACCGGCTCTGATCAATAAGACCAACCTATTCCGGCATCATGGAATGAAGACCACACAGGAGCAATGAATGTGAATGACGGGCATGATTCCGCGTGGCACTATCACGCGAACAACATCTCCATGGGTGCATTATATCCTAGCAAGAGGAATCTGTAGGAAGCAATCGTTGAGTGGGCATTGTCCACACAACGGGTTTTCAAAACGAAGGTGTCATCCCAACAATATTTGACTTTGGTTTGCGAGGTAGCCGGATGTCCGGCCATGGTCCATGCCCATCGTCCTATGTATGACACCAACTGGAAGGTTAGCGACATTGTGTAGCACACATGTCAACTTGACAATGTCCTTCAAGACCATCGTAATCTCACGGCAACCCTCCTGGCCAGACTGTTATATACTGAGATAGTGGGGACCAAAGCCATGGTGGTGAATGCTATTATTAACAAAGTTGTTGTCAGATTTTGCTACAATATTTCTTACGGAAAGGCTTGGAGGACTAAGCAGAGGGCACTGGAGACAAGATTTGGTTCTTTTCGAGACGGATACGACTGTGTTATTCGGATGCTCCAGACACTGTAGGCTAGGAATCCAGGCACATACGTCGACATCCAACACTTTACATTGCCTCAAGAACCCAATTTGAGGGTGCTGCATCGATTGTTCTTCTCATTTGCTATATGCATAGAAGTTTTCACTCACTGTCGACCAGTCATTTGTGTGGATGGTACATTTCTAACTGGCAAGTACAGGGGCCAAATCTTGACTGCCATAGGTCAAGACGGGAACAATCAAGTTGTTCCACTTGCATTTGCTTTCATGGAGAGCGAGAACACCAAGAGTTGGGTATGCTTTTTCAGGCAGCCGAAGATAGCAATTGTGAGGGATGTACCGAATGTGTGCATCCTTCATGACAGGCATCAGGGTAAACTCATCGCGATAAGGAAGCTGACCCAGCCTGCTCCTGATGAACCAACTCCATGGGTAGACATGCAGAGTCGTTGGTACATGCAGCTTCTAGGGGCTAACTTTTTCTCACAGTTCAGGAACAAGGCCCTAATGAACCTATTCAAGAAGCTTTGCAAGCAGAACTAGAAGTGGAAGTATATCAAGTGTCGGACCTATCTGGATGAATTCACAAAAAAACATGTTATGCAGAGGAAAGCAGCTAGAGCAGCAGCTGTTGCGGTTCATGCGGCCGCGGTAGCTACATAGACAATAGCGGGAGCAGCACCACCGGAGGAAGAACCCATTTCTCTTCGCGATTTGCCAGGATTTTACCAACCCGATACTAGGAGGAGGCCTGGCAGAAGGATTAAGATTTTTCAGGAATGGATAGAGCATGAGCCTGTGGAGAGGTGGTCTATGTTGCACGACACTCATGGTGCTAGGTTTGGCGTCATGACTACAAATCTTGCCGAAACTTACAACTTCGTCTTGAGAGGAAGCAGGGCTCTGCCATTAACAACTATTGTGGAGTGTATTTTCATCAGAACTTTGAAGTACTTCAGAGACAGACTTCAGCTTGCTCAGATGCATATCATCAACAACCCAAACACGAGGTACTATTCAAAGATCATGGATTACATGAATAATAAAATGGAAAAGGCACGGTCTATGCACGTCGTCGCCATCGGTAATCAAGAATGAAGATTCGAGGTGCGCCTCCCTTCCAACAGGATCAGATCTGGAGATGAGGTAAAGACACAAGAGGTGAGGATAGGCAATGAGGACTGGCCGACGTGTGAGTGCACCTGCAACAAACCCAAGCTGCTGCATCTGCCTTGCTCTCATGTACTTGTTGCGTGCAGGCAGTTAGGTATGGATGCGAGATCTTTTGTGTCTCCTTATTTTCTTAAGGAGTCGGTGATCAATACATAGACTAGAGAGATGATGGGATATAGGGCATGGAGAAATTTCAACAAAGTAAACCCTGGTGAAAGGATTTACATCCCAGATCCTGGACTAATGCGGACAGGCAGAGGAAGGCGACAATGTGTCTGCATCCATAATGATATGGATGAATCCAAAGCCGGAGGCCCTACTAGACAATGTTTTTTATGTAATCATTTTGGTCATAGAGACACCAATTGTCACATCTTCGGGACTGGAGGAGCGGCTCCTCGTGGACGTGGAAGACGTGGCAGGCGAGGAACAAGTGGCAGAGGAAGAAACTAGAATTTGTATTACGTATGGAACTATGTTTTCAACTTGTATTACGTATGGAACTATGTTATCAATTTGTAATTCGTATGGAGCTATGTTATCAATTTGTAATTCGTATGAAACTATGTTATCAGTTTGTAATTTGTATGGAACTATGTTTTCAATTTGTAATTTGTATGGAACTATGTTTTCATTTGTATGGAATTATGTTTTCAATTTGTAACCTGTATGGAACTATGTTATATTTTTCTATTATGCAGATGGTGGGATCTTTGCTTAACACTGATATAGATAGAAAGCACCGGTCAACTTTATTGGCTGCTGAACCAGGGAGCTTAAAGCACCTTATCACTCGCACTCCTATGTCTAACTGGATGATACACCCTGATTAGCTGTAGAGGTATGAGACGTTTATTTCTAGTTGGGGTTCAAATATTTGAGGGCCAAAGTAAACAAATTGTTATTCTATCTCGGTATGCAGGTTGAAGTGGGCAGGTCTATTACCGTTTGTGCGTCTAGTTGAGACCACTCATACGCATGAGATAGAAGGATGACATCATGGCTTCCAAACCACACGCATGCACTACGACGGGTCGTTTCTCACCTGCTTAGTGGATCGATGGCGGCCCGAAACTTACACTTTCCACTTTCACTAGGGAGAGATGGCTCCTACACTGCAGGATGTCTCATTCTTGCTAGGACTGCCATTGGCTGGAGTGCCAATGGGCCCGGTGGATGCACCGGCGAATTGGGTCCAAGGAATGGCCCAATGATTCTATGGCATCCGTGATGGAGGGCCATAGTTCACGTATGAAAATCATGGACCCAAATTTGATTGGCTGCATAACTATCAGGTTCGTCTTCTACTCAGTATCTTCGTATTTTTCATACCTATTTTCATATCACATGATGCTAAAACTTGTTCTATTAACCAATGCATATACAGAAGTTTGGGTACCTAGCCGTTCCGATGACTGCGTCACAAATTACGCGCAGCCTAGAGGCGTACTTAATGTGGCTTCTTGGGAAGGTGATGTTCACCGAGAACCACGTCACGACCATCAGTGCGTGCTACATCCGCTATGCTAGAGAGATCGCGGATGCGACGTGCCAGAACGACATCACACAGTGGAGCTGGGGTTTCTACTATCTTAGCAGCAACGTACCGAGGTATGTGCACGGGATGTACGCTAACCAAGGAAAGATCTGCCTTGCTAGGATGTCCACTGTTGCTGCAGTTGTGGTCATGGGAGAGGTTCCCTATCGGCCGCCCAGAGATAGCAAAGAATCAAGCGGTCATCATCTAGGGACAACCAACCATTGTATATGAGTCTGATCTGCTGTTTGACCACGAGCGAATTAACATGCCTACATTCGGTACACATTAGACACGTCACAAAGTAAGTTAAAAGGTTTAGTTAATTGCATTGTCCATATTGCACTATGAAGGAAACTAACAACTATTTTGTCCAACAGTGTCGTTTTGCGTGAGATCAGGTAACCCTCTGCTACGCGTTGTTCAGCAAGCAGTTCGACACGTTGAGGGAGGAATCAGTCATTTGGGAGTCGTACAAGACAGCTGAGACAACCGCAAGATATTCATGCGGGTTATCTATTATGTGCACTAGAGATGATGACTACTAGCTGACTAAATCGAAGATCATCTTCGATTGTCAGGTGGAGGGGATGTCTCAACAGACGGTCATGAGGCAACTCAGTCTTTGCCAGATGGTAGATCCTCCATGTCCGGAGGAGCCCCCTTCATCAGACATGCATATGTAAGTTAATATATTATGTACCTATAGTTCTACGGCGATTGTATACTTACAAAATCTAATTGTAGGTACTCTCGGAAGGGTACTAACAGAAGCGCAACTCACTGGCTTCAACGGGTTAATATTTATATCAATGGTTGGCAGAATGCAACAACTAACATGTGGACCGCTCCTGTGTTTGATATGGAGCTATTCCGTGCATACTTACACAAGTACATGAGCATGACACGGTTGCGTCCCGTCCACCACGCACATGATGATGAAAGATACCCTAGCCAGTCGACTATGGAGCCCAGACAATCAGCGGTAAATATACTTTTCTTCGTTACTGGACTTGGTAGCCTACATAATGTGTACTTATCTACTATACAAATGCAGGCCGATATGACATGGGAGCTATAGACGAAAGTGCATCAGTGGGGACGTTCGCTCTCGTCCGCTCCTCTTGTACCACGTCAGCACGCTCAGTCCTTTGTCAGGCGTGTCGAGGAAAGACTAAAGAGTATATATATGACCATCACGTGCACGAACGTTTCAGACATCGTTCAGCACCGAGCAGCACAATGTCCACTGCGTCACTCCATAGGGGAGGGCCCATCGCGTCACTCCATCTAGGCTCGCCTACCACGTCACTCCACACAGGAGCGCTCCCCGCGTGCAGACCAGACACTACTGCGCGGATCGGAGCTTTCGCAGCAGAAGACATCGAGTGCACCTATCCGCCACGAGCCTCGTCCATGGATCTCACAGCAGGAGACACCGAGAGCACCACCTCCAGACCAGGCTGGAGGCTCAGCGTGGCAGCAACAGCAACAACAATAGTAGTTTACTTTCGACCAGTGGCAGCAGCAGCAACAACCGTAGTTTACTTTCGACCAGTGGCAGCAGCAACAGCCGCAAGTCCCCTTCATGGGCTATCGTCCTAAGGGTACGCATTTTCCTATCTATTTTGGTTACATGTAGTGTATAATCGTTGAGTACTTAATATTTTTACATGGCAGGAGGATATGGAGATCCAAGCATGTCCTCAATGGGTTCGTGTGCGACTAATGAGGAGGATCAGCAGACTCAGCAGGATCAGGTTGACTGGTTTGGACTGTACCAGACGCAACAGACTCCACCACCTTTCCCCACACAGGATACACAGACCCAGGGTGACGGGTCAACTCTACCTCCCCGTAATGTGGGGCCTCCTAGAAGGTACGGATGGAGTTCACCGACGCCAGGGCAACCTCGTGACCGGTGGCGGTGATATCTATCTATGTATGACACTTGTATCTTGTATCTATCTATATATGAGACACCTTTTGATAAACATTTTTTATTCGACAAACACTTCAACATAGCTTGCAACACAGTACAACATAACTTGCGGTACATACATAAGAGCGCTCTCTATCCCTACGACTATGCCCTTACCCTTCGACGATGCCTTCTTCATGGCCTGCCCTTCTTGCCCTTACCCTTCGACGATGCCTCGACCGATGATGCCTTGCCCTTACCCTTCGACGATGGCTCGCCTTTACCCTTCTTCTTGGCCAGCCTTTCATCCCACTCAGCTCTCCACTTAGTCCCAACGGCAGGCATCATGAATATATCATCTTCACTCTCTTCTAGCTTGTCATTGCTCTTCTTGGCCTGTGCCCTATTCAAGGCCTCGGACTTGTCACACTCTGCTCTATCCTTGGTACCACCGACCGGCGACATGAAGAGATCGTCGGAGTCTTCACTCTCTTCTATCCAAATCCAAGGGAGCGTGACTTTCTGCTGCCTTGCCTCTTCGTTAAAGAATCTTTGCTTGCCCCACCTAACATTGATCTGTAGTAGCTCTTGCAGTATCTCCTCTGGAGTCCTCTTCAGCCACCCTTTTCTACGTAATCCCTCACCCAACTCAGTGAGGAGACAATCACTAGCAATGAGTTCCTCCAATGGGGCTAGATTGTTGTCTATCGTAAAGTTTCTAGCCAATTGAAAAGGTCTACATACATGTTTGTCTCAAAACTACGATCGTAGGGAAAACCGGGAAACATACTGGCTAAAAATGGGGTGGCTTTGCTTGAACAACTGTGTGTGTGTGTGGGGGGGGGGGTTTATAGGGTAAATGAACAAAAAATGGCGGGAAACATTTGGGCGGGAAACATTTTGGTGGGAAGCATTTTGGCGGGAGACACTCTAGTGGGAAGCATTTTGGCGGGAATGTTTTTTGACGGGAAGCATTTCAGCGGGAAATATTTTAGATACACTGTCTCCAAAATTAACTGACATGTTGAATTTAAGATACATCTCAACACTATAACTGAAATGAAGATACATCATGACACTATAACTAAAATGAAGTTACATCAAGACACTACAACTGAAATTAAGATACATCAAGACACTACAACTGAATTTAAGATACATCAGGACACTACAACTGAAATGAAGTTACATCACAACACTACAACCGAAATTAAGATACATCGGTACTGAGACATACGTCTACCTTCTCCGAGTCCAGCGCGGGTACTTCCCGGTCTTGTCCCCACGTTCCTCTGCCGCCCGTGCCTCGGCAGCTCTTTCTCTTACTCTCTTCCTTTCCGCCTCACGGGCCTCCTTGCGCACCTGTTCCTGCCGCTTCTCTTCCTGTTCAGCTTGCAGTTTCGAGCTTGTTCTGCTCGAAATTCTTTCATTTCTCTCTCCCGTTCCTTCTTCCCATTCACGGCCTTCCTTTCAGCATGTTCCTCATCTGGAAATCTCTCCCTTGCATGTCGGCTCCTGTCCGCAATCTCCTGCACGGCCCAGGCTGGCTGCTCCGTGTCAATCCAATGGTACCACTTGCAAAGTGGAGGAGGAGACTGCAAGCAAATCAATGGAATGAATAAAAGAACACATGATAATATGAACGGTTCATATTAACCATGCTCTGAGAACATACCGGAGGCCTCTCGTACGACGAACTTGCTTGCCGGGGCGGGCTTGCGTCGTAGTTGGAACACATAGAAAACTTCATGCCCATGCAGGTGGAGAAATCGATCAACTCCTTGACCTTCGTGAGATGGCCGCACCAACAATGCTCGTGTGTCACCCCTTGTGTCAACCTGGCATCTTTCATCTTCGTAGGCCTATACTCTAGGTCCGAACAGAGCACACTCATGAAGAAGAGGGGAAGGAAATGCGAGAAAAATAGGAAGAACAGGGTGAAGAGATACCATCTCGGTGCCAGTATTTATAGGGACAACTAGTAGGAATTGGCAGGAGAAAATAGCAGGAAGAATTGGCAGGAGATAAACGACGCGAAAGAGTGGCGGGAGAAAAACGTCACGAAATAGTGGCGGGCGAAAAACAACGCGAAATAGTGGCGGGATTCTACTGACGGGTGATAAATGCTGAACGGTTGGATTAGCCCTAACATGGTGCATGATCCATGCAGCCGTCGGCGTTTCAATAAATGACAACTCCCGTCAGTTATTGAAAAGCCGACCCTGGCATGTCGAGTGATGAAAAAACGACAGGGCTCATCGTTTTTTGAAAAAAAACGACGAGCCAGCTGACAGTCCCCCGACAGGCTCGTCGGCTATTCAAAATCCGACTAGGTCTGGTCAGTCTTTGAAAAAACGAGACCGCGCTAGATTTGTGATTTCCCTGTTTCGCGTAATATTCGTGGAATTGATTAAAAATAATGTATTATTTAAAAAAAATAGCGTTGCAAGGATCTTGGATCCGATAGCCATGGAGGACATCGTTGGTCACATTGAGTGTGTTGCCGCATAACTCGACCGCAGTGGTGTCGAAGGCGCGCCGGCTGTCCTCCACGGGCACCAAGGTGAGCAGCACCTCACCGGGAGGGTCACGGTCGCGGATGCCAGCGCACCACAAGGATGCGTTCTAGGCGACGCCATGGGCATGGACAAGGCCGAGGCAAGCGCGAACGCGTGCGTTGCGCCGGGCCGGCAACCGCCTCCATGGCTTAGACGGCCATGCCAATAGGAGGCCGCATGCAAATATGCAGGCATGCTCCTCGATGGGAGCGCCTTAAGCGAACTCGTCGTGGGAGCCGCGCCGCTGCGTCAGGCCAGTAGCTGCGGGGAGCCGCACCAGTGGTCGCGGATGCCACCTCCGCGGGGGTGTGGGGGTCTGCCGTCTGTCCTCTAGTGGGGCCGCCTTATTGAGGAGCACCGCGCCGGGAGGCCATTGACACCGGCGCGTCGCACCGCAATGATGCAAGCCATGCGTCTCCGTAGGTACTAGTAATTCCTGGTAGAATTTGTTGTATGAACATAATTAGAAAGGTGCACCTTGTTCATTTATTCGGGATTTTCTTCCCAATTGAGTGCCTCGTATTTCTTCTTTGTTCTTGACCTTCAGTCTTTGGAGCGATGACCAATGGAGGAATCAGCGACAAGGAAGTCTCAGACATTTTTTGTACCGATTTGCGTTTTCTTCCAGTCTCCTCCCGGCTCATCTTCTCTCGTCGGAAGTTAAATTTTCCCAGTGGCGAGCGTGCTGATAATGTATTGGAAATCAAGATGTAAACGAGAGAGATCACAAGCAAATGATTCAACTGATATGTTCCGTCGATGACTCACAACTTATATACAAGGGGAAGGGACACCGACAAGGGTCATATCCGTTCGAATGGGTTTGAGGAAGAGTTGTGTCAGTTGACAAACCAACCGACATAGAGAATTATAAGAGGGAGGATTATCCCTTTAATTAAACTATTAGTTAAATCCTAACAAGCTGTACATATACCGATACCACTCGATAAATAAGCCCTCTGGTGCGGTTGGTGTCAGTTTCCTCCTGCCAACTCAATTGTGAGCATATAGTTGACACTTTGTTTTTCCATTATTTCACAAAATACGAGCTGTTATTTTACTGTTTTGGTGCCTTTATGGATCTGCTAGAGATGCGGCCAGATTTTTCGGACCTAGTAGATCCATTATCCTAGGCCCAACTAGTAAAAAATATACGGTGTACGTAAAACATGCCACCTAGCAGCTATATGTACTCTTGTGACCAAATTAACAGCTTCAGTGGTAGATCTGTCCTCCTAGAGAATCCATGTGGTAGATTCGAGGTTCTGTGATGATAGAGGCGACCACATAGACCGGATTCCTAGTGAGCTCTCCCTAGAGAGCGAGCTTGGAGGGGAAAATAAGAGGGTGGCACAGCGATCAACCTTGAGGGTGACTGAGCGCCGTGAACCTTTATTTTGTTGTTAGGGTTTACTGATCTGCCCACACATAATAGTTATACTGTAATCATTGTTTAGGGTTTTGATTTCACTAAATATGAATCACAACGTAGTTTGTCTCTGAACATCATATGAAAGTTTATTTCAAGAAGAGCCAACCTGTATTTGGGAGAACTAGTGAAGAAGACAACCAGTACATGACACAATGAAAGACTATTTGGACAATTCTTTCATTGCGTGCATTTATAAAAGAATTGTGTTTATGACAATGATGTCGGAGGAGTTTTTTGTATTCCCCTTTGCTAGGAATTTCTAGCGCTATTTGCCATCTGCGTATCTCCCACGATTTTAGTGGCCGAGGCAGCTCAAGGAGTACTGGAACATATCATTCTGGAGGACCTTTAATGACGTTGAGGCTGCTGACTTCCTGAGGCTACAGGGCTCCTTTCCCTTGTCTCTCTTAGAGGAGAGGGATAAGGTAACATGGGGCCAGTCTCCCTCGGGAGCCTTCTTAGTTAGTTCGGCTTATAGGACCCTCTTCTAGGGCCCTAAGATACCTTAGACGACGCACCTTTGGAAGTCTTCCCTACCCTTGAGCTTGCGTATTTTCTTGTGGCAACCGCTACGGGATCGTCTCCCTCTAGGGGTAGAGGTTTAGAAATGCAATGGTCCGAGCAATGGGCTATGTCCGGTATGTGATACGCCGGAGACATGCACCCATATTATGTTCACATGTCCCGCTCCTCAGTTTCTATGGAACTTTTTCCGAGAAGCACTGAGGCCTACTTGGCAGGCTCAAGACCTCGGTGAGTTCCTAGAGACGGAGGCAAACTGTATCGGAAGGAGGTGCCACCTCTTCTATTTGGTGTTTGCGGCCATTACATGGACACTATGAATATTGGTAATAAGATGGTGATCGAGCAGATCTTTCCTTGCCGTGCATCCGACTCTATGTTTTCTTTGCTGGCCTACCTACAGCAGTGGTACCTACTGTCTAGGGAGAGGGACCGGGAGAGCGTGGACATCATATTCCTGGCTCTGAGGGCGTCAACACAGTGCTTCACGGCACTTGCTACTGCCCCCACGGCTTCCTACAGCGAGCTCCCCACCAGCTCCTCCTTTCTTTTTATTTTTGCTTCCTTGGGCGTGATCTGTTGTGGCCCCATCGGACTATCCTTTTATTTTCTCTTTTTTATGCCTAGGCGTCGGTGACTTGGTCGTACTTTGTATGGTTGTGACTTTATTTATAAAGCGGGGCGTAATGCCTGTTTCGAGGAGTTTTTGGTATTCAATAAAGCATTTGTCATGGTGGTAACACGGTAGATGCCTAGGGTAGGCTTAAGTTTGGGGCCGATGGACGCCGGAGGATCCGAGGATGTCAACACCCGGGATTTTAATCCCAGATGCCTGTTATGCCATACCTCGCAATCCTAGGATTACCATTTTTGCGAGACATGACAGATTGGATATCACAGTACATCATCCATTACAAACCATACATAAGGTCTTACACAAATAAAGGATCTCATGATCCAGTCTTAATACAACAAGCAACGAAATAGATAATAAGCGTAGCGGTGGGGTCCATCTCTAGTGGCACAGGCAATGCTGATGATGGAAGATAGTCCTAGTTATCATAGCCGTCCTGCTGACCGTCATCTTGGTAGTCTCCTCCATAGTATGGCCATAGGAATAGCCAAGGACAAAAGCCATGAGTACTCTTTAAGTACTCGCATACTACCACTAACAAGTAAGATAGTACTAGTGTAAAAGCTAACTCTAAGTTTGACTATAAAGTTAAGTTTGAAACCTAAGCTGAGTTCAAAAATAAAGGAAGTTAAAATAAAGTTCTAGAATCACTTAAGTTGGGAAGCTAGTTTCATTGTCAACCCTGTTGTGATCAAGTCAAGATTCATCATTCATTTCATAAGTCATTTTGAAAACATCTGACAACGAAACAGTATGGCCACTCCAACTGTCCCTAACCGCGGACGCGGCTATTCAAATAGTTTGACACTCTGCAGAGGTGGTACACTTTCACCACAAGATTCGATACATCTGTCAGGGATAACCCTGAATCATCATACTTAGTATGCAGATAATCAAACATAACCTTTCCTTTACACACCCTAGTATAAGCACCTCTCCTATGAGAATGGCCTCCCAACCATGACCATCTGTCATATTGGGCACTAGATAGGTGGCCACATTGAGAGGTAGCCTCAGCTCAAACCTCTCGCGCGAGGGAACTAATACTAATGCATATAAACTTCTGGCTAAGCCTTACCCAATTCAGGTATTGTGGTTGTACGGTAAACTTGGAATGGTATTGCATCCGAATCCAACCATCAGTTTTGTAAAAGGGTTAAGGCTCATGCCTCAACATTTTCATCATCAAAAACCATTTGTGTTTCTCAACACATGTCAAAAACATCTCAATAGAATGACTCATCATTCCAAGGTTTTCTCAATTCATTTTCACCAAGTATTCCCATCTAAAAGTGACTCAAGTTTTGATCTAGCTCTAATCTACTAAGTTAAGAGTGTTCACTAAGGTAGGATGGTAGGATCAATGTCATGCCATAGAATGACATCTAAGGTTATCTAGATAGGTCAAGTTTTATACTTTTTATGCTACCTTCAAAACAAGTAAAGGACTTTGGTAAAGTAAAGAAGTAAAAGCTTGAAAGTAAACTTGGGGTAGGTACTAGTCAAAGTGGTATAACCAAAGCATGCCTAATGCATCTTGCTTAATTCATCTAAATATTCTAGCTTGCTAACAATAACTTGCAAGTATTAGCTTGCAAGTAAAGCTTGCAAAGGTTAACTTGTATAGTGCTAGCTTGCCTTGGGTAGCGCAGTGGTTGAAGTTTTCTTCTTCCTCCTCTTGGTAGAACTCCTCCTCCTCGAAATCTTGGTCAGTACTATCGTCTATAAATACATATGGAGTACACAATCACCAAACAATACTTAACTAGTATACTTAGCACTCTAAGGCACACATTTGATGATCTATTATCATCACAAGTATCACACGATTTTATTAACTAGTTTTAGTCCTTTTATTTGAGAAAAGTAATTTCTACTCATTGAAAAATAACTAAGATTTAATATTCACCACTTAAAATATGGGATCATGTGGACACATGTCCTCGCCACATATTCTAACATGTGGGAATGTGATTTAAGGGTTGGATCATATTTACTTAAGTTTAAGTTTATTATTTAATGATTTAAAGTGACTAGAAATGCCTATATAGCATTATTTTGGTACTAGTCCAAAGTCACTGCATGTAAACCTTAATATTATTACATATTCGGATAGGTATGGTGAAATGTGATTTTTGAGAGTTGGAATCAACTCAAAAGCTAACATGGTTGATTTTATAAAAATGTTGCAAGGTGCAAATGCTTCTGTTTTGTTATTTTTACTAGGAGAGATCTCTAACTCTAAATGAATTAATTCCAACGGGCTGGGATAGATCTTTTCAGAAGCTTTCCAACACAATTGGAATCACTCCATTTGGATTTGTAAATCTCTCTGAAATGATTTTCAAACTAGGGGACAGAACTAAGTTCAAACTTAAATAGAAAAACCTAAATTTGAATTCGTGGGCTAGCGCGGGAAGGAAAATGGGCCGGCCCAGTGGCGTTCCGCGGCACAGAGAATAGCTGACAGGGGGGTCCACATGTTAGTGGCTCTTTAAAACGCGAAGAGGTACGGGGCAACATGGACCGTGCGATTAGTACCTAGATCGACGGCTGGGGCTCGTCGTCGATGACGGACAGGTCGCCGACGAGGTGGAACCCCAGTGGCTCGGTGGGGGGGGGGGTCTGTGACGGCTTACCGGGGCTCCGACGAGGCGGGCAAACGAACTGGTAGACGACGATGATTCTCCTAGTACCGATGGCATCCCGAGAGGTGGCCTTGATCAACGACGCCCTTCTCCTCCTTCCGCGACGGGCTCTGGCGAAATTCCGGCGCTGCGGACGGTGGCTTGCTCCGGTGGGGCTCTGGGAGTGCTGTGAAAGGGAGGGGATGAGAGTGGTGTGATAAATTGGTGTTGGGAAGGCCTCTATTTATAGGCTCGGCGAAGCGGCAGAGGAGCATGGGAGATGCTCGCCGGTGACGACGGCACAGCAAGCTAGAGGTGTGGGCGGTGCCCTGGCGGGTGTCACGGAGGTGCGTGTGCAGTGAATGGCGGTCATGAGAGGTGAGTGGCGTGGCGCGCACGATGTCTCTGCCGACGGCGAGTTTCACGGCGGCCAGCGACTACGGGGCACGGTCGGGGGAAAGGGGATGTCCGTTAGCTTCCTAGGACGATGGTGATCGCGTAGACGGGCGGCTGGAGCGAGGCGGGGTCTGGCTGAGCGGGGACCGTGCGCGCTCTGCAGGCAGCGTCGAGATGGCAGATAGGCTCTGGGCGCGGCGGCTCCTGGCTGCTCCTGGTGCTGTCCTTGGACTGGGGCTGGCTGGGCGGTGGAGGTGGACCACAGGTGGCATGCTGGACATGGTGGGCGATGCTGGCGGCAGTTGTGGTGCGCAGTCGCCAGTGGGGTGCTCGTTTTGGGCTCGGCATTGATGTCCATGACCGTTTGGTCGAGGCACAGTGCTTGGCCGGGCTAGAGAGGGGTAGGGGAAGAAGTGGAGAGAGTTTGGTGGCAATGTGGGGGACAAGTTTGGCCAGAACACTGCTCAAATAGTGTTTTTGGTTTTTGTTTGAATTCTGCCCACAAGGTGTTTGTAGAAATGGCCAAAAGAATTCAAGTTTCGAATTTTTAGATGATTTTGGGTGGAGTTGCTAGGCACCTGCTTAAGCCTCTGTGGTTGCTTGGGATTTGAAAATGGAGTTCATTTGTGTGGTTTTTGAAATAGTGTGATCTTGATACCTACACTAGATTCAATTTTCAAATGCCATTTAAAATTTGTGTTTGAAAGTTTTTGGCAGATCACAAGGTGGGCCTTGGTACATCACTACATGTACTAGCAAGGGGTGCAAAGATCCACATTTTTCTCTGTTAAGAATTTAGTTCTGGGAATAGCCAAAGTAGGCATGTTGATTAAAATGGCACAAATGACCATTTCTTTCTTTTATTCATTTTGATTTGTTTTTCTTTAGGATTTGTTTGGGAATAATCTAGATGATGTTTATTTCACCTAAGAATCATTTTACAAGCAATGGATCACTTAATCATGGTAATTCAAATCAACTCCTAATTTAAATGCACACACATATGCATGCTTTCATATTTTTAATTGGAATTTTTTTTGTTAACTCTAAATTTGATGATTTGGATCTTGATCACTTGGATTAGAGTTTTGGGATGTTACAAACCTTCCCCCCTTAAACAAAATCTCGTCCCGAGATTTACGAAAAAAAACTAGGAACTAAAGAGATCTGGGAACTCTGTCCTAATGTAATCTTCTCGCTCCCAAGTGGCTTCCTCTTCGGTATGGTTGCTCCATTGAATCTTGAGAAATTTGATACTCCTAGTCCTGGTGGTTCTATAAGCTTCTTCCAAGATACGAATGGGCACTTCACGATATGTCAGGTCATTGTTGATCTCAACGGCTCGATGATCGATGTTCTTGAAAACTTTAGTCTTCTCCGACACTTCCAGGCATTTGCGAAGTAACGAGATATGGAACACATTGTGGATGGCTGACATTTCTTCTGGCAGTTCCAGTTGATACGATACCTCTCTTCGACGGTTTAGAATCTTGAAGGGTCCCATATATCTGGGGGCTAACTTCCCTTTCAGACTAAAGCGTTGGGTTCCCTTCAATGGTGAAACCTTGAGATACCCAAAATCTCCAATATTGAAAGTCAGGTCTCTCCTTCTCTTGTCAGCATAACTTTTTTGTCTGGACTAGGCGGTCTTGAGGTGCTCACGGACTTTGTGAACTTTCTCTTCGGCTTCTCGGAGAATGTCGGGTCCAAAGATCTGACTCTCTCCCACTTGCGACCAATTTAACTAGGTACGACACTTCCTTCCGTATAGGAATTAAAATGGTGCCATTTGCAAGCTAGCTTGATAACTGTAGTTATATGAGAATTCTGCGAAAGGCAGACAGTCTTCCCATTTTGATCCGTATTCTAACACACAAGCTCTTAACATATCCTCTAGGATTTGGTTGACTCTCTTAGTTTGTCCATCAGTTTGCGGGTGATAAGCGGTGCTGAAATTCAACTTGGTTCCCAATCCTTCCTGGACTTTCTGCCAAAATCTTGAGGTAAACTAGGTTCCTTGATCTGATACTATGGTCTTGGGGGTTCCATGAAGACTAACAATCCTAGCAATATATAGCTCTGCTAGCTTCGAACTCTGGTAGGTTCTCTTGACAAGTATGAAGTGAGCTACCTTGGACAGTCTATCAACAATGACCTAGATTGAGTCATTTCCCCTAATGGAAGTAGGCAAACCGGTCATAAAATCCATTCCGACAGAATCCCATTTCCATTCCGGAATCTGCAATGGTTGCAATAGTCCCGCGGGCCTCTGATGTTTTGCTTTGACTATTTGATAGATGTCACACTTGGCGATGTAGCTTCCGATTTCTCTCTTCATCTTGTGCCACCAAAATTGCTCTTTCAAATCTTGATACATCTTTGTTCCTCCGGGGTGGATAGAATAAAGAGTATCATGAGCTTCTTGCATGATAACTTGCTTCAGCTCCGAATTTGCTGGCACACAGATACGTCCTTTGTACCACCGAACTCCTTCTTCCTCTTCAGTGAATCCAGGTACCTTTCCTGTACCAATACGACGTTTGATTCCGTCGATACTTTCATTTCCCTTCTGGGCTTCCTTGATTTGGATGATTAATGTGGGTTGAAGTTCAATGCTAGCTAAGAATCCTTTGCTAACTAGCTCAGTTCTAAACTGCTCCAACTCCTCATACAAACTTGGCTGCTTCTCCTTGATCATGGTGTTTAGCCTGCAAGACAATCTGCTAAGAGCATCTGCTACCACATTGGCCTTACCTGGGTGATAGTGAATGTCAAGGTCATAATCCTTGATTAACTCTATCCATCTCCTTTTCCTCATATTCAGCTCATTCTGAGTGAAAATATACTTCAAGCTCTTGTGATCTGAGTAAATCTCACAATGATTACCCATAAGATAATGACGCCTTGTCTTCAATACCAACACTACGACTGCTAATTCAAGATCATGGGTCGGATAGTTCTGCTCATGCTGCTTCAGTTGTCGAGACAAATAGGCGATAACCTTGCCTTCTTGCATTAATACACATCCGAGACCAATCTTGGATGCATCACAATACACATCAAACGGCTTCCTGATATCTGGCATGATCAATATTGGGGCTGAAATTAATCTCTTCTTCAGTTCTTGGAAACTGGCTTCACATTTGTCAGTCCATTCAAACTTCTTGTCCTTCTTCAACAATTGGGTCATGGGTCTGGCGATGCTAGAAAATCCTTCCACGAACTTGCGGTAGTATCCTGCTAATCCGAGAAATGCACGGACTTGGGTTTGAGTGGTTGGGGCTTCCCATTCTTCGACATCTTTGATCTTGGAGGGATCAATAGAGACTCCTCCGGCAGACACAATATGTCCTAGGAATCCTACTTCTTTCAGCCAAAACTCACACTTGCTGAACTTGGCATATAACCGATGATCTCTCAGGGTTTCTAGGATGATTCTCAGATGTTGCTCATGCTCTTCTTCTGACTTGGAGTAGATAAGGATATCATCGATAAACACCACGACAAACTTATCTAGGAAATTCATAAATATCTTATTCATGAGATTCATGAAATAAGCAGGGGCATTGGTTAATCCAAAAGACATAACCGTATACTCGTATAAACCATAGCGAGTAGTAAAGGCGGTCCACGGAATATCCGTTGCACGAATCTTAAGTTGGTGATAACCAGTCCTAAGATCAATCTTTAAGAATACCTGGGCTCCAGTTAACTGATCAAATAGATCTTCTATCTTTGGCAAAGGGTACTTGTTTTTGATTTTGACATCATTCAGCTTCCTGTAATTTGTGCACAGACGGTTGCCTCCATCTTTCTTGTCGACGAATAGCACTGGTGATCTCCATGGCGATGCGCTTGGTTGAATCAAGCTTGTTGCTAACATGGCATCCAACTGCTTCTTCAGTTCCACTAACTCGGAGGGGTTCATGCTATAGGGTCTCTAGGCTATGGGTCCGGTTTTGGGGATTAGTTCGATAATAAACTCAATATCCCTATCCAGGGGCATACCTGGCAATTCATCTGGGAGTACGTCGGGGTATTCGCAGACTACTCTGACTTGGTCAATGGTGGGCAGGGCTAAACTCTTGTTGCACTTGAATTGACGGGGTAAGGTTTCAGATATATGCTCTACTGTGACTCTAGAGCTACTGGTCATGGTGATGGCTTTCTTAGCACAGTCTATCAGTCCTTTATGCCTTGACATCCAGTCCATACCTAGTACTACTTCCAATCCTTTGGTTTCGAGTACGATTAGGTTGGCATAAAAATCTATCCCATGTATTCTAATAGCCACAGCTTTGCAAATTTTTCTAGCTTAGTTGAGCCGGGGATTTGAACTATCATGACATGCTTCAAGTTGGTTGGGTGGATCTTACTAGTGCATGCAAATTCTTCTGTGAAAAATGAATGCGATGCTCCCGAATCAAACAATACCCTTGCTAAAACAATTCTTGGGCTTCCTCTGTGTTCATGTGGAAGAGACGACCGTTGCGGTTGTGAGGATTCCCTGGGGCAAACCTTCTCCCTGGTTGAACACGACGCTGCTGTTGAGCCGGGGCATTCACATTGGCAGGGGCGGCAGTCTTCTTGGGACACTCATTGGAATAGTGGCCCTTCACTCCACACTCAAAACAAGTGATCTGGGACTTGTCTTGTGCTGCGACAGGCACAACATTGCTGCCAGTTCTAGGTGCAGTGTTGTTGTTGTTGTTTCTCTTGGGAGGGGCACGGTTGAAATTGTTGGTGTTGCCGGAGTTGTTGTTGTTTCCTCTGGACTTCACATTGCCTCCGCTACAGTTGGGGTAGCTTGGGCGAGACATTGGAGGTTGGTTGTTTCTGGGTGCATATCCTGGTGAGGGGTTGGGATGGTACTTCTGGTGACTGCTAGATCCAGATTGCTGCATCATACGACGTTTGCGGTTGTCGTTTGCCTGGTTAATCTTCCCTTCCATCTGAATGGCAGAGTCGACTAGCTCTTCGAGATCCTCAAAGCGGATGTTGACGAGTACAGTCTGCGTCTCGTCATGCAGTCCGTTCAGGAATCTCTCCTTCTTCTTGGCCTCCGTGTTGATCTCATCAGGTGCGTACCTTGCAAGTGACATGAATCTGTCACGGTACTCCACCACAGTCATTCTGCCCTGCTTCAACTCTCTGAACTCATCCCTCATTCGGGTGACTAGACCCTGCGGCACGTGGGTGCGGCTGAACTTGATTTTGAAGGCTTCCCATGTCATCACTTGACCATGGTTCATCAGGCGGATGCTGTTCCACCAGGCTCTTGCGTCTCCTGCCAAGTAGTGGGTGGCAAAGAGAACTTTCTCGTTGTCATCAACTCTGGCCACCTCCAAGTTGTTCTCCATTGTCTGCAACCAGTCATCAGCATCTAATGGGTTCTCTGAAGTGCTAAAGATTGGGGGATTAGTATTATGAAAGTTCTTCAGCTTGGATCCTTGATGATCCTGATTTCCATGCCCTTGGTTGTTGAGAGCCATCTAGGCGATCTGTTGTAGTGTTGCTAGATTAGCTTGGTGCCCTGCCCTGCTTGCTTCTCTATCTGCGATGAGATTCTGCAAGATCTGCAACATTGTGTCTTGCGACGAGCTGCTCCCTCCTTGGTTTCCACGAGTCATCTGAAGATTGAGGTAGATAAAGGGGGTAAGAGGGAAAGTTCTATGGTTCATGGTTTTGGTTTCAAAGCTAAAACTTTGAGTTTGACTCAGGTTTTTGCAACTAACTTCATTTCATTCATGCAAACAAACACACGATACAAACACACACCACAACAAAGAAAAGCAAAGGGTTTTAAGAACCATTCTGCAAGCTACAATACAGTGGGACCGATACATCTCCTGCTACGATAGTGCTCTAGTGCGTCTACTCATCGTCGATGAAGTCAGAGTCCTCATCGTCAGTGTAGAAGTCCACAACATCCTCCTCCAGAAAGTCATCATCATTGCCGAGGTAAGAATCCATGCCTCCCTAGATGTCTTCACCCTCATCTTCTTCTTCCTTCGCGGCAAGCTGAGCTTCTTGCTCCTTGACGGTCTTCTCGAGGTCGGCCACCTTCTTGCGAAGACGGGCGATGGTGCGATACTTCTTCGCACGCTGGAGGCGAAGAGACTGGCGGTCCTTGACAAGTAGTGAGAAAGTCTGGGCCTTCTGGTCGGCAATGGCACGGTTGTGGTTGGCGAACTCCCTAGCATTGTCCAACTCCTTCTGACGATCGTACAACAGGAAGTCGAGGTTCTCCACTTGGCGCTTCAGTTCTGGATGACTTGGCATCTCTATCGGCATTCCCATGAAGTCACGTCTTGCATAGTGAGCAAAACGGGTTCCTTGGATCTGGTTGACACTGAGGGCACATAGACGTGCGAGAGCTTCATGCATTGCCCTAGCTAATCCATCTAGCCAGTTGTTCTCTCTCACGGAGAACTGGATTCTCCCGGATATTGGGGCTTCGATGCTTCCTCGAAGATCAGCGGTGACGAGCCACTGCAAATCTCCTCCTAGGGGTCCAGGAAGTTGAGCTCCAAGAAACTCCGGATGCGGGCGTCTCAATAACTCGGATAGTGAATCCAGATCCCTCTCGAAGATCAGCTGACCTCCGTTTCCCAACTGGTAGAACTTGCTGAATTGAGACTCCATCTACAAGAATTAAGGATGAGGAAGTTAGTGAAGTGATCAAGTGTGTCAATTTTTATGTGGTAATGTAAGAATTGGAGGAACATGAATTTTTTTTGAGAAAGAAAGAACTCCCAAGGGTAAGAGAGGAAATAGTTTTTCATAACTAGTCACTTTGGTTTTTAAAACTAAGTTTTTGGTTTAGACGTCCATTCTAACTAGGGTCTCCTATGGTCAGGATGGCTCTGATACGAACTTGTCAACACCCGGGTTTTTAATCCCAGATGCCTGTTATGCCATACCTCGCAATCCCAGGATTACCATTTTTGCGAGACATAATAGATTGGATATCACAATAAATCATCCATTACAAACCATACATAAGGTCTTACACAAATAAAGGATCTCATGATCTAGTCTTAATACAACAAGCAGCGGAATAGATAATAAGCGTCGCGGTGGGGTCCATCTCTAGTGGCACAGACAATGCTGACGATGGAAGATAGTCCTAGTTATCATAGCCGTCCTACTGACCATCATCTTGGTAGTCTCCTTCATAGTCTGGCCATATGAATAGCCAGGGACAAAAGCCATGAGCACTCTTTAAGTACTCGCAAACTACCACTAACAAGTAAGATAGTACTAGTGTAAAAGCTAACTCTAAGTTTTACTATAAAGTTAAGTTTGAAACCTAAGCTGAGTTCAGAAACAAAGAAAGATAAAATAAAGTATAAGCACCTCTTCTATGAGCATGGCCTCCCAACCATGACCATCTGTCATCTTGGGCATTGCATAGGTGGACACATTGAGAGGTAGCCTCAGCTCAAACCTCTCACGCGAGGGAACTAATACTAATGCATATAAACTTCAGGCTAAGCCTTACCCAATTCAGGTATTGTGGTTGTACGGCAAACTTGGAATGGTATCGCATCCGAATCCAACCATCAGTTTTGTAAAAGGGTTAAGGCTCATGCCTCAACATTTTCATCATCAAAAACCATTTGTGTTTCTCAACACATGTCAAAAATATCTCAATAGAATGACTCATCATTCCAAGGTTTTCTCAATTCATTTTCACCAAGTATTCCCATCTAAAAGTGACTCAAGTTTTGATCTAGCTCTAATCTACTAAGTTAAGAGTGTTCACTAAGGTAGGATGGTAGGATCAATGTCATGCCATAGAATGACATCTAAGGTTATCTAGATAGGTCAAGTTTTATACTTTTTATGCTACCTTCAAAACAAGTAAAGAACTTTGGTAAAGTAAAGAAGTAAAAGCTAGAAAGTAAACTCGGGGTAGGTACTAGTAAAAGTGGTATAACCAAAGCATGCCTAATGCATCTTGCTTAAGTCACCTAAATATTCTAGCTTGCTAACAATAACTTGCAAGTATTAGCTTGCAAAGGTTAAATTGGATAGTGCTAGCTTACCTTGGGTAGTGTAGTGGTTGAAGTTTTCTTCCTCCTCTTGGTAGAACTCCTCCTCCTCGAAAGATTGGTTCGTACTATCGTCTATAAATACATACGGAGTACACAATCACCAAACAATACTTAACTAGTATACTTAGCACTCTAAGGCACACATTTGATGATCTATTATCATCACAAGTATCACACGATTTTATTAACTAGTTTTAGTCCTTTTATTTGAGAAACGTAATTTCTACTCATTGAAAAATAACTAAGATTTAATATTCACCACTTAAAATATGGCATCATGTGGACACATGTCCTCACCACATATTCTAACATGTGGGAATGTGATTTAAGGGTTTTATCATATTTACTTAAGTTTAAGTTTATTATTTAATGATTTAAAGTGACTAGAATTGCCTATATAGCATTATTTTGCTATATAGCATTATTTAAGTTTATTATTTAATGATTTTATCTTTCTTAAATAATTATGAATAAATGATTAAATCAATATTTAACATTCATTCACATATTATTCAACCTCCGTGGCTATGGAACACCTTCCACCTCCACTCCGGACATCCTCCGGACTTACCGAAACCCTTCCGGTTTTCTCCCTACTATTCTTTGGTGATTCTACCGATCCTATAAACACTCTCTAAGCATAATCAAGCCCTTAAGCGTGATACCCCACGGTTCGGGAACACTCCATACATGGTCGGGACACTCCTGCACCAATGATCGATAGAGGGACCTGGATGGCCATGTGACCCTGTGCGTTCCACGAAGATCTTTCGTCGTTTGAACCAGGGCAGTCGTGTCTTCTTCCCTTTGTCTCTCGATACTTGCATTGCCTGAGAGGTGATCAATGACATCACCATGTCGTGTTCAACCTCGTTACTGAACAACGCTACTTGACTCGTTCCGACAAGTGATATCCCTGTGATCAAATCACACGCTGCGCAGCTATTGGATATAACTTCTCCGAGTGGGCCCTTGAGTATCTTCCCATCACATGGACGGACAAATCCCTCTCTTGACATATATTGCCTCTACGGTTTCCTCCGAGTACCTGAACACACCTTTATAACCACTGTATTACCAGGTGGCGCTTGATGCTATCTAAGCACTCTCGGGAGACAGTGATTGATATAGCCTCACGGTCTAGGGAATAATCTACGAGGAACCATTTCTAATCATCGTAAATTGAACTTCGTGACATGATCGGGTCACGATGTTTAGGTTGGGTATTGGTTCATCATCTCATTCTCCAAATGAGTTGAATCCATTTCCAACTGGCATAAATGCCACATGATCAGGAAACATGATCATCTGTTGACCAATGAACCAGTGACTAGAGTTTACTGGGAACCCCTGGTTGTTTGTATATCACACGTGTATTGATGTTTCCACTCAAAACAGTTATAGCATGATATAAAACTTAATGATAAACTATATGAAATATGATAATAGTCCTTACTACTACTTGTCTCTAGGGCATATTTCCAATACTTACAGTGAGGTTGTCAATCTCACCGGTTTTGCTGAAAACAAAGGATTAAACGTATTGTGTGGAAGATAGTAACTGCTTACAGAAAGTAAACATTAAACCGTAAATAGTAGATAGTAGATTAATGGTAAAAGAATGCACCGGGGTCCATAGTTCACTAGAGGTTATTCTCCTTAAGATAAATAACATGTTGGGTGAACAAATTACAGCGGGGCAATTGACAGTCTCGAGAAAGCATACCATGCATATACTAATCATCTTGACTCCTATGAGATTTGATTGGGCATTACAACATTATACATAGACCGTAATCCAACTGCATCTATGACTAATAATCCACCTTCAGGTTATCATCCGAACCCCCTCCAGTATCAAGTTGCAAGCATCAGATAATTGCATTAAGCAAAGCGTGTAAAGTAAACAATACGATTGTCCCATGGACAAAGGATTGCTTCTTTCTCCCTAGTAGCAACAACACATCTAGTACCTTAGAGATTCCTGTCACTTCCCTAGATCACTAGAGGCATGAAACCACTATCGAGCATAAATACTCCCTCTTAGAGTTGCTAGCATCTACTTGGCCAAGATAGCTACTAACAACAGAAAGCATGCAAGATCACAAATAACATAGACATGATAGAATCAATAATCAATCTGAAATAGCATCTCAATATCCATTAGATCCCCACAAACACAACATGTAGGATTACAAATAGATGATCTTGATCATGAACGGAGCTCACAAGATCTAAACATGATAGCACAATCAAGAAGAACCAACCATCTAGCTACTACATGGACCCGTAGTCTAGGGATGAACTACTCACGCATCACACCGAAGGCTGTCATGGTGATGAAGAAGGCCTCCAGGGTGATCTCTCCCCTCCGGCAGGGTGCCGCGAAGAGCTTCAAATCCCCCTGATCTGGGGATCGAGATGGTGGCGGCTATGGACTCTTCCGTGGATTTCTGATTAGGTCTTTGATCGGGTACCTAGGGATTTCATCCTGGGAGGCTTTTATAAGCGAAGGCGCAAAGTTGGTGGAGGCTCGAGGGGCCCACACCAGGTGGCAGCGCGTCTAGGGCTGGCCACGCCACCCTAGGGTGTGGCAGCCTTGTGGACCCTCTTCGGCTCCCCTCCGGACTCCGTGTTGCTTGGCTTTGGCTTTTTGTCCGGTCCAATTCCGAGAATATTTCCTTACTAGCTTTTCTGAAACCAAAAACAGCAGAAAACAAGCAACTGGCACTGTGGCATCTTGTTAATAGGTTAGTTCCAGAAAATGTATAAAAATACCCCAAAGTGTGGCCAAAACATAAGAAAGTAGATACTAAACAAGCATGGACCATCAAAAATTATAGATACGTTTACGATGTATGAACATCCCCAAGCTTAACTCCTGCTCGTCCTCGAGTAGGTAAGTGATAAAAAATAATAATTTTTGAGGTGACATGCACCATCACAATCTTGATCAAGGTATTTGTAAAACATTGATAGCTAGGATCATAGTACTTTAACATAGCATGAGAGATATAGTTCTAACAATAAGACATAGCAACTATGTTGTAACATGAAAAGGCACAAACAAAAGATCCACGAATAACAATGCTTTGAAAGACGTTTGTTTGTTTCACATATAGAAAACATAATGAGAATGGTATTCAGCTTGTCCCTCATTGTATAGCAAAACATAAATGCATAGGACACCTTCAAAGTTCATAAGGGTGACTAGATACAAATAATTTAAGAACAAGCAATATCAAAGTTATGAATCAATCAACAAGTTTTGGGACAATGCACATTAAACTAAGAATGAACACTATGCTCTCTTAATAGGTGCATAAAGATAGAAGATGGAGACTCAACATAAAAGTAAAAGAAAGGCCCTTCATAGAAGGAAGCAGGGATTCAAGTTTCATAAAGAGCTCCCAAAAATTATGGTACTTATTAGCTTTCAGCTCTCATTGCCCCTATTATAAGCATCTTTAGGTGATTAAGGTTAAAGTGAACAAAAATGATGATATGCTTGACAATTTATAAGTTGCAAATCTCATGCCCCTTGCTTACGAGTACCAAACCTCATGCTACTCAACTTTAGTCCCGAGTAAGTTCTTGTCATTGTAAGTACATGTGTATCATAGAGAACCGCCAACGGGGTACCCCTTTCCCCATGATACAAGAGCTATCCCATATCAAAATGACAAGGAAACAAACAATGAGCATCTCAGCGATCTTTTTATTTGCTATTTGCAAAGGTTTTTATTAAGGATGCTTCATAGATTGCTCACTATGGTTATACTACATGTTTCCACCATGATTAGGCATGGCTTAGGCTAGCCGCCCAGGCATTTCCCTAACACATATACAAACTCCATGAGCTTACAAGCTCCCCTTTTATTTCACACCGCCGAGATCCATAAGCAAAAGAACATGATATCGACTAAATAATGTGCAATGTTGAAAGCGTTCCCCATGGCAACATGGTTCTACTAATTCACAACTTATAAAGCGCAAGCATATACACAACATAGATGGGCACAATGGTTCAAGTTTACTAAGTGCAAGAAAGTAAAGTGTGCCATTAAGTTTGTGAGAGCTTTAATCACTAATTTTCACATAACAAGTTTAACTCGGAAGGTAGATAAAAACATGAATATACTTGGAATAGCAATAATGCTAATAGGTAGGTATGGTGGACTCTTTGGAATAACTTGGTTTTATTTGGAGTTGGATGCATGAGTCGAACTCATACTTGGTACATGCGGAGGCTAGCAAAAGACTAGGAGCGACCAACTAAGAGAGCAATAAGGGCAATAATCATGCAACGCGACAAAACATTATTAAATAAAGCATAAAGGGATATTACAAGTCGAAAACTAAATGGTCATAGAGGCTATGGTGACTAGTATAGTCTTAACATGGTGTGAGCATGCGCGAAGTCAACCCAAATAAAGCATCAAAGGAGAATATCACAATATTATGCTTTTGTATGCTAAAATAACGCATGATTCTTTCAAGGCACATTAAGCAATCTCAATTATTTGTAACAAGTCATGCTACATCAATATTCACTAAGCATAAAGTCAAAGCAATACCAAACATGACATGATAAAGTCTAGGCCATAGTCAAAACAAGACTCCTTTTTGTACCACTTATAAGCATGAACTTTCCTACTCTTTCCAATCCAAATCAACTTATTTGAAACTATGAATGAATGCGGGGGTCCAACCAATTTATTTAAGCAAACTAAGCAAAAGAAAACTAAAAACAAAATGAATACGCTCCAAGAACAACACAATTGTGCATGAAACAATAAAAATGAAGTGTTTGGAAGAGAACCTGAGATTTTTATTGAGGAAGAAGGGATGCCTTGGGCATCCCCAAGCTTTGATGCTTGTACTTCTTGGATATTTCTTGGGGTGAGACGGGTGGCATCCCCAAGCTTGAGATTTTTTCCATTCTTCATCTCATCATATTATTCTTTCCTACACTTTAAAATTTCCTTCATACAAAACTTCACACAATCTTCATTAGCAACATTAGTGTATTCAAGATAATAAGTCTTTGGGTTTAGTTTCAACACAAGTAAAACTTCCATTAAAACACAAGCTACTGTAGCAATTCCTTTTAAAAGCTCAAGTGATCAAATAGAACTCAAAGAGAAAGAGATTAAGAGGCAAATGCAAATAATGGCAGAAATCTGTTAAAACAGACAAGCAGGTAAAAACTGATTTTTTCGAAGACCTTAGGTTGCTCAAATAGAACAGTGCTGAACTAACGAAAATTTTATAACAGCCTGGGGCAGAAGCACAAAAAATTACAGCTCAATCCGACAAACAGGGATTTTTCACGAATTTTTACAGTGAAGCACAAAAATATGTTTCCGGACAGCAAATTTCCCAAGTCCCATTTCTCTCTCATTAGAGGTTATTCTTGGCACAAAAAACCACACAAAAAAGATAAGGAGAGGTTATTACAGAGGCAATAACTTCCAAGACTCAACAAAAGAAAAACTTACTGAATAGAAATTTGGGTTATCTCCCAATAAGTGCTTTTCTTTAACGCCTTTGAGCTAGGCATAGGAAGCAAGATTCAAGTATTCTCAAATGAAGAAGCAATAAGCGCAAATTTTGTTTTCATAGGAGAGGCAAAATGAATCTTCTCTCTCTTCTTAGGTAAGTGTTCTATACCTTTCTTGAGTGGGAATTGATATTTAATGGTGCCTTCTTTCATATTAGTAATGGCACCAAGAATTCTAAGAAAAGGTCTTCCCAAAATAATAGGACAAGAAGCATTGCATTCAACATACAAAACATAGAAATCAACGGGTACATAGGTATTGTTAACCATAATAAGAACATCATTAATACTCCTCATGAGTTTCTTTTTAGCATTATCATCAAGTTGGACATCTAAATAACAATCTCCTAATGGTGGCAAATTAGGAATTTCATAAATCTTTCTAGGGATAATAGAGACACTAGCACCAAGATCACATAAAGATTTGAGATCAAAATCATTCACTTTCATATTAATGATGGGTTCCCAACCATCTTCTAATTTATTAGGAATAGAAGCTTTATGTTTCATCTGTTCTTTAATTTTTATGAGAGCATCAGTAATCTGTTTTGTAAAGGCCATATTCATAGCACTAGCATTAGGACTTTTAGCATGCTTTTGTAGGAACATAATTACTTCAGAGATATTGCAACCATCAAGATCAAAATCATAATTACCATCCAAGGTAGTAGAGCTATTGTTTCCCATATTTCGAAGAATTTTAGAATTTTTATTAGAAAAGGTTCCATTGGTTTTAGGCATTGTTGCAAAAGGAATGGGGACTTTACGTGGTTTGCTAGCATCAACATTAGTGGTGGTGATAGTACATATAGTATTATTTATAGCAATTTCATCTTCTCTTTTCCACTTAGCATGCAATTCAGCTAACAATCTAACATTTTCATCAATTCTAACTTGTATGGCATTAGTAGCAGCAAAGGGGTTTTCCATAGTTTCAGGTTTAGCAGCCATTTTATTAATCAAAGAGGATTGTGCTTCAGACAATGAGGATTTTTCCCAGCATTCGAAAGTTTGGATTGCAAACTAGGAATTTCCCTATTTAAACTATCAAGTTGATGACTAATATTTTTCAAAATAGTAGATTGTTCTTCCATGATTTTAGTAAATAATTTATTCTGCTCATATTGCATTTGCATGAAGTTTTTAGTGGCTCTTTCAACTTTAAAATTCTTGCTTCACTAGGCATTCCAGACTTATCATAATAACCATTAGTATTATAGGAGGATAAGGCCTATGAATATTATTACCAAAATTATTCCTATCGGCATTGTTGTTAAAATTATTATTTCTAATGAAGTTCACATCAACTTGATCTTCTTGAGGAACCAAAGAGGCTAAGGGAACATGATATGGATCAATATGAGCTTTCCCATTAACAAGCATAGACATAATAACATCAATTTTATCACTCAAGGAGGAGGTTTCTTCAACAGAATTTACCTTCTTACCTTGTGGAGCTCTCTCAGTGTGCCATTCAGAATAGTTAACCATCATATTATCAAGGAGATTTGTGGGAGCACCCAAAGTAATGGTCATAAAGGTACCTCTAGCAGCAGAATCCAGCAGATTTCTTGAAGAATAATTCAGTCCTGCATAAAAAGTTTGGATAATCATCCAAGCAGTCAGTCCATGAGTGGGACAATTCTTTACCAAAGATTTCATTCTTTCCCAAGCTTGAGCAACATGTTCATTATAAAATTGTTTAAATTTCATTATTTCACTTCTCATAGATATAATCTTAGCAGGAGGATAATTTTTTCCAATGAAAGCATCTTTGCATTTAGTCTAAGAATCAATACTATTTCTAGTTAGGGATCGCAACCATTATTTATCTTTTCCTCTCAAAGAGAAAGGAAACAATTTAAGCTTAATAATATCTCCATCTATATCCCTATGTTTTTGCATCTCACAGAGTTCAACAAAGTTATTGAGGTGAGCAGTAGCATCTTCAGTACCAACACCAGAAAATTGTTCTTTCATAACAAGATTGAGCAAAGCAGGTTTAATTTCAAAGAAAGTAACTTCAGGAACAAGTGGAGCAATAGGTGTGCACATGAAATCATTGTTGTTGGTGCTAGTGAAGTCACACAACTTCGTTTTTTCAAGAGTAGTCACTTTTTGTGTTTTTGATAAAGGAAGCAAACCATTACAACTAATTTTTTGTGTGTTTTTGATAAAAGAAACAAGCAAACGAAGCAAAAATAAACTAAGAAAACAAAAATCAAAGTAAAGAGATTGGTTGTGAAAGACTCCCCTTGTGAAGATGTCCTTGACTCCCCGGCAACGGCGCCAGAAAAAGGCTTGATGGCTCAGGATACTTTGAGCTCATTGGGAACCCCAAGAGGAAGGTATGATGAGCACATCAGCAAGGTTCCCTCAGTTATGAAACCAAGGTTATCGAACCAGTAGGAGCAAGGAAACACCTCCAAGGTGTTGTTACCAACTTGGAATCCTGCACAACACAACCATAGAACTTTGCCCCAACTTGCAGTGAGGTTGTCAATCTCACCGGTTTTGCTGAAAACAAAGGATTAAACGTATTGTGTGGAAGATAGTAATTGCTTGAAGAAAGTAAACAGTAAATAGTAGATAGTAGATTAATGGTAAAAGAATGGATCGGGGTCCATAGTTCACTAGAGGTGATTCTCCTTAAGATAAAAAACATGTTGGGTGAACAAATTACACCGGGGCAATTGACAGACTCGAGAAAGCATACCATGCATATAATAATCATCTTGACTCCTATGAGATTTGATTGGGCATTATAACATTTTACATAGACCGTAATCCAACTGCATCTATGACTAATAATCCACCTTCAGGTTATCATCCGACCCCCCTCTAGTATTAAGTTGCAAGCAACTGATAATTGCATTAAGCAAAGCGTGTAAAGTAAACAATACGGTTGTCCCATGGACAAAGGATTGCTGTTTTCTCCCTAGTACCAACAGAAAATCTAGTACCTTAGAGATTCCTGTCACTTCCTCAGATTACTAGAGGCATGAACCCACTATCGAGCATAAATACTCCCTCTTGGAGTTGCTAGCATCTACTTGGCCAAGATAGCTACTAACAACGGAAAGCATGCAAGATCACAAATAACATAGACATGATAGAATCAATTATTAATCTGAAATAGCATCTCAATATCCATCGGATCCCCACAAACACAACATGTAAGATTACAAATAGATGATCTTGATCATGAACGGAGCTCACAAGATCTAAACATGATAGCACAAATGAGAAGAACCAACCATCTAGCTACTACATGGACCCGTAGTCCAGGGATGAACTACTCACACATCACACCGAAGGGAGTCATGGTGATGAAGAAGGCTTGCAGGGTGCCGGGAAGAGCTTCAGATCACCCCAATCTGGGGATCGAGATGGTGGCGGCTACATACTCTTCCATGGATTTTTGATTAGGTCTTTGATCGGGTACCTAGGGTTTTCATCCCGGGAGGCTTTTATAGGCGAAGGGGCAAGGTCGGTGGAGGCTCGAGGGGCCCACACCAGTGGCAGTGCGCCTAGGGCTGGCCGTGCCACCCTAGGGTGTGGCCGCGTCGTGGCCCCTCTTCGGATCCCCTCCGGACTCCGTGTTGCTTTGGGTAAAATATTGACTGGCTTTTTGTCCGGTCCAATTCCGAGAATATTTCTGTACTAGCTTTTCTGAAACCAAAAATAGTAGAAAACAGACAACTGGCACTATGGCATCTTGTTAATAGGTTAGTTCCAGAAAATGTATAAAAAATACCCCAAAGTGTGGACAAAACATAAGAAAGTAGATACTAAACAAGCATGGAACATCAAAAATTATAGATACGTTTACGACGTATCACCTACGCATGAATTCTTCGTTTCTAGCAGCTATTTTGTCCTGATTTGGCCCCGTTTTCCCATGTAATTTTTATTCTAAAACCATTATAGAGTTAGGGGAAGTCCGATCTACTGATGGGTTAGCTCAGGACTCGATTTGGTGGTGGTTATTTGGAGGAATGGTGGTGGTGCTGTGGTGGAGCAATGACAATGGTGGTGCTACGGTGGAGCTTCGAGCTGGGGGCTGCATGAGCTGCACCGTGCTGCTTGTCCGGTGAACCGAGGCTGCTGTACCGAGTGGCTTCACACGCTTCAAGGGTAAACTCGAACCCCTCGATAATCACCGTTATAGTAGATGTTATGCGGCTACTCGGCTATGGTTAGGAGGCTATTAGAATATTTGATAGGTGGAGTAGTAGAAATTTTGTTTGGTGGTTTAGTTAATATTTCTGGCCATTTGAATATTTGGCAGGTGGATTAGTGGGAAGATTTGGGAGGTGGATTTGTGGGAATATTTGGCAGGCTATTAGTACATTTTTAGAATATTTGCGGATAGTTGTACATAGTTATATGCACTATCAATAATTAATTGATTAGTTGGAAATTTTTATAAGTCAGCAGAGATGTCCAATATAGTGAAGTTCGTGTTTTACTACGGTCCTGGTAATATCTAAAAAAATGATTATGGAGCAGATTTGAGTGAGTTTCAATATACGGAGTTGGATTTGACTGCCCCTCAAACATGGAGTGTTAGTTAGTTGAAGGAATGGTTGACAAGTGATGTCTATGCACTTATATTATTGTAGATAGTTGTTGGGCCTCCAAGTGCAGAGGTTTGTAGAACAACAGCAAGTTTCCCTTAAGTGGATCACCCAAGGTTTATCGAACTCAGGGAGGAAGTGGTCAAAGGTATCCCTCTCAAGCAACCCTGCAATCAAGATACAAGAAGTATCTTGTGTCCCCAACACACCCAATACACTTGTCAGGTGTATAGGTGCACTAGTTCGGCGAAGATATAGTGAAATACAGATGGTATGGATAATTATAAGTGGTAACGGTGCTAGAAAAGAGCTTGACGGGTAGGAAGAGACTAAAGGCAATCTGAAATAAAGATGGAAGCAAGCAAACATGTAACAGATCTAGTTGCAAACGGTGTTTCAATGCTTAGAAACAAGGCCTAGGGATCATACTTTCGCTAGTGAACACTCTCATATAAATATCATCTCTTTATGATACTACTCTGAACTACTCTCTGGTTGGATAACTCTAATCCACGGTAGGGCTATAACAGCACACCTCAAAGTTCGTATTCCCCATCTAGATAACCCCACACTGTCACCTTGAGTGCTAGATGGTTCCAACAAACACCATAATTTCATAGAGACATCCAACTCCAAATATAACTCATAACAAGTATTTATAATCTCTAGCCTAAGTGCCACACGGTGTGCACACTGTCAACTTCACACACATGGGGAGAACCAGAGATCTATTAAAGCACTTGAGTAGCAAGGTAGATCTACTTGATTACAAAGCTCATGATCACAATATGATCATGCATAGAGAGAGATGAACACATAGCTACCGGTTGAGCCCTTAGCCTCGAGGAAGAACTACTCCCTCATCATCATGGGAATCAGCAACGGCGATGGAGATGGTGGTGGAGACCGATGGAGATGGCTCCGGGGGCACTTCCCTGTCCCGGCAGGGTGCCGGAACAGAGACTTTCTGTCCCCTGAATCTCCCCTTCGGTGGCGGCGGTGCTGCAGAACTTTTCGTGGCTGGAGGATGGATGATTTAGGGTTTCTGCATCGGAGGCTTCTTATAGGCGAAAGGGCGATGTCAGTGAAGGAAATATGCCCTGAGAGGCAAGAATAAAGTTGTTATTATGTATTCCTTGTATATGATAGATGTTTATTTTGCATGCTATAATTGTATTGATAGGAAACATCAATACATGTGTGTTTAATAAACAGAAAGGGTTCCTAGTTATGCCTCTCTTATAGACTAGCTTGTTGATTAACAAGATGATCAAAGTTTCCTGATCATGGACATTGGATGTTGTTAATAACAAGGTCACAGCATTTGTGAAATGATGTGATGAACATTCATCCGAAGTATAGCATTACGATCAAGTCATTATGTTTATATTGCTATAACATCATACAAAGTAGTCTTAGTCCTTAGACCATGAGATCATGTTAATTGCTAACACCGGAAGAGTATCTTGATAACATCAAACGTCACACCGTAACAGGGTGACCATAAAGGTGGGTTCAGTGCTATGAAGGTGTTATGTTGAGGCTCATGGATCAAGAGTGGAATTTTTCAATCCCGATGACGGATAGATATACTCTGGGCCCTCTCGGTGATATCACATTAAGATAGCTTGCAAGCAAGTGATGTGATCACTAGAATGTTATATCACGGGAACGAGAAAAGAGTGCATGTCAGTAACGAGATCAAACTAGGTATTTGGATACCGATGATCGAATCTCGGACATGTATTATATCATGAGACAAAGGGATTAAATTGCTGACGTTAAAGGTTCTCACGATCACAGAAGTCATCGTTGAATATGCAGGAGTCAGTATGGATCTCCAGGTCCCGCTTCTGATTATTGATCTGAGAGGAGTCTCAATCATGTCTGCATTATTCGCGAACCGTAGGGTGACACACTTAAGGGTTGCCGGACACCATTTAGGAGCACATATGTTCCAGACAAAAGGTTTGCAAAGTGCAGGAAATGTTTCGATAGAAACCGGAATTGTTTCGGGTGAAATTGCAGAAAGTGGTTCTGCATGTGATATTGAAATGTTGCAAGGGGTTTTATGTGAATGTTTGTTAATTAAAGTAATTAACAAAATTCTGAATAAAATAAATAAAAGAGTTTTATTAATTGAGAGTTGCATTTAATTTGGTGGAAATTAAATACATGTGAGTGGAATTTTGGGTGGAGGCCATGTTTACGTGAGTGGAGGTTCACCACATGAATGAAGGAGGGGAGGAGTCCCCCCCTCTCATGCGCCGGCTATGGGAGGGGAGGGGTCTCCCTCCCTCCTATATAAAGCCCCCCTCTCCCCTCTCACAAAACACACCTCCTCGTGAAGGATCTCTCTCCCCCTCTAGATATTCCCCCATGGTCTCAGATTAGCCAGATACATGTTCCCGGTGGCCTTGAATCTGGAAGGAGTTGCTGCTTCCGCTGATTCGCTAGAGCGAGGAGGTGGAGGTTGTCCGGTGGCTTGAACGTGTGTGCGAGGACGGATGCGCTGCTGATTTGCGGCGCTCGGACTTCCACACGATCTTGAGATCGGCAAGCGTACGACTACATCAACCACGAGTTCCTACTCGTTAACAAAACTCGTTGTCTTTGAGGGTAAGTTCTCCATCGATGTATGTCCACCCGTTTCTCTGTATCTAGTAGATAGAGACTAGCGTATAGTTCTCATCGTAGGAATTTTTTTGTTTTCTATGCTGTGGACCCAACAGTGGTATCAGAGCCTGATCTATACGTAGGTGCTTTGCACGGGTAGTACACATATGTTTATATGTGGGCGATGATGATCATGTTATTGCATCTTCTATGTACTTTGGATATTGGTGGCATAGTGGGATGAAGTGGCCCGGACCAACCTTACATGTCATCGTACATGAGACCGGTTCCACGACTGACATGCAACTAGTTTTGCATAAGTGGCTAGCGGGTGTCTGTCTCTCCTACTATAGTCAATATCTGATTTACAACGAGTTGCTAATAACTTGGTTATCCTCGTTGTGGTTCATGTTCGTAGGTAAGACTGGTTCTATCTCCGAAAGCCCTAAGCCACGTAAAACTTGCAATTGATAAATTAGAGGCGTCTAGTTTAGATCGTTGCTGGGCTAGTGTCTTGATATGGTATTGTTGTAAGTAGATGTATGATAGATACTCTTACAACTCACTTAACGTGTAAGTTCCATAGACCTTGGCCTTACATACAAAGGAATGATAGAGATCATACCACGATGCAAATGATAGAGATCAAATGCATGGACCATATCACCTCACTTCACACATTAGATGTTAGCATCTTATATTGCTAGTTTGGCGCTTTTGGTAGCATTATAAGATGATCCCTCATTTAGATATCAAGATAAAATGTGTTCTTCCTTAAGTATGCACCGTTTTGTGGATCGTGTTTTGAGGCATCACGTGATGATCAGGTGTTCTCGAATCTACACTTTCATACAACGGGTGTAAGACAGTTTTACACACGCGAATACTAAGGTTCTTACTTGACGAGCCTAGCATGTACATACATGGCCTCGGAACACGGACCGAAAGGTTAAGCATGAGTCATATAGTTGATATGATGCCCATATAGATGCTCGCCTTTGAAGCTACACCGACTCACGTGATGATCGGACTTGGTGTAGTGGATTTGGTTCATGTAATCACCAAAAGGACACGAGGGATGCCGTTTTTGAGTGGGAGTTCATTAGTAGTTTGGATTAGTTGAACTCAATCTATCATAAACTTAGTCTAAATATATTTTACAAATTCTGTTGTAGATGGCACCACCTGCTTTTAATTTCAATGTGTTCATGGAGAAAGAGAAGCTTGCTGCAAATGGTAGCAACTTCACCAACTGGGCTATGAATTTGAGGATTCTCCTCACTGCTGCACAAAAGCAATATGTGCTAGAGGCGCCGCTAGGCCCCCCCAGCTCCTGATGCCCCTGACGAGGAAAAGAACGTCTATATAACTCGTCAGGAGGACCACAACTTAGTTCATTGCGGCATACTGTATGGGCTAGAGCCAGAACTTCGAAAACGTTTCGAAAATGCCAATGCCTTTGATACCATGGGAGAATTGAAAATGATTTTCGACACCCATGCTGCCGTGGAGAGTTATAATGCTTCTAAAAAGTTCTTTAGCTGCATGATGGAAGAGAACAGCTCCGTTAGTGAGCACGTACTCAAAATGTCTGGGTACGCCGATGAGCTTGTGTCCTTGGGAATAACGATCCCCATTGACTTAGGCATACATCGTGTTCTCCAATCTCTGCCACCTAGCTACAGGAGCTTCGTGATGAACTATAATATGCAGGGCATGAAGAAGTCTCTTCCCGAGCTTCTGTCAATGCTTAAGACTGCAGAAGTGGAAATTAGGAAAGAACATCAAGTGTTGATGATCAATAAGACCACCGGTTTCAAGAAGGACAAGAAAGGCAAGCAGAAGGGAAAGAAGGGCGGCAAATCTGTTGCCGGGCCTGAAAAGAAACCCCGAGCTGGCCCTAAGTCTGACACCGAGTGCTACTATTGCAAGGGGACTGGCCATTGGAAGCGCAACTGCCCCAAGTATTTGGCAGACAAGAAGGCCGGCAAGGCAAACAATGGTATATGTGATATACATGTTATTGATGTGTACTTGACTAGTACTCGCAGTAGCACCTGGGTATTTGATACGGGATCGGTTGCTAATATATGTAACTCGGTTCAGGGGCTGCGGAACAAGCTACAACTAGCAAGGGATGAGGTCACAATGCGGGTCGGCAATGGATCAAGAGTTGATGTGATTGCCGTCGGAACGCTGCCTCTCCATATGCCGTCGGGATTGGTTATAAACCTGAATAATTGTTATTTGGTGCCTGCACTGAGCATGAACATTGTATCCGGATCGTGTTTGATGCAAAGTGGTTATTCGTTTAAGTCTGAAAACAATGGTTGTTCGATTTATATGAATAATATCTTTTATGGTCATGCACCTGTGTTGAATGGTTTATTTCTGTTGGATCTCGATAGTAGTATTACGCATATTCATAATGTTGATGCTAAAAGGATTAAACTTGATAATGATATATCTGCATATCTGTGGCACTGTCGTCTAGGTCATATTGGCGTTAAACGCATGAAGAAACTCCATTCTGATGGACTTTTGGAATCACTTGATTTTGAATCATTTGATACATGTGAGCCATGCCTTATGAGCAAGATGACTAGAACGCCGTTTTCCGGTTCAATGGAACGGGCGACAGATTTATTGGAAATCATACATACTGATGTGTGTGGACCAATGAGTGTGTCGGCGCAAGGTGGATATCGTTATTTTGTTACTTTCACGGATGATTTGAGTAGATACGGGTATATCTATTTGATGAAACATAAGTCTAAAACCTTTGAAAAGTTCAAAGAGTTTCAGAATGAAGTGGAAAATCATCATAACAGAAAGATCAAATTTCTGCGGTCCGACCGTGGAGGAGAGTATCTTAGTTACGAGTTTAGCACACATATGAAAGACTGTGGAATAGTTTCACAACTCACGCCTGCCGGAACACCACAACGTAATGGTGTGTCAGAACGTCGTAATCGTACTTTATTGGATATGGTTCGATCTATGATGTCTCTGACTGACTTGCCACTGTCTTTTTGGGGTTATGCACTGGAAACCGCTGCATTCACTTTAAATAGGGCACCATCTAAATCCGTTGAAAAGACACCGTATGAATTATGGTTTGGAAACAAACCTAAGCTGTCATTTCTTAAAGTTTGGGGATGCGATGTTTATGTGAAGAAACTTCAACCGGATAAACTCGAACCCAAAGCGGAAAAATGCGTCTTCATAGGATATCCTAAGGAAACGATTGGGTATACCTTCTATCACAGATCCGAGGGCAAGGTCTTTGTTGCCAAGAATGGATCCTTTCTTGAGAAGGAGTTTCTCGCGAAAGGTGTGAGTAGTCGGAAGGTAGAACTCGAAGAGGTTATTGAACCTTCTCTTCATGAAATTGCGAGTAGCACAGCACCGGAAGTTGTTTCGGAGTTGACTTCACCTAATGAAGAGAGAGCTAATGATATTGATCATGAAACTCCGAAAGAGGACACTACCGAACCTCGCAGGTCAAGCAGGACACGTGCAGCTCCTGAACTGTACGGCAATCCTGTTATGAATTTCATGATTGATGAAATAGATGACCCTGCGACGTATGAAGAAGCGACGATGAGCCCTGATTCCAACAAATGGCTAGAAGCCATGAAATCCGAGATGGAATCCATGTACAAAAACCAGGTTTGGACCTTGGTGGACTTACCTCACGATCGAAAGGCCGTTGAGAATAAATGGATTTTCAAAAGAAAAACTGATGCTGATGGTAATGTAACCATCTATAAGGCTCGACTTGTCGCAAAGGGATTTCGACAAATTCAAGGAGTTGACTACGATGAGACATTCTCTCCCGTAGCGATGCTTAAGTCGGTTAGGATTATGTTAGCAATTGCTGCATATTTCGATTATGAAATATGGCAGATGGATGTCAAAACTGCGTTCCTCAATGGTAATATTGAAGAAGAGTTGTATATGATACAACCTAAGGGTTTTTTCGATCCTAAGGATGCTGATAAGGTGTGCAAACTTCAGCGGTCCATCTATGGACTGAAGCAAGCATCCCGGAGTTGGAATCTCCGCTTTGATGAGGTGATCAAAGAGTTTGGATTTGTCCAAACTTATGGAGAGGCTTGTATTTACAAGAAAGCGAGTGGGAGAAATGTGGCATTTCTGATATTATATGTGGATGACATATTATTGATTGGAAATGATATAGATCTTTTAAACAGTGTAAAAGTTATCTAAACAACAAATTTTCGATGAAGGACCTTGGTGAAGCTTCATATATATTAGGCATTAAAATCTATAGAGATAGATCAATACGCCTAATTGGGCTATCGCAGAGTACATACCTTGATAACATATTAAAGAAGTTTAATATGGACGGAAGTAAGAAGGGGTACTTACCTATGTTGCAAGGCAAGACATTGAGTAAGACTCAAAGTCCGTCTACGGTGGAAGAAAGAGAGATAATGGATAAGATCCCCTATGCCTCAACCATAGGCTCTATAATGTATGCCATGCTATGTACAAGACCGGATGTGGCACATGCTATTAGTTTGACTAGTAGGTACCAATCTGATCCAGGTTCGGAACACTGGATAGCGGTCAAGAATATCCTTAAGTACTTGAGAAGAACTAAGGATATGTTTCTTGTATACGGAGGTGAAGAAGAGCTAGTCGCTAAGTGTTATGTCGATGCTAGCTTTGACACTGATCTGGATGACTCTAAGTCTCAATTCGGATACGCATTTCTCTTGAACAGAGCAGCAGTTAGTTGGAGGAGCTCCAAACAACCTGTGGTGGCTGGATCAACGACGTAGGCGGAATATGTTGCTGCTTCAGAAGCAGCGAAGGAAGCGGTTTGGATGAAGGAGTTCATAACGGAACTGGGTGTGGTTCCTAGTGCATTGGACCCAATGGTGATCTGTTGTGACAACAATGGAGCCATAGCCAACGCCAAGGAACCAAGGTCTCACAAGAATTCCAAGCATATTAAGCGCTGGTTTCACTCCATCCGCGAGCATGTCAAGGATGGAGATATAAAGATTTGTAAAGTGCACACGGACCTGAATGTAGCAGATCCGTTGACTAAAGTACTCCCTAGGGCAAAACATGATCAACACCAGAACTCCATGGGTGTTAGATTTATCACTATGTAAACTAGATTATTGTCTCTAGTGCAAGTGGGAGACTGAAGGAAATATGCCCTAGAGGCAATAATAAAGTTGTTATTATGTATTCCTTGTATATGATAGATGTTTATTTTGCATGCTATAATTGTATTGATAGGAAACATCACTACATGTGTGTTTAATAAACAAAAAGGGTTCCTAGTTATGCCTCTCTTATAGACTAGCTTGTTGATTAACAAGATGATCAAAGTTTCCTGATCATGGACATTGGATGTTGTTAATAACAAGGTCACAGCATTTGTGAAATGATGTGATGAACATTCATCCGAAGTATAGCATTACGATCAAGTCATAATGTTTATATTGCTATAACATCATACAAAGTAGTCTTAGTCCTTAGACCATGAGATCATGTTAATTGCTAACACCGGAAGAGTATCTTGATAACATCAAACGTCACACCGTAACAGGGTGACCATAAAGGTGGGTTCAGTGCTATGAAGGTGTTATGTTGAGGCTCATGGATCAAGAGTGGAATTTGTCAATCCCGATGACGGATAGATATACTCTGGGCCCTCTCGGTGATATCACATTAATATAGCTTGCAAGAAAGTGATGTGATCACTAGAATGTTATATCACGGGAACGAGAAAAGAGTGCATGTCGGTAACGAGATCAAACTAGGTATTTGGATACTGATGATCGAATCTCGGACATGTATTATATCATGAGACAAAGGGATTAAATTGCTGACGTTAAAGGTTCTCACGATCACAGAAGTCATCGTTGAATATGCAGGAGTCAGTATGGATCTCCAGGTCTCGCTTCTGATTATTGATCTGAGAGGAGTCTCAATCATGTCTGCATTATTCACGAACCGTAGGGTGACACACTTAAGGGTTGCCGGACACCATTTAGGAGCACATATGTTCCAGACAAAAGGTTTGCAAAGCGCAGGAAATGTTTCGATAGAAACAGGAATTGTTTCGATAGAAACCGGAATTATTTCGGGTGAAATTGCAGAAAGTGGTTCTGCATGTGATATTGAAATGTTGCAAGGGGTTTTATGTGAATGTTTATTAATTAAAATAATTAACAAAATTCTGAATAAAATAAATAAAAGAGTTTTATTAATTGAGAGTTGCATTTAATTTGGTGGAAATTAAATACATGTGAGTGGGATTTTGGGTGGAGGCCATGTTTATGTGAGTGGAGGTTCACCACATGAATGAAGGAGGGGAGGAGTCCCCCCCCTCATGCGCCGGCTATGGGAGGGGAGGGGTCTCCCTCCCTCCTATATAAAGCCCCCCTCTCCCCTCTCACAAAACACACCTCCTCGTGAAGGATCTCTCTCCCCCTCTAGATATTCCCCCATGGTCTCGGATTAGCGAGATACATGTTCCCGGTGGCCTTGCGTCTAGAAGGAGTTGCTGTTTCTGCTGATTTGCTGGAGCGAGGAGGTGGAGGTTGTCCGGTGGCTTGAGCGTGTGTGCGAGGACGGATGCGCTGTTGATTTGCGGCGCTCGGACTTCCACACGATCTTGAGATCGGCAAGCGCACGACTACATCAACCACGAGTTCCTACTCGTTAACAAAACTCGTTGTCTTCGAGGGTAAGTTCTCCATGGATGTATGTCCACTCGTTGCTCTGTATCTAGTAGATAGATCTTGGCGTATAGTTCTCATCGTAGGAAATTTTTTGTTTTCTATGCTGCGGACCCAACAGTCAGAGGGTGGACCAGGGGCCCGCACCACCTGGTGGCGTGACCAGGGGGACCCGTACCAGCACATGGTGTGGCGAGCCCCTAGCCCCTCTCCGTCTCGTCTTCTGGCTCCGTGAGTCTTCCGGTAAAATATCGACTTTGGCTTTTGTCCCATCCAATTCCGAGAATATTCATTTCTGGCTTTTCTAGAACCAAAAACAGAAGAAAACAGGCAACTGGCACTATGGCATCTTGTTAATAGATTAGTCCTAGAAAGTGTATAAAATACTCCGAAGTGTGGACAAACATAACAAAGTAGATATAAAACAAGCATGGAACATCAAAATTTATAGATACATTTGCAACGTATCAACATCCCGAAGCTTAACTCCTGCTCGTCCTCGAGTAGGTAAGTGATAAAAAGAAAGAATAATTTTTTAGGTGACATGCAACATCATAATCTTGATCAAGGTATTTGTAAAACATTGATAGTTGGGATCATAGTACTTTAACATAGCATGAAAGATATAGTTCTAACAATAATACATAGCAACTATGTTGTAATATGAAAAGGTACAAATAAAAGATTCATGAATAACAATGCTTTGCAAGACGTTTGTTTGTTTCACATAAATAAAGCATAATGAGAATAGTATTCAGATTGTCCCTCATCATATAGCAAAACATAAATGCATAGGACACCTTCAAAGTTCATAAGGGTGACTAGATACAAATAATTTAAGAACAAGCAATATCAAAGTTATGAATCAATCAACAAGTTTTGGGACAATGCACATTAAACTAAGAATGACCACTATGCTCTCTTAATAGGTGCATAAAGATAGAAGATGGAGACTCAACATAAAAGTAAAAGAAAGGCCTTCATAGAAGGAAGAAGGGATTCAAGTCTCATAAAGAGCTTCCAAAAATATGGTACTTATTAGCTTTCAGCTCTCATTGCCCCTATCATAGGCATCTTCAAGTGATTAAGGTTAAAGTGACACAACTAAGAGGATATGCTTGACAAGTTATAAGTTGAAATCTCATGCCCCATGCTTACGAGTACCGAACCTCATGCTACTCAACTTCAGTCACAAGTAAGCTCTTGTCATTGTAAGTACATATGTATCATAGAGAACCGCCAACGGGGTACCCCTTGCCCCATGGCACAGGAGCTATCCCATATCAAAATGAAAAGGCAACCAACAATGAGCATCTCAGCGATCTTTTTATTTGCTATTTGCATAGGTTTTTATTGATGATGCTTCATAGAATGCTCATTATGGTTATACTGCAAGTTTCCACCATGATTAGGCATGGCTTAGGCTAGCGGCCCAGGCGTTTCTCTAACACACATACAAAATCCATCATCTTACAAGTTCCCCTTTTATTTGACACCGTCGGGATCCATAAGCAAAAGAATCATGATATCAACAGAATAATAAGTGCAATCTTGAAAGCGTTCTCCATGATACATGGTTATGCTAACTTCAACTTATAAAGCGCAAGCATATACACAACAAAGATGGACACAATGGTTCAATATTATTAAGTGCAAGAAAGTAAAGTGTGCCATCAAGTTCGTGAGAGCTTTAATCACTAATTTCCACGTAACAAGTTTAATTCGGAAGGTAGATAAAAACATGAATATACTTGGAATAGCAAATGCTAATAGGTAGGTATGGTGGAATCTTTGGAATAACTTGGTTTTATTTGGAGTTGGATGCATGAGTGGAACTCATACTTGGTATGGAGGCTAGCAAAAGACTGGGAGCGACCAACTAAGAGAGCAATAATGACCATAATCATGCAAAGCGAGACATTATTAATTAAAGAATAAAGTGATATTACAAGTTGAAAACTAAATTATCATAGAGGCTATGGTGACTTGGTGTAGTCTTAACATGGTGTGAGAATGCGCCAAGTCAACCCAAATAAAGCATCAAAGGGGAATACCACAATACTGTGCTTTAATATGCTAAAACAACACATGATTCTTTCAAGGCACATTAAGAAATCTCAATTGTTTATAACATGTCATGCTACAAAAAAAATCACTAAGCATAAATCCAAAACAATATCAAGCATGACATGATAAAGTCTAAGTCACAGTCAAAAACAAGCTCCTTTTTACCACTTAAGCATGAAGCTTTCTACTATCTTCCAACACCAATCGACTTATTTGAAACAACTCATGAAGATAATAATAAATAATGATCAGTGAGCTTGTCTCACACTTCCAAAAATAAGAACTAAAAAGTTCTAAGCTGAAAGCACAAGAAAACTAAGGCTAAACCCAGTGCTAGCAAAAGAGAACACTCACAAAATAATAAGAATGAAAACTAGAGTGCTCTAAACAATGAAAGCAGAGTGTGTCTCTCTCCAAAAGAAGTGATGGGATCCAACTAACTTATTGCAGTAAACCAAGCAAAATAAAACTAAAAACAAAAACAAAGACGCTCCAAGAACAACACAATAGTGCATGAAACAATAAAAACGAAGTGTCTAAAAAGACCTGAGATTTTTATTGATGAAGAAGGGGATGCCTTGGACATCCCCAAGCTTTGAGGCTTGTACCTCTTGAATATTTCTTGGGGTGACATGGGGTGGCATCCCCAAGCTTTAGCTTTTGTCCATTCTTCATCTCATTACATCATTCTTTCCCTACACCTGAAAATTTCCTTCATACAAAACTTCACACAATCTTCATTAGCAACATTAGTGTTCTCAAGATAATAAGTATTTTGGTTCAGTTCTAACACAAATAAAACTTCCATTAAAACAAAAGCTACTATAGCACTTCTTTTTAAAATGCTCAAATGATCAAAGAGAACTCAAAGAGAAAGAGATTAAGAGGCAAATGCAAATAATGGTAGAAATCTATCAAAACAGACCAGCAGGTAAAAACCAATTTTTTCGAAGGCCTTCTGTTGCTCAAATCGAAAAGTGTTGAACTAACGAAAGTTCGATAACAACCTGGGGCAGAATCACAAATAATTACAGCTCAAACTGACGTACAAAGATTTTTCAAGAATGTTTACAGCGAAGCACAAAAAATCTGTTTCGGGATAGCAACTTTCTCAAGCATTACTTCTCTCTCATTAGAGGTTACTCTTGGCACAAAAATCAAATAAAAAGGATAAGGAGAGGTTATTACAGAGGTAATAACTTCCAAGACTCAACTAAAACTTTTGGGTTATCTCCCAATAAGTACTTTTCTTTAACACCTTTAAGTTAGACTTGATAGTTTGAGAAGATGCTCACATAAGAAATATGAATTGAAGTAAAAGAGAGCATCAAGAAGAAAATTCAAAACACATTTAAGTATAACCCACTTCCTATGCATAGGAATCTTGTAAAGAAACAAGTCATGAAAGCACAAAGCAACAAGCATAGGAAAGCAAAACAAGTGCAACTTCAAAATTTTCAACATAAAGAGGGGAAACTTAATAATGTTAAGATACATAAGACCATGTTTCCCTCTCTCATAATAACTTTCAGTAGCAACATGAATAAAATTAACAATATAAATATCACATAAAACATTCTTATCATGAGCCACATGCATATAATAATTATTACTCTCCACATAAGCATAGTCATTCTTATTAATTATAGTGAGAGCAAAATCAACAAAATAGCTATCATTATTATTCTCATCACCGTAATCATCAAATATAGGAGGCATATTGTAGTCATAATTAATTTCCTCCTCAATAGTAGGTGGACTGAAAATATAATAGTCATCATTGTAATCATCATATATTGGAGGTTTGGTATCATCAGAAGCAATAGAATAGTTATCTTCCAAAGCCGGGGAACTAAAAAGATCATTTTCATAAGAACTAGCTTCCCCAAGCTTAGGCTTTTCCATAGCATTAGCAATAATGGTGTCCAAAGAATTCATACTAACAACATTGCTATTAGCTTGTAAATAAAGTTCCATAGGTTTTTTAATTCTCTCTTCAAACACTTCATGTCCTAACTCAAGATAAATACTATAAAGCTCTCTAATTTTGTTGTTGTTTTCCATTAAGCCTAAATAGTGAAAATAAAAAACAAAAAGACAAAATTGCAGAATCTAAAGGAAATAACTTCGAGCACTCACACACCAACAACAGTACTATAAGATAGCTTAGTAGGCAGAATATGTGAGTACCTTTTACCTTACCTCCCCGGCAATGGCACCAGAAAATAGCTTGATGTCAACGCACTTATCTTCTTGTAGACAGTTGTTGGGCCTCCAAGTGCAGAGGTTTTTAGAACACCAACAAGTTTCCCTTAAGTGGATCACCCAAGGTTTATCGAACTCGGGGAGGAAGTGGTCAAAGGTATCCCTCTCAAGCAATCCTGCAATTAAGATACAAGAAGTCTCTTGTGTCCCCAACACACCCAATACACTTGTCAGGTGTATAGGTGCACTAGTTCGGCGAAGAGATAGTGAAATACAAGTGGTATGGATAATTATAAGTGGTAACGATGCGAGAAAATAGCTTGCTGGCACGTGGTTGACGTGGGAAAAGACTAAAGGCAAACTGAAATAAAAATAGAAGCAAGCAAACATGTAACAGATCTTGTAGCAAACGGTCTTTCAATGCTTAGAAACAATGCCTAGGGATCATAATTTCGCTAGTGAACACCCTCATATAAATATCATCTCTTTATGATACTACTCTGAACTACTCTCCGGTTGGATAACTCTAATCCACGGTAGGGCTATAACATCACACCTCAAAGTTCCTATTCCCCATCTAGATAACCCCACACTATCACCTTGAGTGCTAGATGGTTCCAACAAACACCACAATTTCATAGAGACATTCAACTCCAAATATAACTCATAACATGTATTTATAATCTCTAGCCTAAGTGCCACACGGTGTGCACACTGTCAACTTCACACACATGGGGAGAGCCAGAGATCTATTAAAGCACTTGAGTAGCAAGGTAGATCTACTTGATTACAAAGCTCATGATCACAATATGATCATGCATAGAGAGAGAGATGAACACATAGCTACCGGTAGAGCCCTTAGCCTCGAGGAAGAACTACTCCCTCATCATCATGGGAATCAACAACGGTGATGGAGATGGTGGTGGAGATCGATGGAGATGGCTCCGGGGGCACTTCCCCGTCCCGACAGGGTGCCGGAACAGAGACTTTCTGTCCCCCGAATCTCCCCTTCGGTGGTGGCGGCGCTGCAGAACTTTTCATGGCTGGAGGCGGGATGGTTTAAGGTTTCTGCATCGGAGTCTTCTTATAGGATAAAGGGCGATGTCAGAGGGTGGACCAGGGGCCCACACCACCTGGTGGCGCGGCCAGGGGGACCCGCGCCACCACATGGTGTGGCCAGCCCCTGGCCCCTCTCCGTCTCGTCTTCTGGCTCCGTGAGTCTTCCGGTAAAATATCGACTTTGGCTTTTGTCCCATCCAATTCTGAGAATATTCATTTTCTGGCTTTTTTGGAACCAAAAATAGAAGAAAACAAGCAACTGGCACTATGGCATCTAGTTAATAGGTTAGTCCCAGAAAGTGTATAAAAATACTGCAAAGTGTGGACAAAACATAAGAAAGTAGATATAAAACAAGGATGGAACATCAAAAATTATAGATACGTTTGCAACTATCAACAAGCTGTGTAGACTATAACCTTGAAACATACACCGTTAGTGTCTAAGCATTGTGGACAAAGTCAAGAAAGAACATTTTCTGGATTCTAAGGCATGTAGTTCATAATAGAGACTGGTTTAAGTGGTTAAAAGGTTGCGAGGACATGCACCTACACCCTACCACACTAGTGCTTCTCGTCTTGAAGGAGATCAATTCGCCTGGAGGCGATGGTGGACACGATCCTAGCCATAGTGCTGAATCCAATTACAAGATGTACTGTACGTCCAATACTGGAGGTGGTGGTTATGGATCGGAGCATAGCAGTCACATAGGAGGAGGATGTGGTGGTTTCAAACTAGGGCAGAGCAATCAGGCTGGAGGTGGAGGAGATGAAAGTGGAGAGGAAGATGCGGGCGAGGAAGGTGGACACATGCAGGACTTGATGGAAGAGGAGGATTATATGGATGGTGAAAGTGGTGATTCTGATGATTCTGATGGAGAAGGCAATGGAGAGGACATGCCAATTCCTGCATCATGGACTCAAAACATCTCGGATAGAATGACCATTAACAACGGTCATGATTCTGCATGGGAATATCACAAGAATAAAATTGCCCAGGGCACCAGATATCCAGACAAGAAACATTTGCAAGATGCAATCATTGCTTAGGCATTGTCTACATAGAGGGTTTTCAGTACAACAGTGTCCTCTAAAAATACTTGATAATGGAATGCGTGGATATAAATTGTCCAGCTAGGGTGCATGGATATCTCCCTAAGTAGGACACAAACTGGTTGGTGAGCGAGTTAGTGATGCACACATGTCAGATTCCATCTATCCCTAGAGTTCATCATAACTTCTCCTCCATTCTTCTGCCTTGGTTGTTTTACACGGAGATAGTGGAGTGCAAAGCGATGGAAGTGAAGTCTATAATGAATAAAGTAAGGGTCAGGTTTGAGTACAAAATTTCTTATGGCAAGGCTTGGAGGGCAAAGGAAATGAATCTTGAGGACATGTTTGGTTCGTTCAGAGACTCGTACGACTCTGTAGTCCGACAACTCCAGACACTGCAGGATAGGAACCCAGGCACCTTTGTCGACATACAATACTATGTGATACCAGAGGACCCATCCGTGAAGGTGGTTCATCGAGTGTTCTTCTCTTTTCCTGTATGCATCCAAGCTTTCACTCATTGTCGACCAGTTATATGTGTAGACGACACTTTTCTCACTAGAAAGTATAAGAGTAAGATCTTTACCACCATTGGTCAAGACAGAAACAATCAAATTATCCCACTAGCATTTGCTTTTGTGGAGGGCGAAAACACTGAAAGTTCGACATGGTTCTTCAGGAAGCTCAAGATATAAATTGTGAAATATAAGCCCAATGTGTGCATCATTCATGATAGGCATGCATGTATACTCAATGCGGTCAAGCGTTTGACACAGCCAGGTCCTGAAGAACAAACACCCTGACTCGACATGCAGAGCCGTTGGTGCATGCGCCATTTTGGAGCTAATTTCTTCTCAAAGTTCAGGAACAAGAACCTGATGAATCTATTCAAAAAACTTTGCAAGCAGAACCAGGAGTGGAAGTATGATTTCATATGTGCACATCTCGATGACTTCACTCAGAAACATGTCAGGGCGAGGAAAGCGGCACAAACCGTAGCTATAACTGCACATTAAGAAGCAGTAGCTGCACATGATGCTACTAGAGCAACGCCTGAGGAGGAAGACCTTGTAGGGCTTTGTGACTTGCCAGGATTTGATCCACCTAGTTCTAGGAGAAGGCTCGAGAGACAGATTAAAAACTTCCAACAGTGGATAGAGCACGAGTCTTTGGAGAGGTGGTCTTTGCTACACGACACACATGGATCTAGGTATGGTGCCATGACTACAAACCTAGATGAGTCATATAACTTTGTCCTCAGATGTAATAGGTCTCTGCCACTTACAGCCATTGTCGAGGATATTCTGTATGGCACGATTAAATATTTCAGAGATAGACAACAAAGAGCTCAGTTGCATAACTTGAACAATCCGAACACATGTTTCTATGAAAATATTATGAACTACATGGATAAAAAGATGGCAAAAGCCCAGACACACACTGTCGTGGCCATACGTAATGAAGAAAGAAGGTTTGAGGTGTGGTTACCCACCGATAACTTTGGGTGTGGTAACGAGCTAAGGACGCATGAGGTGAATATTGTAAATGATCAATGGCCAACCTGTGAGTGCACGTGCAACAAAGCAAAGTTTCTTCACCTGCCTTGATCGCATGTGCTTGCTTCTTGCGGGCAGCTGGGGATGGACACAATATCATTCGTGTCTCCCTACTACCTGAAAGAATATGTGGTCAATACCTAGACCGGTGAGATATCAAGATTTCGAGTAGTGGGCAATTTCAACACGGTGAACCCTGGTGAAAGGTAGTACATCTCCCACCCTGTTCTAATGAAAATAGGCAGATGCCAGTGTAGGCGCATCCGGAAGATATGGATGAAGAAGAAGCTGGTGGCCCAACTCGGCAGTGTTTTTTATGCAATTTATTTGCCCATAGGGTTAGTCATTGTCCCACTTTCGGTACAGGCGTAGTACTTGCGCGAGGACGGGGCACCTGAGGTCGAAAAGGTAGAGGACGTGGGAGAAACTAGGCGGTGACCCAATATGTGAAGAGCTATGTTAGTATTTGTAATATGTGAACAACTATGTTTCAATTAGTAATATGTGAAGAACTATGTTAGTATTTGTTGAGGGCTAACCTAGGGGGTGCCCGATCTTTCATGAATTCCCGTGGAAATCGAGGGGGAAGTGCGAGGGAAAGAGGGAGGGGATGAACACCATGAACTCACGCACGAAGAACTTGATGAACACACTCACGTAAAGACATGATACAAGCCAATAGCTCATGCCGGCGGCGACCGGTCCGACGCAATCCCTATGATCGGTGTCAGGCGAAGATCTCTCTCTCTCTTGAACCGACACAACGAGTGGGAGTCTCGGTGAGATCTTGACGTCTTGGCAAAGGGCTCTGATGCCAAGGCCTTGTACAACGAGGGAAGCACGATGCAAAGTCCAACAAGGCAGGTGATATTTGGTGCTCCCTTAGAAAAGGAGCATGAGACAAGAACTAGAGAGATCCACAAGGGTGTCTTCTAATTCTAATATCGAGTCTAGGGTTTACAATAGAGGTGGGGGCTATTCATAGGCCAGCCACTAGTTCAAGGGTACTTTAGGAATAAAAGGTGAAAATATGGATGGACTTGGGGTTACATGGGCCTAAGGCCCAAAGGCCTTAACATTCCTATCGTCGTGGACACGGAGACTCCGGGTTCATGGGCCGGAGACTCCGGTCTGTCTCCGTGTAGACTCCGATGTGGTGTACTGAATGGTTTAGGCCAGGGTTTGGAGACTGGTCTGGAGTCCAGTCCAAAGACTACGGGGTTGCAAGCCAGAGACTCCGGTCTTCAGGGCCAGAGACTCTGGTGTTTCAACCTCAACAGTGTCTTCTTCTCGTCCTGCTCCTTGTACTTCATGTGTGGGGGCTTGGTGACGCATTGGGGCTTCATAGTTGATAATGCATAGGGTATTTGCATGAAGTAGCAAGTCATCCGAGGATGTATTAAAGTCACACGAGGAGAGGAGCGAGTTAACCTTAGCTTGTAGAGTTCGGCTCGGGCGCGAGTCATTGGTCCACTTGGGGGACTTGGTGGTGTAGATGCAGGGACGTCCGTAGGACAGGCTGCATCAGCTCCCCCTGGGAAAGATTCATCCTCGACTCTTCATGGTTATCATCTTGAACATATCCATGGTAGGGGGAAAGGTCCTTGACACTGAATGTTGAGCTCACGAGATACTTTGAGGTTGGTATGTCGATGATGTAGGCATTGTTGTTGATTCGCTTGAGGACCTTGAAGGTACCATCTCCTCTTGGTTTGAGTTTGTAGTCGCGCTCCTAGGAGAAGCGTTCCTTGCTCAAGTGTATCCATATAAGGTTGCCTTCTTGGAAGACCATCTCTTTCTTGTCCTTGTTTAGCCTTGATGCTTGGCGAAGGACTTGTTGCCTGATACTAGCTATTGTTTCTTCGTGAAGCTTCTTCAAAGCTTGTGTGCGCTTGTCGATGTCCATGTTGGTGCGCTCATGGAGAGGAAGTGGTAGGATGTTGAGCGCGATGAGGGGATCGAAGCCATATACAATCATGAATGGACTCATCTTGGTTGTAGAGTGCTTGGCTCTATTATAGGAAAACTTGGCTGGGGAATGCATTCCTCCCAATCCTTAAGATTCTTCTTGATCAATACGCATAGGAGAGTCCCGAGGCTTTGGTTGATGACCACGGTTTGACCATTGGTTTGCGGATGCGATGCGGATGAGAAGAGGAGATTGAAGCCTAGCTTGGCCATTAACGTCTTCCACAAGTAGCGCGTGAATTTGACATCGCGGTCGGAGATGATTGTTCTTGGCACACCGTGAAGACGGACGATTTCCCTGGAAAAAAGTTGGCAACATGTGAAGCATCGTCGGTCTTATGGCACAATATGAAGTGTGCCATTTTGGAAAAGCGATCCACAATGAAAAATATAGAATCATGACCATGCTTAGACCTAGGCAATCCTAACACAAAGTCCATGCTAATATCGGACCAAGGTGTATGAGGTATAGGCAATGGCATATAAAGACCAAATGGGTTAGACATAGACTTAGCTTGAACACATGTAGTGCATTGTTGAACATAGCGTTCCACGCTGCGCTTCATCTTGGGCCAATATTAATGACTGGAGATCATGCCCAATTTCTTGTCATGGCCAAAGCGACCCATGAGGCCTCCACCATGTGATTCTTGGAGAAGCAAAAGTTGGAGAGACGACTTCGGAATGCAAAGCTTGTTTTGTTTAAAGAGAAATCCCTTATGCAAATAGAAATCATAAACTCCTTTGTCAATGGAGCACTTTGTGAAACTTGGTCCAAAGAACATGTCGGAAGCATACAAAGTTTTGATTTCATCAAGACCCAACACGTTTACTTCGAGTCGAGTAAGAAGGCTTGTATTCTTGCGAGACAAAGCGTTCGCAACTATATTACCTTTGCCCTTCTTATACTTGACAATGTAAGGAGAAGACTCCATGAACTCAACCCACTTAGCATGTCTTTTACTCAAGCTGGCTTGGCCTTTGAGATATTTCAACGACTCATGGTCAGAATGTATGATAAATTCCTTAGGCCAAAGATAGTGTTGCCAAACTTGAAGGACACGTATTAAGGCAAAACGCTCTTTGTCATAAATCGGGTAATTAAGGCGTGCACCATCAAGTTTCTCGCTATGGTAGGCAATATGACGTCCATTTTGCATAAGGACTCCTCTAGTGCCAATACCACTAGTGTCACACTCTATCCCGGAAGTTTTTGTGAAATCTGGTTGACGAGGGGTTAACTCATCAATGCCCATCGTAGATGGACTTAGGTTTGAGGAAGTGGGGAGCGCTGGAGGCATCGATCGGCTAGCAAACAAGCACACAAGGACGCAAGGTTTACCCAGGTTCAGGCCTCGTAGAGGACCGTACTCCTACTTGTCCTCGTAGAGGAGTCAAAAGTTACAGGGGTGCGCAGATGCAATCTGGCGATGGTGTGATAACTAGGGTTGTGATTGTCCTCCTCGATGCCCCCTCCTAGCCTTTATATAGATAGTATAGGTCTTGGGATAGCAGGCCAAGTCTGTTACAGGTTAGGGTTTTCCCTTTAAACTTCTATCTTAAGTTTGTCGTGTGCTGCAAGCAGTCAAAGTATTTTGGGTCACCCGAATCTTAGCTGGGCCTTAGCAACATCGGGGGATTCTTCAATGCTGGACCGTATATGCCAAGCTCGAGTACCTATAAGGTATGCCCATGTCAGTAGCCCCCAAGTGTCCGGTTGAATCGCAGATTCGAGTGGAGACTTTATGAAGCCTTCGAGTGCATAGTCGAGCGTGTATTCGAGTGCTCTAATTTGTATCATAGGGATTGTCAATATACGTGCCTGATTCATCTGATGTTTCAGGATCATTTAACTGCCTTAGGGCAAAACAACGCAATCCACACAAAGTCGAGTCCCCGGACTCGAATTCGGAAAAGTGCTAGTGTAATTCGACTTAGGCCGTGGAGGTCTTATAAAGTAGAATTCTAGTATATAAGTGTGAGCACTCGACGCGTCCGTCAAGGCTTATTTCATCGTGCTTGTAGGCACGGGTTATGTCTGGTAGCGCGTAGCAGGTGCTTTGCTAGGCCTTCTTTAGGTCTTATCTTCACACTACAAGTGTGGCATCCAATTTTTTTCATCAGGGAGATGATTTGGGTGGCCCAGGAGACGCAGTCTCTTTGTAGGGAACGTATGAGGCAGAGTCGCCAAAGCTTTCGAGTGTGGATGTAGTCAACACAAAGTTATGTATAAGAAAAAATCATAGGGTGCGTGACCAGCGCTCCCTATGGGAGTAGCCCCCGAGCGCCTATTTGAGTCGTAGACTCGAGTGGGGACTATAAGTATTTTGCGACTGTGATACATTGCAAATGTATCTATAATTTTTGATGTTCCATGCTTGGTTTTATCTACTTTCTTGTGTTTTGTCCACACTTTGGAGTACTTTTCATATGATTTCTTGGACTAACCTATTAACAAGATGCCATAGTGCAAGTTGCCTGTTTTCTGCTGTTTTTGGTTCCAGAAAGTCAGAAAATGAATATTCTCGGAATTGGACCGGACAAAAGCCAAAGTTGATATTTTACCGGAAGACTCATGGAGCCAGAAGACGAGACGGAGAAGGTCCAGAGGGTGGCCACACCACCTGGTGGAGCGGGCCAGGCCAGGCCACGCTAGGGGGTGGTGTGGGCCCCTCCGGCACCCCCTCGGTCTCCCCTCTCGCCTATAAGAGCCTCCCGATGCATAAACCCTAGATAATCAAGCCTCCAGCCACGGAAAGTTCCGTAGCGCCGCCGCCACCGAATGGGAGATTCATGGGATAGAAAGTCTCTGTTCCGGCACCCTGCCGGGACGGGGAAGTGCCCCCGGAGCCATCTCCATCGATCTCCATCACCATTGACGATTCCCATGATGAGGAGGGAGTAGTTCTCTCTCGAGGCTAAGGGTTCTACCAGTAGCTATGTGTTCATCTCTCTCTCTATGCATGATCATATTGTGATCATGAGCTTTGTAATCAAGTAGATCTACCTTGCTACTCAAGTGCTTTAATAGATCTCTGCTCTCCCCATGTGTGTGAAAGTGACAGCGTGCACACCATGGTGGCACTTAGGCTAGAGATTATAAATACTTGTTATGAGTAATATTTGGAGTTGGATGTCTTTATGAAATTGTGGTGTTCGTTGGACTCCTCTAGTACTCAAGGTGATAGTGTGGGGTTATCTAGATGGGAAAGATGGACTTTGAGGTGTGTTGTTATAGCCCTACCATGGATTAGAGTGTCCAACCAGAGAGTAGTTAAGAGTAGTATCATAAAGAGAATATATTTATATGAGAGTGTTCACTAGTGAAAGTATACTCCCTAGGCCTTGTTTTTAAGCATTGAAAGACCGTTTGCTACAAGATCTGTTACATGTTTGCTTGCTTCTATTTTTATTTCAGTTTGCCTTTAGTCTTTTCCCACGTCAACCACGTGCCAGCAAGCTATTTTCTCGCATCGTTACCACTTATAATTATCCATACCACTTGTATTTCACTATCTCTTCGCCGAACTAGTGCACCTATACACCTGACAAGTGTATTGGGTGTGTTGGGGACACAAGAGACTTCTTGTATCTTGATTGCAGGGTTTCTTGAGAGGGAATACCTTTGACCACTTCCTCCCTGAGTTCGATAAACTTTGCGCAATCCACTTAAGGGAAAACTTGCTGCTTTCTACAAACCTCTACACTTGGAGGCCCAACAACTGTCTACAAGAATAGAAGTGCGTAGGCATCAAGCTATTTTCTGGCGCCGTTGCCGGGGAGGTAAGGTAAAAGGTATTCACATCCTTCGGTGTGAGTGCTCAAAGTTATTTCCTTTAGATCCTGCAATTTTGTCTTTTTGTTTCTTGTTTTCACTAGTTAGGCTTAATGGAAAACAACAACAAAATTAGAGAGCTTTATAGTATTTATCTTGAGTTAGGACATGAAGTGTTTGAAGAGAAAATTAAAAAACCTATGGAACTTTATTTGCATGCTAATAGCAATGTTGTTAGTATGAATTCTTTGGACACCATTATTGCTAATGCTATGGAAAAGAAGCTTGGGGAAGCTAGTTTTTATGAAAATGATCTTTTTAGTTCCCCAGCTTTGGAAGATAGCTATTCTATTGCTTATGATGATACCAAACCTCCAATATATGATGATTACAACGATGAATATGGTATTTTCAGTCCGCCTACTATTGAGGAGAAAATTAATTATGATTGCAATGTGCCTCCTATATTTGATGATTATGGTGATGAGAATAATAATGATAGCTATTTTTTTGAATTTTCTCCCACCACAATTAATAAGAATGACTATGTTTATGTGGAGAATATTAATCATTTTATGCATATGGCTCATGATAAGAATGTTTTATGCGATAGTTATATTGTTAATTTTATTCATGTTGCTACTGAAAGTTATTATGAGAGAGGGAAACATGGTTCTATGCATCTCAATAATATTAAGTTTCCCCTCTTTATGTTGAAATTTTTGAAATTGCACTTGTTTTGCTTTTCTATGCTTGTTTCTTTGTGCTTTCATGACTTGTTTCTTTACAATATTCCTATGCATAGGAAGTGGGTTAGACTTAAATGTGCTTTGAATTTTCTTCTTGATGCTCTCATTTACTTAAATTTATATTTCTTATGTGAGCATCTTCTCAAACTATCATGCCTAACTTAAAGACATTAAAGAAAAGTACTTATTGGGAGATAACCCAAAAGTTTTAGATGAGTCTTGGAAGTTATTACTTCAGTAATAACCGCTCCTTATCCTTTTTATTTGCTTTTTGTGCCAAGAGTAACCTCTAATGAGAGAGAAGTAATGATTGGGAAAGTTGTTGTCCCGAAACAGATTTATGTGCTTCACCATAAAAACTCGTGTAAAATCTCTGTATGTCCTTTTGAGGCGTGATTTTTTGTGCTTCTGCCCCAGGTTATTATCTAACTTTCTTTAGTTCAACCCTTTTTGATTTGAGGAACAGAAGGTCTTCTAAAAAATTGTCTTTACCTGCTGGTCTGTTTTGACAGATTTCTGCCATTTTCTGCATTTGCTTCTTGTTGGTTCCTTTTTGAGTTCTTTTGGGGAATTGAGCTTTTTGGGGGAAGTGATACAGTAGCTAATGTTTTAATGGAAGTTTTGTTGGTGTTAGAACTGAACCTAAAGACCTATTATCTTGAGTGCACTAATGTTGCTAATAAAGATTATGTGAAGTTTTGTATGAAGGAAACATTTCAGGTGTATGGAAGGAATGAGTAATGAGATGAAGGATGGACTAAAGCTCAAGCTTGGGGATGCCACACGTGTCACCCCAAGAAATATCCAAGAAGTACAAGCCTCAAAGCTTGGGGATGCCCAAGGCAATCCCCCTCTTCATCAATAAAAATCCCAGGTTTCTTCCAAACGCTTCATTTTTATTACTTCATGCACAGTTGTGTTGTTCTTGGAGCGTCTTCTTTTTCGTTTTCATTTTGGCTTTTTGTTCGCTTTGTTTGCTCAATAAATTGGTTGGACTCCCTCTTTCATACATTGGTTTTCAAATAGTTTTGTTTGGTTTGGAAAAGAGTAGGAAAACTCATGCTTAAGTGGTAAAGAGAGCTTGTTTTTGACTGTGGCCTATGCTTTGTCATGACATGCTTGATATTGTTTTGTCTTTATGCTCAGTACTCTTTGGTTTAGCATGACTTGTTATAAACAATTGAGATCGCTTAATGTGCCTTGGTTGAATCATGCATTGTTTTAGCATATTAAAGCATAGTATAGTGGTATTCTCCTTTGATGCTTTATTTGGGTTGACTTGGCGCATGCTCACACCATGTTATGACTATCTCAACTCACCATAAGCCTTTATGATCCTTTAGTTTTCAACTTGTAGTATCACTTTATGCTTTGATCAATGATGTTTTGTCGCTCTGCATGATTATGGCCATTATTGCTCTCTTAGTTTGTCGCTCCCAGTCTTTTGCTAGCCTCCACAACCAAGTATGAGTTACACTCATGCATCCAACTCCCTAAACCAAGTTATTTCAAAGAGTCCATCATACCTACCTACTAGCTTATTCTATTCCTAGTATATTCATGCTTTTGTTTACCTTCCGAATTGAACTTGTTATGAGAAAACTAGTGATTAAAGCTCTCACGAACTTGATGGCACACTTTACTTTTCTTGCCCTTAATAAACTTGAACCATTATGTCGTCTATGTTGTATATGCTTGCACTTATTTGTTGGAGATTAGCAGAACCATGCTGTCATGGGGAACGCTTTCAACATTGCACTGGTACTTTGTACCTAGTTGATATCATGCTCTTTTGTCTATGGATGTCGTCGGTGTGAAATGAAAGGGGAGCTTGTAAGTCCATGGAGTTATGTATGTGTGTTAGAGAAACGCCTAGGCCGTCGGTCTAATCCATGATGTAATGGTGGAAACCTGCAGCGTAACCATAATGAGCTGTCTATGAAGCATTCTTCCTATAAAAAAGAGTCCTATATTGAGAAAAAAAGAGAAAAAGAAAAAAAACAAGATTAAGAAAAGAGGAAAGAGAGAAAAAAGCACCATATTCCAATGGTAAATAAGAAGATTGCTGAGATGCTCGTTGTCTGCTTGCCTTGTCATTTTGATATGGGGATTCTTCCGTATCATCGGGCAAGGGGTACCCCGTTGGCGGTTCTCTATGATACACATGTACTTACAATGACAAGAACTTACCGGTGACTAAACTTGAGTAGCATGAGGAGCGACCCTCTTATTCAAGGGACATGAGATTTCTAAGTTATACTTCTTCAAGCATATACACCATAGTTTGTTCACTTTAACCTTAATCACTTCAAGATGCTTATGATAGGGGCAATGAGAGTTGAAAGCTATTAAGTACCATAATTTTTGGAAGCTCTTTATGAGACTTGAATCCCTGCTTCCTTCTATGAAGGCCTTTCTTCCACTTTTATATTGAGTCTCCACCTTCTATCTTTATGCACCTACTTTGAGAGCATAGTGGCCATTCTTAGTTCTATATGCATTGTCCCAAGACTTGTTGATTGATGCATACCTTGATATTGCTTGTTTTAAACTATTTCTATCTAGTCACTCTTATGCACTTTCAAGGTGTCCTATGCATTTATGTTTGCTACTCTATGAGGGACAAGTTGAATGCCACTATGTATGTTTTCTTTATGTGAAACAAACAAACGTCTTGCAAAGCATTGTTACTCATGAATCTTTTGTTTGTGCCTTTTCATGTTGCAATATAGTTGCTTTGTCTTATTGCTAGAACTTTGTCTTTCATGTTATGATTGAAGTACTATGATCCCAGCTTTGAATGTTTTACAAATACTTTGATCAAGTTTATGATGGTGCATGTCACCTCAAAAATTATTCTTTCTTTTTATCACTTACCTACTCGAGGACGAGCAGGAGTTAAGCTTGGGGATGTTGATACATTGCAAATGTATCTATAATTTTTGATGTTCCATGCTTGGTTTTATCTACTTTCTTGTGTTTTGTCCACACTTTGGAGTACTTTTCATATGATTTCTTGGACTAACCTATTAACAAGATGCCACGGTGCTAGTAGCCTGTTTTCTGCTGTTTTTGGTTCCAAAAAGTCAGAAAATGAATATTCTCGGAATTGGACCGGACAAAAGCCAAAGTTCATATTTTACCGGAAGACTCATGGAGCCAAAAGACGAGACGGAGAAGGGCCAGAAGGTGGCCACACCACCTGGTGGAGCGGGCCAGGCCAGGGCACGCTAGGGGGTGGTATGGGCCCCTCCAGCACCCCCTCGGTCTCCCCTCTCGCCTATAAGAGCCTCCTGATGCATAAACCCTAGATAATCAAGCCTCGAGCCATGAAAAGTTCCGCATCGCCGCCGCCACCGAAGGGGAGATTCGGGGGACAGAAGGTCTCTGTTCCGGCACCCTGTCGGGACGGGGAAGTGCCCCCGGAGCCATCTCCATCGATCTCCACCACCATCTCCATCACCATTGCTAATTCCCATGATGAGGAGGGAGTAGTTCTCTCTCGAGGCTAAGGGTTCTACCAGTAGCTATGTGTTCATGTCTCTCTCTCTCTATGCATGATCATATTGTGATCATGAGCTTTGTAATCAAGTAGATCTACCTTGCTACTCAAGTGCTTTAATAGATCTCTGCTCTCCCCATGTGTGTGAAAGTGACAGCGTGCACACCATGGTGGCACTTAGGCTAGAGATTATAAATACTTGTTATGAGTAATATTTGGAGTTGGATGTCTTTATGAAATTGTGGTGTTCGTTGGACTCATCTAGTACTCAAGGTGACAGTATGGGGTTATCTAGATGGGAAAGATGGACTTTGAGGTGTGTTGTTATAGCCCTACCATGGATTAGAGTGTCCAACCGGAGAGTAGTTAAGAGTAGTATCATAAAGAGAATATATTTATATGAGAGTGTTCACTAGTGAAAGTATAATCCCTAGGCCTTGTTTTTAAGCATTGAAAGACCATTTGCTACAAGATATGTTACATGTTTGCTTGCTTCTATCTTTATTTCATTTTGCCTTTAGTCTTTTCCCACGTCAACCACATGCCAGCAAGCTATTTTCTAGCATCGTTACCACTTATAATTATCCATACCACTTGTATTTCACTATCTCTTCGCCGAACTAGTGCACCTATACACCTGACAAGTGTATTGGGTGTGTTGGGGACACAAGAGACTTCTTGTATCTTGATTGCAGGGTTTCTTGAGAGGGAATACCTTTGACCACTTCCTCCCTGAGTTCGATAAACCTTGCGCAATCCACTTAAGGGAAAACTTGCTGCTTTCTACAAACCTCTACACTTGGAGGCCCAACAACTGTCTACAAGAATAGAAGTGCGTAGGCATCAAGCTATTTTCTGGCGCCGTTGCCGGGGAGGTAAGGTAAAAGGTATTACATCCTCCGGTGTGAGTGCTCAAAGTTATTTCCTTTAGATTCTGCAATTTTGTCTTTTTGTTTCTTGTTTTCACTAGTTAGGCTTAATGGAAAACAACAACAAAATTAGAGAGCTTTATAGTATTTATCTTGAGTTAGGACATAAGTGTTTGAAGATAAAATTTAAAAACCTATGGAACTTTATTTGCATGCTAATAGCAATGTTGTTAGTATGAATTCTTTGGACACCATTATTGCTAATGCTATGGAAAATTCTAAGCTTGGGGAAGCTAGTTATTATGAAAATGATCTTTTTAGTTCCCCAACTTTGGAAGATAGCTATTCTATTGCTTATAATGATACCAAACCTCCAATATATGATGATTACAACGATGAATATGGTATTTTCAGTCCACCTACTATTGAGGAGAAAATTAATTATGATTGCAATATGCCTCCTATATTTGATGATGCGAATAATAATGATAGCTATTTTGTTGAATTGGCTCCCACCACAATTAATAAGAATGACTATGTTTATGTGGAGAGTATTAATCATTTTATGCATATGGCTCATGATAAGAATGTTTTATGCGATAGTTATATTTTTAATTTTATTCATGTGCTACTGAAAGTTATTATGAGAGAGAGAAACATGGTTCTATGCATCTCAATAATATTAAGTTTGCCCTCTTTATGTTGAAATTTTTGAAATTGCACTTGTTTTGCTTTTCTATGCTTGTTTCTTTGTGCTTTCATGACTTGTTTCTTTACAATATTCCTATGCATAGGAAGTGGGTTAGACTTAAATGTGCTTTGAATTTTCTTCTTGATGCTCTCATTTACTTAAATTTATATTTCTTATGTGAGCATCTTCTCAAACTATCATGCCTAACTTAAAGACGTTAAAGAAAAGTACTTATTGGGAGATAACCCAAAAGTTTTAGATGAGTCTTGGAAGTTATTACTTCAGTAATAACCGCTCCTTATCCTTTTTATTTGCTTTTTGTGCCAAGAGTAACCTCTAATGAGAGAGAAGTAATGATTGGGAAAGTTGTTGTCCCGAAACAGTTTCTGTGCTTCACCATAAAAACTCGTGTAAAATCTCTGTACGTCCTTTTGAGGCATGAATTTTTGTGCTTCTGCCCCAGGTTGTTATCTAACTTTCGTTAGTTCAACCCTTTTTGATTTGAGGAACAGAAGGTCTTCTAAAAAATTGTCTTTACCTGCTGGTCTGTTTTGACAGATTTCTGCCATTTTCTGCATTTGCTTCTTGTTGGTTCCTTTTTGAGTTCTTTTGGGGAATTGAGCTTTTTGAGGGAAGTGTTACAGTAGCTAATGTTTTAATGGAAGTTTTGTTGGTGTTAGAACTGAACCTAAAGACCCATTATCTTGAGTGCACTAATGTTGCTAATAAAGATTATGTGAAGTTTTGTATGAAGGAAAAATTTCAGGTGTATGGAAGGAATGAGTAATGAGATGAAGGATGGACTAAAGCTCAAGCTTGGGGATGCCACGTGTGTCACCCTAAGAAATATCAAAGAAGTACAAGCATCAAAGCTTGGGGATGCCCAAGGCAATCCCCCTCTTCATCAATAAAAATCCCATGTTTCTTCCAAACGCTTCATTTTTATTGCTTCATGCACAGTTGTGTTGTTCTTGGAGCGTCTTCTTTTTCGTTTTCATTTTGGCTTTTCGTTTGCTTTGTTTGCTCAATAAATTGGTTGGACCCCCTCTTTCATACATTGGTTTTCAAATAGTTTTGTTTGGTTTGGAAAAGAGTAGGAAAACTCATGCTTAAGTGGTAAAGAGAGCTTGTTTTTGACTGTGGCCTATGCTTTGTCATGCCATGCTTGATATTGTTTTGGCTTTATGCTTAGTACTCTTTGGTGTAGCATGACTTGTTATAAACAATTGAGATCGCTTAATGTGCCTTGGTTGAATCATGCATTGTTTTAGCATATTAAAGCATAGTATAGTGGTATTCTCCTTTGATGCTTTATTTGGGTTGACTTGGCGCATGCTCACACCATGTTATGACTATCTCAAGTCACCATAAGCCTTTATGATCCCTTAGTTTTCAACTTGTAGTATCACTTTATGCTTTGATCAATGATGTTTTGTCGCTCTGCATGATTATGGCCATTATTGCTCTCTTAGTTTGTCGCTCCCAGTCTTTTGCTAGCCTCCACAACCAAGTATGAGTTCCACTCATGCATCCAACTCCCTAAACCAAGTTATTTCAAAGATTCCATCATACCTACCTACTAGCTTATTCTATTCCAAGTATATTCATGCTTTTCTTTACCTTCCGAATTGAACTTGTTATGAGAAAACTAGTGATTAAAGCTCTCACGAACTTGATGGCACACTTTACTTTTCTTGCCCTTAATAAACTTGAACCATTGTGTCGTCTATGTTGTATATGCTTGCACTTATTTGTTGGGGATTAGCAGAACCATGCTGTCATGGGGAACGCTTTCAACATTGCACTGGTACTTTGTACCTAGTTGATATCATGTTCTTTTGTCTATAGATGTCATCGGTGTGAAATGAAAGGGGAGCTTGTAAGTCCATGGAGTTATGTATGTGTGTTAGAGAAACGCCTAGGCCGCCGGTCTAATCCATGATGTAATGGTGGAAACCTGCAGCGTAACCATAATGAGTTGTCTATGAAGCATTCTTCTTATTAAAAAAGAGTCCTATATTGAGAAAAAAAGAGAAAAAGAAAAAAACAAGATTATGAAAAGGGGAAAGAGAGAAAAAAGCACCATATTCCCATGGTAAATAAGAAGCATTGCTGAGATGCTCGTTGTCTGCTTGCCTTGTCATTTTGATATGGGGATTCTTCCGTATCATCGGGCAAGGGGTACCCCGTTGGCGGTTCTCTATGATACACATGTACTTACAATGACAAGAACTTACCGGTGACTAAACTTGAGTAGCATGAGGAGCGACCCTCTTATTCAAGGGACATGAGATTTCTAAGTTATACTTCTTCAAGCATATACACCATAGTTTGTTCACTTTAACCTTAATCACTTCAAGATGCTTATGATAGGGGCAATGAGAGTTGAAAGCTATTAAGTACCATAATTTTTGGAAGCTCTTTATGAGACTTGAATCCCTGCTTCCTTCTATGAAGGCCTTTCTTCCACTTTTATATTGAGTCTCCACCTTCTATCTTTATGCACCTACTTTGAGAGCATAGTGGCCATTCTTAGTTCTATATGCATTGTCCCAAGACTTGTTGATTGATGCATACCTTGATATTGCTTGTTTTAAACTATTTCTATCTAGTCACTCTTATGCACTTTCAAGGTGTCCTATGCATTTATGTTTGCTACTCTATGAGGGACAAGTTGAATGCCACTATGTATGTTTTCTTTATGTGAAACAAACAAACGTCTTGCAAAGCATTGTTACTCATGAATCTTTTGTTTGTGCCTTTTCATGTTGCAATATAGTTGCTTTGTCTTATTGCTAGAACTTTGTCTTTCATGTTATGATTGAAGTACTATGATCCCAGCTTTGAATGTTTTACAAATACTTTGATCAAGTTTATGATGGTGCATGTCACCTCAAAAATTATTCTTTCTTTTTATCACTTACCTACTCGAGGACGAGCAGGAGTTAAGCTTGGGGATGTTGATACATTGCAAATGTATCTATAATTTTTGATGTTCCATGCTTGGTTTTATCTACTTTCTTGTGTTTTGTCCACACTTTGGAGTACTTTTCATATGATTTCTTGGACTAACCTATTAACAAGATGCCACGGTGCTAGTAGCCTGTTTTCTGCTGTTTTTGGTTCCAAAAAGTCAGAAAATGAATATTCTCGGAATTGGACCGGACAAAAGCCAAAGTTCATATTTTACCGGAAGACTCATGGAGCCAAAAGACGAGACGGAGAAGGGCCAGAAGGTGGCCACACCACCTGGTGGAGCGGGCCAGGCCAGGGCACGCTAGGGGGTGGTATGGGCCCCTCCAGCACCCCCTCGGTCTCCCCTCTCGCCTATAAGAGCCTCCTGATGCATAAACCCTAGATAATCAAGCCTCGAGCCATGAAAAGTTCCGCATCGCCGCCGCCACCGAAGGGGAGATTCGGGGGACAGAAGGTCTCTGTTCCGGCACCCTGTCGGGACGGGGAAGTGCCCCCGGAGCCATCTCCATCGATCTCCACCACCATCTCCATCACCATTGCTAATTCCCATGATGAGGAGGGAGTAGTTCTCTCTCGAGGCTAAGGGTTCTACCAGTAGCTATGTGTTCATGTCTCTCTCTCTCTATGCATGATCATATTGTGATCATGAGCTTTGTAATCAAGTAGATCTACCTTGCTACTCAAGTGCTTTAATAGATCTCTGCTCTCCCCATGTGTGTGAAAGTGACAGCGTGCACACCATGGTGGCACTTAGGCTAGAGATTATAAATACTTGTTATGAGTAATATTTGGAGTTGGATGTCTTTATGAAATTGTGGTGTTCGTTGGACTCATCTAGTACTCAAGGTGACAGTATGGGGTTATCTAGATGGGAAAGATGGACTTTGAGGTGTGTTGTTATAGCCCTACCATGGATTAGAGTGTCCAACCGGAGAGTAGTTAAGAGTAGTATCATAAAGAGAATATATTTATATGAGAGTGTTCACTAGTGAAAGTATAATCCCTAGGCCTTGTTTTTAAGCATTGAAAGACCATTTGCTACAAGATATGTTACATGTTTGCTTGCTTCTATCTTTATTTCATTTTGCCTTTAGTCTTTTCCCACGTCAACCACATGCCAGCAAGCTATTTTCTAGCATCGTTACCACTTATAATTATCCATACCACTTGTATTTCACTATCTCTTCGCCGAACTAGTGCACCTATACACCTGACAAGTGTATTGGGTGTGTTGGGGACACAAGAGACTTCTTGTATCTTGATTGCAGGGTTTCTTGAGAGGGAATACCTTTGACCACTTCCTCCCTGAGTTCGATAAACCTTGCGCAATCCACTTAAGGGAAAACTTGCTGCTTTCTACAAACCTCTACACTTGGAGGCCCAACAACTGTCTACAAGAATAGAAGTGCGTAGGCATCAAGCTATTTTCTGGCGCCGTTGCCGGGGAGGTAAGGTAAAAGGTATTACATCCTCCGGTGTGAGTGCTCAAAGTTATTTCCTTTAGATTCTGCAATTTTGTCTTTTTGTTTCTTGTTTTCACTAGTTAGGCTTAATGGAAAACAACAACAAAATTAGAGAGCTTTATAGTATTTATCTTGAGTTAGGACATAAGTGTTTGAAGATAAAATTTAAAAACCTATGGAACTTTATTTGCATGCTAATAGCAATGTTGTTAGTATGAATTCTTTGGACACCATTATTGCTAATGCTATGGAAAATTCTAAGCTTGGGGAAGCTAGTTATTATGAAAATGATCTTTTTAGTTCCCCAACTTTGGAAGATAGCTATTCTATTGCTTATAATGATACCAAACCTCCAATATATGATGATTACAACGATGAATATGGTATTTTCAGTCCACCTACTATTGAGGAGAAAATTAATTATGATTGCAATATGCCTCCTATATTTGATGATGCGAATAATAATGATAGCTATTTTGTTGAATTGGCTCCCACCACAATTAATAAGAATGACTATGTTTATGTGGAGAGTATTAATCATTTTATGCATATGGCTCATGATAAGAATGTTTTATGCGATAGTTATATTTTTAATTTTATTCATGTGCTACTGAAAGTTATTATGAGAGAGAGAAACATGGTTCTATGCATCTCAATAATATTAAGTTTGCCCTCTTTATGTTGAAATTTTTGAAATTGCACTTGTTTTGCTTTTCTATGCTTGTTTCTTTGTGCTTTCATGACTTGTTTCTTTACAATATTCCTATGCATAGGAAGTGGGTTAGACTTAAATGTGCTTTGAATTTTCTTCTTGATGCTCTCATTTACTTAAATTTATATTTCTTATGTGAGCATCTTCTCAAACTATCATGCCTAACTTAAAGACGTTAAAGAAAAGTACTTATTGGGAGATAACCCAAAAGTTTTAGATGAGTCTTGGAAGTTATTACTTCAGTAATAACCGCTCCTTATCCTTTTTATTTGCTTTTTGTGCCAAGAGTAACCTCTAATGAGAGAGAAGTAATGATTGGGAAAGTTGTTGTCCCGAAACAGTTTCTGTGCTTCACCATAAAAACTCGTGTAAAATCTCTGTACGTCCTTTTGAGGCATGAATTTTTGTGCTTCTGCCCCAGGTTGTTATCTAACTTTCGTTAGTTCAACCCTTTTTGATTTGAGGAACAGAAGGTCTTCTAAAAAATTGTCTTTACCTGCTGGTCTGTTTTGACAGATTTCTGCCATTTTCTGCATTTGCTTCTTGTTGGTTCCTTTTTGAGTTCTTTTGGGGAATTGAGCTTTTTGAGGGAAGTGTTACAGTAGCTAATGTTTTAATGGAAGTTTTGTTGGTGTTAGAACTGAACCTAAAGACCCATTATCTTGAGTGCACTAATGTTGCTAATAAAGATTATGTGAAGTTTTGTATGAAGGAAAAATTTCAGGTGTATGGAAGGAATGAGTAATGAGATGAAGGATGGACTAAAGCTCAAGCTTGGGGATGCCACGTGTGTCACCCTAAGAAATATCAAAGAAGTACAAGCATCAAAGCTTGGGGATGCCCAAGGCAATCCCCCTCTTCATCAATAAAAATCCCATGTTTCTTCCAAACGCTTCATTTTTATTGCTTCATGCACAGTTGTGTTGTTCTTGGAGCGTCTTCTTTTTCGTTTTCATTTTGGCTTTTCGTTTGCTTTGTTTGCTCAATAAATTGGTTGGACCCCCTCTTTCATACATTGGTTTTCAAATAGTTTTGTTTGGTTTGGAAAAGAGTAGGAAAACTCATGCTTAAGTGGTAAAGAGAGCTTGTTTTTGACTGTGGCCTATGCTTTGTCATGCCATGCTTGATATTGTTTTGGCTTTATGCTTAGTACTCTTTGGTGTAGCATGACTTGTTATAAACAATTGAGATCGCTTAATGTGCCTTGGTTGAATCATGCATTGTTTTAGCATATTAAAGCATAGTATAGTGGTATTCTCCTTTGATGCTTTATTTGGGTTGACTTGGCGCATGCTCACACCATGTTATGACTATCTCAAGTCACCATAAGCCTTTATGATCCCTTAGTTTTCAACTTGTAGTATCACTTTATGCTTTGATCAATGATGTTTTGTCGCTCTGCATGATTATGGCCATTATTGCTCTCTTAGTTTGTCGCTCCCAGTCTTTTGCTAGCCTCCACAACCAAGTATGAGTTCCACTCATGCATCCAACTCCCTAAACCAAGTTATTTCAAAGATTCCATCATACCTACCTACTAGCTTATTCTATTCCAAGTATATTCATGCTTTTCTTTACCTTCCGAATTGAACTTGTTATGAGAAAACTAGTGATTAAAGCTCTCACGAACTTGATGGCACACTTTACTTTTCTTGCCCTTAATAAACTTGAACCATTGTGTCGTCTATGTTGTATATGCTTGCACTTATTTGTTGGGGATTAGCAGAACCATGCTGTCATGGGGAACGCTTTCAACATTGCACTGGTACTTTGTACCTAGTTGATATCATGTTCTTTTGTCTATAGATGTCATCGGTGTGAAATGAAAGGGGAGCTTGTAAGTCCATGGAGTTATGTATGTGTGTTAGAGAAACGCCTAGGCCGCCGGTCTAATCCATGATGTAATGGTGGAAACCTGCAGCGTAACCATAATGAGTTGTCTATGAAGCATTCTTCTTATTAAAAAAGAGTCCTATATTGAGAAAAAAAGAGAAAAAGAAAAAAACAAGATTATGAAAAGGGGAAAGAGAGAAAAAAGCACCATATTCCCATGGTAAATAAGAAGCATTGCTGAGATGCTCGTTGTCTGCTTGCCTTGTCATTTTGATATGGGGATTCTTCCGTATCATCGGGCAAGGGGTACCCCGTTGGCGGTTCTCTATGATACACATGTACTTACAATGACAAGAACTTACCGGTGACTAAACTTGAGTAGCATGAGGAGCGACCCTCTTATTCAAGGGACATGAGATTTCTAAGTTATACTTCTTCAAGCATATACACCATAGTTTGTTCACTTTAACCTTAATCACTTCAAGATGCTTATGATAGGGGCAATGAGAGTTGAAAGCTATTAAGTACCATAATTTTTGGAAGCTCTTTATGAGACTTGAATCCCTGCTTCCTTCTATGAAGGCCTTTCTTCCACTTTTATATTGAGTCTCCACCTTCTATCTTTATGCACCTACTTTGAGAGCATAGTGGCCATTCTTAGTTCTATATGCATTGTCCCAAGACTTGTTGATTGATGCATACCTTGATATTGCTTGTTTTAAACTATTTCTATCTAGTCACTCTTATGCACTTTCAAGGTGTCCTATGCATTTATGTTTGCTACTCTATGAGGGACAAGTTGAATGCCACTATGTATGTTTTCTTTATGTGAAACAAACAAACGTCTTGCAAAGCATTGTTACTCATGAATCTTTTGTTTGTGCCTTTTCATGTTGCAATATAGTTGCTTTGTCTTATTGCTAGAACTTTGTCTTTCATGTTATGATTGAAGTACTATGATCCCAGCTTTGAATGTTTTACAAATACTTTGATCAAGTTTATGATGGTGCATGTCACCTCAAAAATTATTCTTTCTTTTTATCACTTACCTACTCGAGGACGAGCAGGAGTTAAGCTTGGGGATGTTGATACATTGCAAATGTATCTATAATTTTTGATGTTCCATGCTTGGTTTTATCTACTTTCTTGTGTTTTGTCCACACTTTGGAGTACTTTTCATATGATTTCTTGGACTAACCTATTAACAAGATGCCACGGTGCTAGTAGCCTGTTTTCTGCTGTTTTTGGTTCCAAAAAGTCAGAAAATGAATATTCTCGGAATTGGACCGGACAAAAGCCAAAGTTCATATTTTACCGGAAGACTCATGGAGCCAAAAGACGAGACGGAGAAGGGCCAGAAGGTGGCCACACCACCTGGTGGAGCGGGCCAGGCCAGGGCACGCTAGGGGGTGGTATGGGCCCCTCCAGCACCCCCTCGGTCTCCCCTCTCGCCTATAAGAGCCTCCTGATGCATAAACCCTAGATAATCAAGCCTCGAGCCATGAAAAGTTCCGCATCGCCGCCGCCACCGAAGGGGAGATTCGGGGGACAGAAGGTCTCTGTTCCGGCACCCTGTCGGGACGGGGAAGTGCCCCCGGAGCCATCTCCATCGATCTCCACCACCATCTCCATCACCATTGCTAATTCCCATGATGAGGAGGGAGTAGTTCTCTCTCGAGGCTAAGGGTTCTACCAGTAGCTATGTGTTCATGTCTCTCTCTCTCTATGCATGATCATATTGTGATCATGAGCTTTGTAATCAAGTAGATCTACCTTGCTACTCAAGTGCTTTAATAGATCTCTGCTCTCCCCATGTGTGTGAAAGTGACAGCGTGCACACCATGGTGGCACTTAGGCTAGAGATTATAAATACTTGTTATGAGTAATATTTGGAGTTGGATGTCTTTATGAAATTGTGGTGTTCGTTGGACTCATCTAGTACTCAAGGTGACAGTATGGGGTTATCTAGATGGGAAAGATGGACTTTGAGGTGTGTTGTTATAGCCCTACCATGGATTAGAGTGTCCAACCGGAGAGTAGTTAAGAGTAGTATCATAAAGAGAATATATTTATATGAGAGTGTTCACTAGTGAAAGTATAATCCCTAGGCCTTGTTTTTAAGCATTGAAAGACCATTTGCTACAAGATATGTTACATGTTTGCTTGCTTCTATCTTTATTTCATTTTGCCTTTAGTCTTTTCCCACGTCAACCACATGCCAGCAAGCTATTTTCTAGCATCGTTACCACTTATAATTATCCATACCACTTGTATTTCACTATCTCTTCGCCGAACTAGTGCACCTATACACCTGACAAGTGTATTGGGTGTGTTGGGGACACAAGAGACTTCTTGTATCTTGATTGCAGGGTTTCTTGAGAGGGAATACCTTTGACCACTTCCTCCCTGAGTTCGATAAACCTTGCGCAATCCACTTAAGGGAAAACTTGCTGCTTTCTACAAACCTCTACACTTGGAGGCCCAACAACTGTCTACAAGAATAGAAGTGCGTAGACATCAGACTGCTGTTGTCTTTTGCTTGTTTCAGTCGAATATGTCTTCAGTGCTCCCTATGGGAGTAACCCTGAATCCTCAGTCGAATCGTGAAGTCGAGTGAAGGGTTTTGAGAGAAAATACATCATCATAATGCTTGGAGTATAGTTCATCGGGTGCGTGGCCAGCGCTCCTGTTAGGAGTGGCCCCAAGTGCTTGGTCGAGTCGAAGACTCGATTAAGGACTAGAGTAGTCAGAGAGTGCTCCTGCTGGAGTTAATGACGTCAGTGCTGACGATGAGATGATCTCAGTTGCCCATGTGAGCAGTTTTGACAGGACATGACGAAAAAGTGGGTCCCATTTCCAACTTGGATTTGACCAGGTATGTGTAATCTTTGGTTTTAACTGTGTCTCCTCGATTCTCGTGCGTAATGGGAGGGGTGGAGCGATGGTTCGTGGTTTACACTGCCACGCGTCGACATTTATTTATGCCACGTGTCTGGCTGGTTTCCTCCTGGCCATTGGATGGCATCTGCGAGGAGGTTAAGTAGGGGTTTGATGTGCGGTAATTTCCCCACAAATCATCTTCTTCCTCGCGCGCTGCCTCCATTGCTGCTCCTCGTTGTTCCATTGCACGACGGGGTCCTTAGCATCGCACATTACCGATGGCCAGTAGAATCTAGCTCGCAGAGCTTTGGCGACGAGGGCGCGACTGCCAGCATGGTGGGCATAAGTACCTTCGTGTATGTCGAGGAGGATGGCACTTCCGTCCCCGTTGGAGACGCACCGTTGAAGAACTCCTGTGATGCTGAGTTTGTACAGTTCGCCGTTGATGAGGGCGAAAGCTTTGGATCGCCACGCTATGTGACGTGCATCTGTCGGGTCATCTGGCAAACTTTTGCTAAGCAAGTACGTGATGTATGGTTGTGTCCAGGATGGCTTGATCATCATGAACTCCATGGGGCCTTCGAGTCCCGTATCTATATCCATGCCCTTGAGTGCCTTTGGCTCGTTGGTTGGCGTAGCCCCCGAGTCTTTTGACGTGCTGGCTTTAAGCTCTGGGGCCTTTGGCTTGATGGAGCGCTCGCAAATGCGTTCTACAAATACTCCAGGTGGCACTAGGGCACAAGTGGAGCCGATGTTGGCGGGTATATCCGCTTCTTTGTTGCTCTCATGGCCGACATGCCATAGTTCACAGCCATTGAAGTCCCCTTCGAGTGCATCGTAGAGGTTGCGGTAGGCGATCATGTTGTCGCTCAGAGCATCGCACTGGTTTATGGTTTGATTCACCACCAGTTTGGAGTCGCCATAGATGACGAGTTACTTTGCGCCACAAGATTTTGCCATCTGCATCCTGTGGAGTAAGGCTTCGTATTCAGCTTCGTTGTTGGAGGCTGTGAACTGCATTCGCAGAACATATCTCATCTTGTTGACTTGTGGCAATGTCAGTATGACACCTGCGCCAGCTCCTTCTTTATGTTTGGATCCATCGAAGTGCATTGTCCATAGATAGGACATGTCTGGCTTGTCTGGGAGCTGGTTTTCCATCCAGTGTACAAGGAAGTCCGGGAGTACTTGCGACTTGATCGCATCTCGCTTCTCGTATGTGATGTCTCGTGGATACAGTTCTATCCCCCAAAGCACGACCCGTCCGGTGGCATCTGGGTTGTTGAGTATGTGCCCTAGCGGGGCGTCGTTTACCACAATGATCGAGTGCTCCTGGAAGTAGTGGCGCAGTTGCCTAGCTGTCATGAAGACACCATACGCCAGCTTCTGATAATATAGGTACCGCTGCTTCGTTGGTGTGAGCACCTCGCTGAGGTAGTAGACTAGGTGTTGCACCCCGTGGACTTTATTTTCTTAAGCTCATTCCACTACGAGCACAGTGCTAACAACCTAGTTGGTGGCGGAGATGTATAATAACAGCGGCTCCTTTTCTTGAGGTGTCACCAACACCGGCGAAGTGGACAAGAGACGCTTGAGGTCCCCGAATGCCTCTTGTGCTTCGTCTGTCCACTCGAATTTATTAGCCTTGTAGAGGAGTTGGTAGAAGGGCAATGCCTTTTCGTCCATTCGACTGATGAATCGACTCAGCATCGCGATTCACCCAGCTAGCTGCTGGATGCCTTTTACATTCTTCGACTTCTCCATGGCCAGTATGGCCTTTATTTTCTTCGGGTTGGCCTCGACCCCCCTCACGGAGATGAGGTACCCAAGCAATATCCTAGATGCTACGTCGAAGGCGCATTTGTCCGGATTGAGCTTGATCCAATAGCGGTCGAGGTTGTCGAAGGATTCGCGGAGGTCATCGAGTAACGAGGCTTCCTCCTTGGTTTTGACAATGATGTCGTCGTCATAGACTTGAATGTTACGGCCAAGCTGGCTCTTGAGGCAGGCCTGCATACACCGCTAGTAGGTGGCCCCTGCGTTTTTCATCCCAAAGAGCATCGTTGTGTAGCAGAATATACTGAAGGGTGTGATGAACGCCGTTTTCTCCTAGTCCTCCTCCTTCATTCCAATCTAGTGATAGCCTGAGTAGGCATCTAGGAAGCAGAGGCGCTCGCATCCCGCGGTGGAGTCGATTATCTGGTCGATCCATGGTAGCGGTAAGTGATCCTTCAGGCAATGCTTGTTTAGGGAGGTGAAGTCCATGCACATCCACAGGATATCCGTGTATTTTTTAGGAACAAGCACGGGGTTTGCTACCTAGGTGCTTTCCTTGATCTCACATATGAAGTTAGCGTCGAGGAGTCTGTTGACTTCCATACCGACCGCTTTTGCCCTTGGTTCAGATAGTCGACGTATTGTCTGTTTTACTGGCCTTGCTTCAGGATTCACATTGAGTGAGTGCTCAGCGAATTCCCTGGGAACTCTTGGCATGTCCGTTGGACACCAGTCGAAGATTTCCCAGCGCTCACGGAGGAATTCGATGAGCGTGAGTTCCTATGCGGAACTCAAGTTGTTGGTGATGAGGGCCATCTTGGTCGGGTCCATTGGGTGGACCTGGACCGCCTTGGTGTGGATCGACATGTCGAAGGATTGGTCAGGTGAGCTCGGATTGCTCAGAGGTGGTAGACTGTTGTATGTCGACTCCTTCAACCTCGCCAGTTCCTCCTACATGCCGAAAGACTGGGAGATTTTGTTAAATTCCCTGTCACAGCTGTCGGACCTCTCGAAGCTTCCGTTAACTGTGATAATGTCGTTTGGGCCCGGCATCTTCATCTGCAGGTAGGCGTAGTGTGATACCTCCATGAACCTTGCGAACACGACACATCCGAGGATGTAGTGGTATTGCGAGGGCCAGTCGACAACTTCGAATTCGATGCGCTCTCGTCGGAAGTTTGCCGGTGTTCCGAAGATTATGTCTAGACTGATCTTGCCCAGGGGGTATACGCCTTTCCCTGGGACAATGTCATGGAATGTTGTGTCTAAAGTTTCCAGACATGACAGAGGAATTCGCATGGCGCGCAAGGTACTTGTGAATATGAGGTTGATGCCGCTTCCTCCATCCATGAAAACACGACTCATCTCGAAGCCTCCAATTTGTGCCTCGAGTACCAGGAGCAGTGACCTGGGCGAGGTACTTGGCGCGGATGATCGCACTTGTCGAAGGTGATGCAGGACTCGCTTTCACTGAGGTACTCAGTGGTGGAGGGCAGAGAGTTCATTGCCAGATTGACCTTTTTGGATCATCCCCGTGTTTCCTAGCGCTCACAGGTATGGCTCGCCTCCGTGGTTTTGAACTGGCGCATCCGCAGGTGGTGGTGGCTCGGGTGGCGATGGAGGTGCTCCATGAGCCACAGCGTCCGGGGCAGATCCGTAGCCATGGTTTATCACATCGTGATTCATCTGAGCTAGGCCTTCGTGGAGCTTGAGGAACTTGCGGCGATCCTTTAGAAGGTGGCTGGATTTTTTCTTGTCGTCGTGCTTGTCGATGTAGAAGTGTACGTTGCACGGTCCAGACAGTTTGTCCTAGATGGATGTTCCAGGTGCCTCATCACGAGTGCGGCGTTGCCACACTTGTGTGGTTTTCCAGCTGTCACGATATCCATCGCTGCAGTATCCGCTGTTGCGGTTGTTGTCGGTGTGTGTCGCGTAGCCAGCCACGACCATGTCGACCTCCTCGCGGTCCTCGTAACCACGCACTCGATGTTTTCCTCGGCAATCACGTCTGCGACCGAGGTCATCATCATCATCGGAGTGGACACGGTTTTTCACCGAATCCTCTCCATCGGCCCACCTATTCGTGATCTCCATCAGGTGGTCAATTGTTTTGGGCTTCGAGTGGCTGAGCTCCTCCCTGAGTTCTCTGCGGCGTACGTCACCGTTGAACGCATGAATTGCACAGTCCTCGGAGATGTCTTCTGCAGAGTTTTTGATGATGGACCATCTCTGGATGTACAAGCGTAGCGACTCACTAGTATTCTGGTAACAGCCTCTTAATTCTTCAATTGATGCGGGCCTTTTGTAAGTGCCCTTGAAGTTTTGCATGAAGCTATAGACCAGTTCTTCCCAGCTACGAATCTTGCAGCTGTAGCTGGAGGCATTGCATTGTCGTGCTCGTGGTCCTGCCGTGTAGCCTGACGGACGAAATGTGATCCTCCAGCCAGATCTTCGGGTCCTGGAGGCCGTCGAATTTCGGGTTCTCCGATGGGAGTTTGAACCCTTTTGGCATTCGCTTTTCGCCTATGGCTCTGCTGAAGTAGCTGGCGCCGCAGAGTTCTGTCCCGTCATCCTCCACATCAGTCAAACGGCATGCCTCATGCGCATCTTGTCGACTTTGTGCTGCATGATGTCATCACGCGCGTCGTAGTCGTAATCGTGTCGCCGTGAGTGGCATCATCGCGACAAGTCATGACTATCGTCGCTGGAGGAGGGGAAGAGTAACGCTTGGCTAGGGCCTTGTTTTTATTTGGCTCTGATGCTAGATCCTTTATGAGGGCAGCTTCTACTAGTCCCAGGCCCGCGATCGTAGATCGGTACATGGTGGCTCGTGGGTCCCTAGTCGGTGGTTGGTTGTTGAGCAGGTACATGGTGGCTACTGTTACCGCTGCCTGTGGTGTTTTGGGGAGCACATTGCCCCGCGTATCCACTGTCATAGATGAGAAGTTGAGGACTCACGTGGCCTCATCTCGCTCCTTATCGGTGAGGTGAGCCAGTCGAGAACGTCTATTGGCGGCTGTATGATCGTTACCCTTGGAGGAGGATCCTCCGATGAAGAGAGTTGAGCTCGCCGAAGGCTCGACTCATCCACCGCCTTCCCGCGCGCATCGTGCTGGGCAATTACTTGATGCGGGTGCTAGAATTCTTCCTTGAGCAGCTAGTGATAACCCATCAGCATGTCTTGCGATGAGTTTGGTGGCTGGGGGTTGCCCCGCAGGGCTTCTCGGCAGCGAGCCCACTCGGCATCGTTGAGATTAATCAGCATGCGCTCTTGGGTATGTTTATTTGCAGTAAGGTGCGGATGGCTTTCCAGCCCGTTGTTGGTGGGTGATCCATTGGAGGTACCACCATTCGTGACTGGGATACCACCACCAGTACCGGTGTTGTCCCGATTGCCGTCGTTGTCGCCTGTGTTAACGACGGCGCACATGTAATGTTTGCGGAAGCTGTTGCTTCCACAACTTTCAGATCCAGAGCCATAGGATTCATCTTCTGTGGCCAGATCGCCCAGATCGGACTCGTGACTGTTGTCACTATCCGTATTCCCGACTGTTGTCGGGGAGTTGAGTTTGCTCAGGGTGCTGATCGGTGGTGGAAACCACGATGCTGGAGCAATCACGAGGACCTTCGGCTGGTCAGGGAGGCGAAGTGTGCCTAGCCGACCAACTTGGAAGCGTAAGCTCCTGATCGCCAGGTCGATCCCATCGCCCACAGACTCGATATCTGGGCGAGTGGCCGGCGTGTGGACGGTGAAGTCGAAGGCACCGAAGAGGAGGCAAATCTCTGCTAATGCGGAGTCGTAGATCGCGGTTGATGAAGCCGCAGCATCAACACTCCCTTTTCCCACAGAGGGCGCCAATTGACGAGGGGTTAACTCATCAATGCCCATCGCAGATGGACTTAGGTCGAGGAAGTGGGGAGCACTAGAGGCATCGATCGGCTAGCAAACAAGCACACATGGATGCAAGGTTTACCCAGGTTTAGGCCTCGCCCTACTCCTGCTTGTCTGCTCTTGGAATTATCGAGGAGTCGAAAGTTACAGGGGGTGCCTAGATGCAATCTGGCAATGGTGTGGAAACTAGGGTTGTGATTGTCCTCCTCCCCACCCCTCCTAGCCTTTATATAGATAGGCTAGGTCTCGGGATGATAGGCCGAGTCGGTTACAGGTTAGGGTTTTCCCTTTAAACTTCTATCTTAAGTTTGCCGTGTGCTGCAAGCAGTCGAAGTCTCCCGGGTCACCCGAATCTTAGCTGGGCCTTAGCAACGTCGTGGGCTTCTTCAATTCTGGACCATATATGCCAAGCTCGAGCACCTGTAAGGTATGCCCATGGCACTGGTAATGCGAGAAGAGGTGCTTCGGTTAGCCTCTTTTTAAGCTCATCAAAAGCTTTTTGTTGTGCTTTGCCCCACACGAAGGTGACATTCTTTTTTGTCAACTCGTTGAGAGGACAAGCAATAGTAGAGAAGTCTTTCACAAAGCAACGATAGAAACCGGCCAACCCATGAAAACTTCGAAGTTCACTCTCATTTGTGGGGATGGGCCAATCTTGAATGTCTTTGACTTTAGAAACATCGACTTCAATGCCATTGGAAGAAACAACAAAACCAAGGAAAATCAACGTGTCTTTAGCAAAAGTGCACTTGGGAAGATTAGAATATAGCTTTTCATGTCGAAGGATTTGCAAGACCTCCTTGACATGTGCAACATGTTCCTCAAGTGACTTGCTATAAACAAGTATATCATCGAAATAAACAACAACACTTTTTGCAATGAGAGAATGCAAAATATGATTCATAAGGCGCATGAAGGTGGATGGGGCATTAGATAAGCCAAAAGGCATGACCAACCATTCATAGAGACCAAGTTTGGTCTTGAAGGCGGTTTTCCACTCATCACCTTTTGCCATACGTATTTGATGGTAACCACTACGAAGATTAATTTTTGAGAAAATAGTGGCTCCACACAACTCATCAAGCATGTCATCGAGATGTGGTATAGGATGTCGATAACGCATGGTGATAGCATTGATTGGATGGCAGTCCATGTATAACCATAACATATCATCTATTTTTGGAACAAGAATCACGGGTACCGCACTTGGAGTAGTGCTTACTTGGATCAAACCTTTGGAGACGAGTTGGTTGATTTGGCGTTCTATCTCCTTTGTATCCTCTAGGTTTGTGTGGTAGGCGACACGGTTTGGAAGAGGTGTGCCGGGTATGAGGTCACTACAAAGCTCGATTCCGCGAAGACGAGGAAGTCCATGAGGGAGCTCTTCGGGAAACACATCCTTAAATTCCTGCAAAATAGCCATCAAAGAGGGAGGAATATTTGGAGTCATTAGTTCCTTGCACTAGTCCCTTGCAAATGAGGACGTAGTGCAAGATGGATGGGTTATTCCTCACATCTCTCATCTCACTTTTGGTGGCAAGAAGAACACTCTTAGTTTTTCCACTCGAGTTAGGCTTGTGGCTCTCACTTGCTATATGGTGGTTCTCCTACTCACCACTCTTCTCATAAGTTTGTGTTGTGGTTTGCGCCCTCGCTAAAGCCTTTGCATTGTCCGTAATTATTTGGCTAGGAGTCATTGGTTGCAAAACACATGTCTTTGTTAAGCCACTTGAAGGTGTATACATTTGTGCGACCATCATGTGGAGGACCTTTGTCAAATTGCCATGGTCGATCAAGCAACATGTGGCAAACCATCATTGGGACTACATCACACTCCACCGTGTCTTTGTATGGGCCAATTAAGAATGTTACTGAGACGGTGTGATTGATCTTCACAGACCCTTGGTCACTTATCCATTGGACATGGTAGGTGTGCTTGTGAGGATGGCGGGTGACGTTGAGCTTCTCAGACAACTTGGTGCTAGCAAGGTTGTGGCAACTCCCTCCATCGATGATCACTTTGATAGATTTCCCATTGATGCCGACACAGGTTTGGAAGATGTTGGATCTTTGATCTTCATGTTCTTGAGCTTGAGTAGTCAAGATCCTTGTGATGACAAGCAATGGACTTGCGTCATATTCGCACATGATGAGTTCTTGGTAATCTTCCACATGTTGCCTTGTCATTGCTTCTTTGAGTCTTGCATTGAATTCATCTTCACTCAAGTATTCCTCGTCTCCATTGTCATGGATGAACAATACTTTCTTATTTCCACAAGTGGCCAACTTGTGTACTTTGCCTCCACACTTTTAGCATTCGCTGTTGAATGGCGGGTAATCCTTTGTATATTTTCCACTTGGGGGCGGTTTTCCTTGAGGAATTGTGGGCTTGACGGAAGGCTTGGAGGTACTTGAGGAGCTTCCATTGAAGGTTGTTGGTGTAGAAGTTGAAGCTTTCTTGTAGGTGAAGTACATCTTGGGCTTGTTGTATTTAATGTCCTCTTGTACTTGATGCTTGGCTTTTGTTACAATGTGCACAAGCTCAACCATGTCATTGTATTTTTTAAACTCGACGATACGCTTGATTGGATGGTTCAAGCCGGTGAGGAAACGTGCCATTGTTTGCTCCTCGAGCTCATCAATGTTGGCATGGATCATGTTGAGCTCCATTTGCTTGAAGTACTCTTCCACGGTCTTTGTTCCCTGACTAAGTGATTGTAGCTTGTTGAAGAGGGCATGCGTGTAGTACGTAGGAACAAAGTGGGATCTCATATGATCCTTCATGTCATGCCAAGTTGTGATTGGAGGCTCTTCTCTTGCGTCATGAGCGACTTGAACTTATTCCCACCAAAGGTTGGTGTAATCATCAAACTCAAGCGAAGCCATGGCGACCATCTTCTCATCACTATAGTTGTGCATACGGAAGATCTTGTCGACCTTGAGTGCCCATGAGAGGTATTCTTTGGGATCATTTGAACCAGTGAACTTGGGCATCGTGAACTTGAGCTTGCCAAAGGTTTCTTACTTATTGCGGTCATGGTGGCGGTGGTTTCCATGATGGAGACGGTCTTCGTCTTCCATGTAATCATTGCGACGAGCTTGATGACCTTGCGGTGGAGGAGCCTCATTTTGGGGAGGTGGTACTCAGTTCTCGCAACATTTTTAGGAGCTTGCTCTTGCTCTTGGTGCGGTTGATGACGAGGTTGAGGCGCTTGGCCCTCATGAGGGTGTTGAGGATATGGAGCCTCTTGACGCGGTTGTGGATGAGGAGGCTCGTTTCTCGGTTGTTGATGTGGGTTAGGAACATGGTCCTCTTGTTGACGATCATGGTCTCGAGCCTCTTGACGTGGTTGGCGATGCTCTACATGTACCATGCAATGCTCCATGTCTTGATGTTGTGGAGGAGGCTCATCATGGTGACCATGGTGTTGGTGTGGACGTTCATGATGGTGATGACTAAGAGTAGGATCTTGGAGAGCTTCATGTCGATGACGAGCTTGTTCCTCCAAGTGGGAGTCATCACTTGTTGTGTAAAGGATGTCTCACGGACGGTGTCAGTGTACTTGAGGTTCCACTCGTGGTTGCGGTTGTTGGATCAATAGTGCCCTTGCGTGATGATGGTGTCCTTCTCGCCTTGCTTGGGGCCTTGAGGAGAAATCACCATCATAGCTTGACGTTACGACATGCCGTGGGGAAGGTACATAGTGTGAAGAACTTTCATCTTCAACCACAGGGGCGTCATTGCGTCTTGGAGCACTTGCATGAGGGTCTTGACGAAGAGGAGAACGATGAAGCGATGAGCTTGAAGAGCTTGATGCGCGTGAACACAGTCTTGTGTTGTGCACGAGCTCGGCCATCGACCTTTGTAGTGCTTCGTTTTGGTTGGCGAAGTTGATGTGCATGGCCCTCATCTCTTGATGAAGGTTGGAGAAGCCTTGCCGCATTTCATGCATTTGTTGTTGTAGGCTATCGAAGCAGTTTTCGATGCTCTTGAATTCGACTTGAGTTTCGTTGAATTGTTCATCTTGGCGCGACTCGAGAGCATTGCAACGTTCATGGAACTCATGTCGGATGATGTAGTGGCTTCCACGCATCATGTACGAGCCTTGTTCTTCTTCTCGGTAAGGTGGTTGGCTCGAATCACCATGCCTATCCATCATGCAAAACACACAAGGATTGTATATGGAAGTGTAATATGGTGGGTGTTAGCATTTTACCTCACCTTAGGGATTGCACCGAACTAGAAGCCACAAGAGAGAACCATTATCTTGCAAAGTGAAATCGCAAACAAACCTCACACTAAAGAAAGGACTAAAACTCTCAAAAACTTTTGGTGGAAGGTTAGGGTTGTGGAATGCCAAAGAACCAATCAAAATAAAAGGGATAGTCAAAAGTGGGTAAAATCCAACAAACTCAAGTCAAAGGTAAAGGTCAACAACTCAAAAGGGTGACGGGAACCTAGGACTATATACACACACGTGGAGATTATTGGGATTGACACGACTATGCAAATGAGCAACAAAATGTCCTAACGAAGACTAAGCTCGGTTGTCATGCCAATGCAAGGAGAGATAGTGACCCGTTGGCAAAGATAAAAATGAGCAATGGATTTGTGCACTTGCCTCAGACGCTCTTCTTTTCTCTCTTGCTTACAAGCTTGAGACTCTCTTTTGCTATGGGAGACTATTTTTCTTTTCTATGTATCTTTTTCTCTTTTCTTTTGTTTCTTTTTTTTGCTCTCCCTTGATGCTACCTAGTCACTCTTGCTATTGCTCTTGCACTCTCACTATCCAAGGACGGATGTAAAATGCTCAAGCAAACACAAGATGAGCCACTCTCGTGGGATAGGTACACACAAATGAAGATAGGGTTAACAAGGTGACACAAGTTATACCATCGTTGGTGATGATGAACTTGCGGTCGGTGGTGCGGGATGATGTCCGGGTGATGTTGTGTCGATGAGCACAGATGTAGTTAATGCGGAAGCTTGTTGTTAGTTGCTGATATGCACACGGAACACAAACAAACAAAGGAAATTAGCCAAAATGGAGAAGAGGCAAAAACTGGCAAAAATTAGGCATCTAGGCCGGAGACTCTGGGTCTGAGGCCGGACACTCCGGTGTATGTAGGCCGGAGACTTCGGTGTCGGGGTTTCTGCTCCACTTGATCGTGTTCTTGAGCGTAAATCCACCCCTTGGGGCCTCAAATCCGTGAAAACTTGGCCAAATTGGGCTGGGAAAACGCAGGATAAAGCTGGACCAACACCTAAGACAAGATTTGGTCGGATCAAAATCACAAATAATACTCCAAATCAAGAGATCGATCCAAAGGCAAATTTGGGGCTATTTTTTGGGGATTTTCGAATTTATGGTGGATAGAAGAAAAATTTGAGGGGAAATTCGTGAGCAAAAAAGCTCTTGATACCAATATGTTGAGGGGTAACCTCAGGGGTGCCTGATCTTTCACGAATTCCCGTGGAAATCAAGGGGGAAGTGCGAGGGAAATATGAAGGGGATGAACACCACGAACTCAAGCACAAAGAACTCAATGAGCACACTCACACAAAGACATGATACAAGCCAATAGCTCACACCGGCAGCGACCAGTCCGATGCAATCCCTAGGATCAGCGTCGGGCAAAGATCTCTCTCTCGAACCGGCATGACGAGTGCGAGTCTCGGTGAGATCTTGACGTCTTGGCAAAGGGTTCCGATGCCAAGGCCTTGTACAACGAGGGAGGCATGATGCAGAATCCAATGAGGCGGGGGATATTTGGTGCTCCTTTAGAAAAGGAGCATGAAATAAGAACTAGAGAGATCCACAAGGGTGTCTTCTAATTCCAATATCCAATCTAGGGTTTACAATAGAGGTGGGGGCTATTTATAAGCCAGCCACTAGTTCAAGGGTACTTTAGGAATAAAAGGGGAAAATATGGACGGACTTGGGGTTACATGGGCTGAAGGCCCAAATGCCTTAAATGCCTATCGTTGTGGACACCGGAGATTCCGGTTTCATGGGCCAGAGACTCCGGCCTGTCTCTAGTGTAGACTCCAGTGTGGTGTACTAAATGGTTCAGACCGAGGTCCAGAGACTGGTCCAGAGTCTAGTCTGGAGACTCCGGTGTTTCAGCCTCAGCAGCATCTACTTCTCGTCCTGCTCCTTGTACTTCATCCGTCGGGGCTTGGTGATGTGTTGGGGCTTCATAGATGATAATGCATAGGGTATTTGCATCAAGTAGCAAGCCATCCAATTATGTATCAAAGTCACACGAGGAGAGGAGCGAGTTAACCTTAGCTTGTAGGAGTTTGGCTCGGGCGCGGGTCATTGGTCCACTTGGGAGACTTGGTGGTGTAGATGTAGGGACGTCCGTAGGACGGGCTGCATCGGTATTTGTAATTTGCGAACAACTATGTTTCAATTTGTAATATGTGACGAACTATGTTAGTATTTGTAATATGTGATGAACTATGTTTCAATTTCTAATATGTGATGAACTATGTTACTATTTGTAATATGTGATGAACTATGTTTTAATTTGTAATATTTGACGAACTATGTTACTATTTGTAATATGTGATGAACTATGCTTTAATTTGTAATATGTTCATATATGGCAAGAAGATATGGGTTGCATGGTGCAGACATTGAAAATAAGCATCGTGCTAGAATTTTGGAGGATGATCCTAACTCCCTCGAGCCCTTGGTCACTCGCACTCCTAATATAAATTGAAGGATACACCCAACTTGGGTTTCCAGGTACAATTACATGAGTATTTTTGGGACACATTAAATGATTTGTCACTCTATTTGGATATGTAGGTTAAAGTGGGCTAGATTTTTACCTTTAGCTCATCTTTTTGAGTACACTGGAGACTCTACACGCCTGTTGTTTGACCAGTTGTTGCTCACATTCTTGGAGGCCCGAGACCCACACTTTTCACTTTCGGTGAGGAGAGATGGCTCCTACTCTCCAGGATGTGTCGTACTTGTTGGAACTTCCTTTGCTAGGTCAGCCCATTGGCCCGCTGCAGGCACCGGAAAATTTGGAAAACGAAATGGCAAAACGTTTCTAGGGTATTAGTGCCTTATCTAGTCCCTTCAAGCACGATGATCACGGACCCAAGTTCAACTGGTTACTAGGATTTCAGGTGTGTTCGCTAACTTGTTTTTATTCTGTTAGACAATGCCTTGTATCATCATATGGTTTTACTTATTGAACTATCTTTGATCAATACAGATCCAAATGTTAGGCTATCTAGAGACCCAGTTGACTGAGTCATAGATCACTCGTTGCTTGGAGGCATATATATTTTGGCTTCTTGGGAAGGTGATGTTCACCGAGAACCATATCACCACTATCACCACTCACTGCATCCATATTGCATCGGAGATTGCTAATGCAACTAGTGCCGACATGATTACACAAAGGACTTGGGGTTCTGCGGTCTTAGCGGCTATGTATCGAGGTATGTGCAGCGGTTGCCAGTGTAGAGCACCTAAGTTAGAGCACCTAAGTCAGGCTTGCTTGGAAGCCCACTACTGTTGCAGCTTTGGTCCTGGGAGCGGTTTCCTATCGGCCAACCGGACGTTTGGGTTGACAAGGCTTACCCATCGCCTAATTTGGGTGACCCTTCGACCGGACTGTTCGACGCATTGCGCGTCGACTTAGCTACTTTCAGTACAGTTTGGACACGCTGCAAGGTATGTGCAAAGTTTTAATTTTATTAATTAGTTCACGTACACTATGCCTGAAAATGACAATGTTTTTTGGCAGAGACATTTTTCTCACGGTCAGGTGAGGGCTTACTACCCCGCATTGTCCAAGTAGTTTGACGTGCTTTTCACGAGTTCGGTGATCTGGGAGTCCTACATGGATGCACCATCGGTGCTAGATTCCGTAGGGATGGTGACTACATGGGGATTTCTACTCTCTTCACAAGAGACACCGCGTATTGGCTAACAAAATCGAAGATCATCTCCGACATGCATGCAGAGGAGATGAGCCTACGAAGAGTAATGAGGCAGTTTGGTCTTCGCCAGTTGGCCGATCCTTGTCCTGCAAAGAGTGTCATACCTTCGGCGTCCACATGTACGTTTATTTTACACATTTTTCCATCTTATATGATTTATTGACTTTCACAATCACTACCCAATTGTAGGTTGTCAAGGAAGAGAAGTAGCAAGACCGTCATTGATTGGCTCCATAGGGTTGGGGCGTACGTTGCAGAGTGGGACACCGCTACAACACGAATGTGGTACTCAGATGCCTAGTTTAACATGGAATAGTTCAACAACTATTTGGATAGCTACATGAATGCCACACGTCTACGTATCGCGCACCAGACTCACCAGAGGAGATGCCGAACGCGGCTACTTGGGATAGTTATCTGAGCCGCACTTCTTCCATGCGCCCCTCTTTCTCCCTCTTCCTGTTCAGCTCACGGTTTCGAGCTTATTCCACTCTTAATTCTTTCAGTTCTCTCTCGATCCTTCTTCTCTTGCGCGGCAATCCTTTCAGCATGTTCCTCCGCGTGAAAGCTAGCTCATGCACGCCGGCTCCTGTCCGCAATCTCCTGCAAGGCCTAGGCTGGCTGCTCCGTGTCAATCCAATGATACCGCTTGCAGAGATGAGGAGGAGACTCCAACCACATTAATAGTATAAATAAAATAAAAAGAAATGACGTAAAAAGGCATATTCATCATCCTTTCAGAACATACTGGAGGCCTCGTGTGCAATGATCTAGCTTGACGGGACGGACTCTGGTCATAGTTGAGACTGCAACCACATTAATGGTATGAATAAAAGAAAAAGAAATGATGTAAAAAGGCATATTCATCATCCTTTCAGAACATATCGGAGGCCTCGTGTGCGATGAACTAGCTTGACGGGCGGGCTCTGGTCATAGTTGGGACACATGAAAAACTCCATGCCCATCTTGTCAGAGAAATCCTCACTCTCCTTCACCTTGGCAAGATGGCCGCACCAACATCTCTCCGCTCTCACCCCCGGTGGCAACCTTGCATCTTTCATCTTTCTCGGCATGTAGTCAGGGTCCAAACAAGGAACACTCATGGTGAAATCTAGGAGAGAGAGAAAGAGGATGAACTGATAAAATGGTGAATGAAAATATATCGATGGCCGATGTTTTATAGAAGCACTAAAAAGATTCGGCAGGAGAAAAAGGCGGGAACCAGTGAAGGGAGAAATCGGCGGGAACCGGTGATGGGAGAAAACGACGTGAACAAGTGGCAGGAGAAAATGGCGGGCTGCAACTGTCTAGGTTTAGGATAATCACGTGGTGTGTTGCATTTTTTACAGGAATTGGCCAGGGCTAAGTCGATTAGCCAGGGCCTGACAGATTGCATCAATCGGCCTGGACCTGACCGAATGGAACAACCGGCCAAGGCCTGACCGACTGCATGTTGGTTGTCAAGCTATGGCCCATTCGGTCAGGCCAGACCGGCTGAAACCAATCGTCCAGGCCGAAGCCGGTTATGTGTTAGATTTGTAAATTTCAAATACGTGCAATACTTCTTAAAGTTATTTAAAAATGTATTATTTAAAAAAATCATGAGAAAAGCATGACAAAACACGGTTGGGACACAGGCACACGGCACAGGTTTGCGCGTCGGCCGAAGCAAGGAAGGCAGAGTGGCGTCCGTTCGGAAATCATTCTCTGGCAGAAACCAGGAGGAGCTCGTTTGCCTGAAATTCACATGCACGTCGGCGTGGCACATAAAAGTAGCATTGGCCAATTTCCGGGCGTAGTTTCACGGTAGCCGGTACCGGTGGTCGATCAAGGATGTGGTGTGGTGCGTGAGAGCATCTCCAACCACCCCAAGAGGTCCTAGGAGACTGTTTTACCACTAGATGCAAAAACTCCCCCCCCCTCCCGCCCCAATTTTCGAGATGGCTGTTTTTATCCGGATTGGGATAAAAATTTATTCGGTGAATCTAAGCTGAACCCTAGCATGCTAAGGGGCTCGTGGGAGTGCAGGCGGAAGAAAAACAACGTGAATCTTGGTGGTCCTGCCCTAGCAGCGAGAGAATGTCAGTTTCCGCTCGCTTCCTCGTCTCCCGCACTGCCTTAATGCTCACCGCCCGTCAGCCTTTCGACGAGTGGAGGATGAGGCGTCGTGTCGCTTCGGTGTCCATGCGGCAACGTAAATGCCCGTCAATGCTCGCCTTATTTTCGTGCCTTCCACACCCCTTTGGCCCTTTTCCCGACCCTATATACCCCTTGCCCACCGTCGCTGTGAGCACACCCGAGCACCCCCCCTCCCCAAAACCCCGACCAAGCCATAGTCGAGCAAGCAAGCCATGGCCGAGCACTACCTAGGCGACAATGTGGTGGCCAATGAATTCGGCCGCCACTGGCTTCACATGTGGGAAGCCCGCCTAGAGGGGTCGTGACTAGAAACCGACATCCCCACACGTAAAATTTCCGTCGGCACCCTCGAAATGACTCTTTTACCTTGAAATAGTCATACACCCAGCTATATTAATATAGCAACCACAATTAAGACTGTTGCTGGGCCAGACAGCACAACACCCAAAGAAAACCACAGAGAAAAAGAAAAAGAACAAGAAAAGAAAACAAGTCGACGACAGTGGCTCGAGGAAAACGAGGATAACCCACAACCGCTGCGCCCTTCGGAGAATTCCCACCACGCTTCTAGCGCTTCGAAGCATCGCGTACCAAGCAACACCTCCAAGGAAAGGGATGACAGTGACGCTGCTGCCCAGACAGGTTCTAGGGTTTCCCCCGATACGCTACGGGGTGTGTGGAAGAGATACACCCGACGCCCTCTAGGAAGGATGGCGAGACCCGCAGGCGTCGTCATGTCGGTGTCTAGACGACAAGGATTTCTCCTGACCCCTCAAAAAACCACACTCCCGGACGCTCCAAATTGCTCCACCAAGCTCACCGCCCACCAGTACATGCCACCACGGTCTAGCAGTCACCTCCACCACCTCATCGTAACCCACTATGTGAGGCTGGTACAACCGAAAAGAAGAAACTTCGGCGGGAGTTGGCGCTACAACAGCACACGGGAGGGAACTACCTCCATCGCCGGAGGGCGATAGCCGACTGGATGTAGCAGCAAGGGCAAACCAGGCCCTCACTGGCCCAACCGAACCCAAAAGGACTCGTGAAGCCCTGTCGCCACACTGCAGCAAGGGTGTCACCGTCGCCGCCAACCCTAGCGCTAGTCCCTACTCTTCCGTCTACTAGTGAATCCGCCACCACCAAGCAGTAGCGCCGTCGCCACCGTGGTGACCCGGGCCTACCAGACCGCCGCCGGTCTGAGGAGCACCACCGCAGGCCACCAAGACATGACCTGTGAGTGGGGAGATGCCAGAGCCCCCCGGATTATGCCGAGATTTGTCCACCTCGGGCTCGCCTGAGCGGAGAGAGGACTTCAACACCAAATCCAAGCCCACCTAGCTCGGATCCAGTCCACACGGGATAGGAAGAGGGTCCAGCAGGGCAGCAGCCGCAACCTACAGGGCCACCTGGCTTGCAAGGGAAGCTCCCAACCTAGGCCCGCCTGGCCCGGGTCAGGCAGCTCCTGCTGCTCCGCGCCAGGAAAGGGGTCAGACCAAAGCTCGGCCCGAAGCCCTACTGACCTAGATCGGGTCCGCGTCAGGCCCAGATTGAGCCAGCGCCCCTTTGCCGGTGCGTCGTCCTGGGTCGTCACCTGCAGCCGGCCAACCCGGTGGACCACCTCCGTCCTCGCCGCTAGCCGACGTCCTCCATGGCCACCTCCCGCCGCCTCACCACCCCCCATGGCCAGGCCCAAGAAATGCTCTAGGAGCAGCCACGAGGACGGGCCCTGGCCCCCACATCCCCACCGCCGCTCACCGCCTCCCAAGCACCGCCGTGACCGGACACATGTGTCCCCGCCGCCGGAGGCCCCACAGGTTCGGACCACCGCCGTGGAAGGTCGCCCCGTGCCGCCCTGGACTCCACGCGAGGTAAGGAGTAAGGACCCCGCCGTCGCCTTCGTTGCACGGGCTTCACCCGGACACGCCCACCGACGGCGGCGAGGGGAGGAGGGAGAAGGGAGGGGAGCCGGAGGTGGTGGGCTAGGGTTTTCTCCCCGACGCCCGCGGGGAGCGTCGTGGGAGCGTCTGTCCACGGTCCAAATGACCCATTTTTACGCCGGCAAATCGCTGGGGGCCGCAAGGAGATGGTCTGACTCGAATTGATTAGGCTGGCATGCGTGTAGCACCAAGGAAGAAACAACGTGCCCCTACGGCGCCAACCAGGATCGGTTCTGTTGAGAGTCCCTTTCGTGAAAGCAGTCCGGAGAAGCTTCATTGAACAAGGACTCTTCTGCTTTTTTTTTCTTCTTTCGGCTGGTAGTCATTTAACAAAGTTTTATTTCTTTATTTATTATTGTTCTTTGGCGACTCGATTTCTGAATCCCGATGTTGCAGAACTAAGCAGAACCAGGTATATTTTCATCCTTTCCTGTGCCATTACAATGGATTTCCCCCGTACTACTGTACAAGCTTAGAGATATGATCGCAAGGATTGGCACACTCTACGACTAGATGCTACTACTAGTAATATTTTTTCAGGTGGGCAAAAAAGTAAAAACAGAGATATATATTCAGAGCGCAAGCGCGAGATGATCATGGCGCGCGGCATCCGGTCGGCGGTACGGCTGAGCGCGCGAGGCGAGCCGGCCTTTCCTCTTATCCATGAACCGCTGCAGCGACGCCTTCCTCGCCACCGGCAGGTCCGCGGCGGCGACGCACGCACCGAGTTGCGGCTTCGTCTCTGGTTTGGAGGCAGAGGCAGCGGCAGCGGCGAGCCGCAACAGAACGGCCGCCTTGTCAGCCGGGCAGTCTTCGAGCACCAGTACCCTCCCGCCGTAGAAGATGGTGAGCTGCGCCTCCACCGCCGCCGCCCTGGTCGCTGGATCCTCCGCCTCGTCGCTGACATCGGCTCCCGGCATGAGGGGGAGAGGGCGCACGGCCTGGGCCGGCCGCGGAAGCTGAGTCCTGTGATCCGCTGCCTCCTTCACGTACTGGCTGACAGCGGCGCAAGCAGCCGCGAATCGGCTGGTTGCACCTGTAGCCGCGGCCGCCGCTGCCATGGATGGTCGGTGAAACTGTATTAGGCTTCTTGCTTTGCTTCTTGTGCACGAGCGATCAGGCTTGGAATCGAATCTTGCGTTTTTGTTTTCTGATGGCTCTTTGGAGTTTGGTTTCATATATATACTAGTAGGTGGCGGGGATCGAATATCGTGGTTGACAAGTGTGAAGCGCGCGCGCGCGGCGCCAGTCGGCAAGAGCACAAAAAACACGTGAAAGTCGAGCCGGTAGGAACGCGAGAAGATGGGTGTGGCCCCCAGCACGTCGTGCTGCTCGTCCGAACCCCCCTAAACCACAACGTGGCCTCATACAAACTAAAGATTAGGCGCAAACATTATTGCGATCAATCATCACGTAATTGCACACGAGCTCACATCGATAGGGGGATCCCTCCATGCACCCGTCTCCTTTTCACATTAACCGTTGTTTTAAATTAGAGTTAGATGAGAAATAACTTTGTCCTCAATTAAGTCCCCTATATCAGACTTAGTATTACATCGTCGAATTGGCATTGAGATCCATGTACCTATGAGTTGAAGGTTGGGTTGCAACTAACATTTTTAGTTGTATATGTGGGGGGTTGCAACTGAGAAAAATACCCTCAGTCATTGCATTTGCTTCGTAATTTGTGTTGGTAATGAGTTGCAACATAGTATTAAAGTTGCAACGGAGACTTGATGACGTCACTTCACTGAGAATTAAGTTAATTCTCGTTTAGATGCGAATTAGCCCTATCCTTCGAATTAATAACAAAGCGATGAACAACTAACCGATATAATAATATATTGAATATCTAAACTTCTTTTTATCTAAGAGTACTAAAGGGTATGTCTGTGTCTAAGTCAATTCATTGCTTTATGCACAGTGACTATGTTGATACAAAGCGTTTTATTTCAGTTGGCCAAATGATAAGGAATGAGAATAGACCTGAATTTTGGGGGGCAAGACAAGTATGCATTGATCCTATCATATACATAGGCTCCGAGATAAACTGGTCATTTATACATAATGACATCACTCTCTCATGTGGTGGATGTCCTCAAACTTGAATCCCCCTACATGGTGGGTCAAAAAACCCAAATTCGTCACCTCTAGGGTCAGTGGCTCTATGCGCCTCTATGTAAAACATGATTGACTATTTCTTATTGCCTATCCTCCTGATAAGTCATAATTCATTTAATCATTTTGCAATTTAATATAATGGTTTTGTTGATATTTAGCAACTTTATTGGATATTTGTGCTTGCTATTATATTGCTAGAAAAAATACAAGTGCAATTTTCTTAATTGATTGAGACTTAACAAAATCTACAGCTGAATTATAAGATAATGGACATTATAGCAAAAAATAAGAGAATATAAACTTAGTTCAATATGCCAACGAGCTCAACGGTAATCATAATGTGAGATCCTGGCGCATGGCTTAATAGGATTGATAGGATACCCATATCAACAAGTTACAATTTCTTTTCCAGAAGCTCATCCAAAAAGAACCTCTAGGTTAAGCGTGTTTGGCCTGGAGAATTTTGAGGATGGGTGACCGACAAGCAAGTTGTTTCTGGGTGCGCATGAGTGAGGACAAAGTGTGTAGAAAGGACAAGTGTTGGTCTGTAGGGTCATTTTAGAGATCCTAGTAAGCTACCAGGAGTGACACCGCTGGTGCCTAGTGCACGGAGTCTTACACACAACCTCTAGATACATGACAAGCAATCATGGTTCTTATATGAAAGTAAGCAACCACATGCTCTGTGGAAAGAACAATCCTTTATGGAATATGCAAAACATACTTGGTCATACTTGTAGCGCAATCCAACTACATTGTCGATTAGGTTTCTTGCCTCACACACTAGGGACAATGGGCACTACCCCGATGGAAAGTACTCCTCCCGTCCCAAAATAAGTGACTTGAATTTGTGTAGATTCACATATATCTATATACAAAAATGTCTAGATATATGTGAATCTAGATAAACCAAAGTCACTTATTTTGAGACAGAGGGAGTAGATGAAGTGCACACCTTCATGCCCAACATAACAACCAATCAAGACACAAGAATACGACCAAATGAGCCATGGACGCCACCCTCGATGTTGTTTCCATCAAGGGGATCAATGACCAAGGACCTCTCATTGTCATCGGTTCAGACCACATTTGGGCAAGGCCTTCACTCGAGCACTGCTATCACTCACCTGCTGGATCAATAAGTGTTAATGATAGATGGATTTAGGCATGTACGACACATGATCCTAATCAACGATACCTGCACATGAAAACCTCAACGTGCAAGACTCAAAGGCCTACGCCCAGGAGCTCCCAACTGACCTGACTTGTAGGGCTGCAAAATGGCTCTCTGAAGATTACCAAAAACTAGACGTGCATCCAACGGAGTTCAAGGATCAACTTAACATGCAACACAATACGAAGACTTGTCGTGACTAAGGGAGACTCAAACGCTAGCACTGGGCCTGTTGCACTTCCTCATGACAATGTTCAATCCCCGTGCGATCTACTAGAGTGTTTTATAGAATGGTTGGGCAATGTGCATGAATCAGAGCTAGACCTAATGTTGATGGCTCTCTATGAGTTGTGGATATTAAGGAATGATGCCAGGTATTCACAGAGGATAGAACATCTGGAGGCATAGACAAAACATAGTATTCAACTTAAGAATGGCGCAATGTCCAGGTAACTAAATCCCCTGGACCGGTGGAGCACTGGCTCACACCACATGAGGGGTGGATAAAGATCGAAGCTGATGGAGCGTTGCAGCTTAGATGAATCGAGGCATGGTCATGGGCGATCTCTATGGAAGCTTCCTCGCGGCGGCATGCCATTTTTTCTCTCGGACCACTGATCTAGATGGTGTTGAACTCCATGCAAGCAAACATGATGTGTCCCTGGTGAAGGAGCTTGGCCTAGTTAAAGTGGTGTTGGAAATAGATAGCTTGGGTGTGGTATGGAAGCTTCACAACATGGAACAAGATATATTGGTATTCGGGCCACCGATTGAGGAGATCAAAGGTGAACTTCGATCGTTTGATGACCATACGGTTAGGTGGGGCGAGACGCTCGACGAATGGCGTTGCTCATAAGCTTGCAAAAGAAGGCTGAATTTCCCACAACTATGTATAGCTTGGTTTACCGTACCATTGGATGTATTATGAACCATCATCTATTTTCCTCAAAAAATTAATTCATGTGTTTTGCATGATGCTTTGACTAAAAACACTGGTAATTTTTGATTCAAGGGGCACTCAGGTCCAGTAGAATCACAACAAGGAATCGGGGGAGGACAACCGCGAGTTTCGGGGCGACGAATGCCGAGGCGATGGATTTGGGAGAGGCAGGGTTTTAGTTAGGGTTTATTTTGTGTTACTGACAGATACATATCATGCCACGCTGCAAAGTAATGTAACAGATGGTTTAGATTTACTTGAATGATCTGATTTAGTCTAGGGCATTCTGTGAAAGATCAGCTGTCACCCAGCTTGTTGAGTGGATTGATTTAGATCATCTCCACCCGTCCCCCATATGGCGTCCGACGCGGTCTGATTTTGGGCCGCATGGGGGCGTCGGGTTGGTTCACGATTTGGGGATGATGGCTCCCAGTTGTACGCCCTTAAAGTTATGGAATTTATTATTTGGCGATGATTTTACATGTTCGAAAAATGAAACTTGTCACTATCATGCCTAATCATGTAGTACATGGCTCCGGGATCGTCGTCGTCTCTTGGCGCGTGCGGAACCTATGCCCTTTCGCGGTTTGCAGCGGGTAGTGGAGACCATCGATTAGCGCAGGCTGCGGGGACCAGTGGCCGCAGCTGCTGCAGCAACCTACCTTGTCGTCCTCCCCATTGTACAAGGAGGCGTGCATGGCCGCGCACTGCCCTGGTGAAAGGATACATATGTCGCTTAGAGGGGGGTGAATATGCGGTTTAAAACTTTTACAAGAGGGACTCAACAAAGGCGGAATTAAACTAGCGTTTACTTTCTCAAGCACAAAACCTAGTACAACTAGGGTTCACCTATGTGCACCAACAACTTATGCTAAGCAAGATAAGCAACTATGTGATAGCAAGATATAGACTTCAAGCACGAAGGCTATCACAAAGTAAAGTGCATAAGTAAGAGCTCGGGTATAGAGATAACTGAGGCACGCAGAGACGACGATGTATTACCGAGTTCCTCCTAACAATGGAGTACGTCTCATTTGGAGAGGGGGTGGTATCAAACCACCAACGCCACAAAAGGCCTCCCTTATTCTCCGATGAATCTCACCCCAATGGGGTCGATCCACCCTTCCACTATATCAGCAACCTTCGAGGTGGTAGCCGACACCTTTACAACAAGTTCGAGGCACACATCTACAACTTAATTGGAGGCTCCTGAATCCAAGCAAGTTGTCACAACAATCAAAGATAAGCTTGTAAGAACCAAATCAAAAGCTAGGATTTCCCATGAAACACTAGAACAAGGGGCCCTCAAGTGAATGAGGGGGAAATGGAAATCTCTCTTGGTGAAGTAGTAGATCAAGGCCTCCTCCTTCGATTCTCCAAAGCTCAAGGACTTTGGATGGTTGTAGATGGAGTTCTTGTTGATTTGGTGGCTCTAGGGTTAGGGTTCTTCAATTCTGGAACGAGCAACTTCTCAAGGTAGAAGAAGGGGCCTTTATATAGGCCCCCTAGAAATAGAGCCGTTGGGAGCCACTTACCCCGGACAGTCCGGCAAAACGCAGCCAGACAGTCCGGCCCAGCCGGACACTCCGGGTAACATCCACCGGACACTCCAGTCTGGCAGAGTTTCCGGCCAGAGTTCGGCCAGAGTCCGGGTGGTGTCCAATATGGCACACAGAATGTCTGAGCTGGTCGATGAATCCTCAGGGCCGGACAGTCTGGCGGGCACTAGCGGGACATTCTGGCTTGGCTGGATACTCCGGCTGAAATCTACCTGACAGTCCGACGTAGACTTGATTCTGCACGCTGGAGACTCCAGTCTGAAAACCTGCCAGAGGCAAAACTGATAGAAACAACAAAACTTTAATGATCATAACATTTGCATCCGGACTCTGATTGACCCGAAACCAATTTTGTTGGAAAGGGGGTGACAAGAGCTACCCAACAAAAAGAGAGCATTTCATGTATTACGATGTGAGATGCCTCTCTTGGTGAGAAACCGGAAAAACCTCCGAGATCAAAAACGCAATTAGGTATATAGGGAAATCCGTTTTTGATGAACTAGATCTTGTTATGAATTACCACAAGCTCTAAATGCTCACATGGAGATTAGATAGTATGCTTTTTTTTTTAAATGGGAGACTAGATATCAACGCTGCTATATGTACGATAATTTTTGTACGATTCCAATCTAGTAGTGACATTGCTTTAGAGCATCTCCACTCGTTGTCCGTTCCCGGGCCGAAATCTGGCACTATTTTGCGCTGGCCGGATGTAAGTTTCGACCTGGGAACGGCCTCTTTCCCACTCGTGTTCCTAGGCCGAGTCCCCACGTTTGGCCTAAATTTGATCAAACACGACGAATTTTGGATGAATATAGGTGATTTTAATGAAGCAACGGCGAGTTCATATAATAGTTGGCCCAATTCGAACATATACCCGAATTTTGGCCAAACTAGGATAAACTATAAGTAAAATAGAAAAAACAAGGCCGCCAATGCCGATGCCGATGACGCCGCCTCACATGCCGAAGTGGCGGTAGAAGTTGGTGTACTCAAGATCTGCCGTGCCGTCATCACCGTCGTCGTCCGACGTCTGCGGGGCTGCGAGCTGCCCTGGCCTGGGTCATCGTACCTCCACGGCTAAGAAGGGAAAGCGTCATCATTGTCGTCGAGGACGACAAGGGGCGCGCCGAGGTAGGCAGGAGCGGGGCGTGCTCTGGGTGTGGCAGAAGAACGGCGCCCTCTGGCGCGACGCTCGGCCTGCTCCTGCAGGCACTGCACGCGCAGTGCCTCCTCCTCCCAGTCCGCCCTGGACCAGGCGACGATGTTCGGCTCCGTGGATGGCGAAAGGGGCGCGGCCTCATGGAGAGAACACTCGATCGCCATTTTCATGGCGAAGGAGTCCTCGTCGACGGTGACGCCCCAGTCGGCGGGCTTGACCTTCGGCTGGCAGAGGGGACCGGTCAGCGGGGTCGCTGTGCGGGGCTCACCGATGATGATGCCACGCGCGCGTGTCCTCGACGGTGATGTCCTCGGTGTGTCGGCCTCGTGCTTGGGAGGCCGGAAGACCTCGCCACTACTGCGTGGCGACTGCGCAGGAGCTGATGCCGAGGAGCGCAATGTGGAGGAGGAGGAGAGGCTAGCCATCCTCCTGGGCCCCCAGTACGCCGGGGGTTGGCGACCGCGACGAAGGGAGGCGCCGGCGAGCGTGGGAACCCAAGTCGAGGGTTGTTGCCACTGTGGATGTGCTTGAGGATGGCCTCGAGCGTGCGCCCCGGCGCACTCCACCACCGACGGCGGCTCGCTGAGTTGTTGCGCTTCGGTGGCTCACCTGGAGGACCCAGGTGCGCGGCCAGCTCAGCGAGGCGGCGCTCCTCGAAGAAGTGTACCCAGTAGGCAAGGTTTCTGAGATCCTCGGTGAGCTCCGGATCCGGCATCGCCGTGATGGCGGCCTGGATCTCATCCACCAGCTCGTGGTCCTCCGATACCGGCGGCACTGGTATGCCGCCGGCGCTGAGCCTCCACCTGGGGGGCAGCGGAAGTCCGGCGGCGCCATGTACCTGACGTCATGGAGCATCCGCGCCTCCCACGGCTGGAGCATCCGCCGGCCGAAGCCGTTTGCCGCCACGGGGTCGCCTGGGTACCTCTGCGCCATCTTTCTCTTTGCCATTTGTTTATTTCGCCGGAGTTCAAGGTGGTGTAGGGTGGAGGGGGAAGTGTGCTGTGAACTGGCGGTGCGGCCGTGTTTTATAGGCCGAGCAAGGGCGGCGAAGGCAGGAGGGGTGTAGCGGCGTGGGTGGGAAAAGGAGAAGCGGCGGGAAGTTAATGCCCGCCGGTCCGTCATGGGAGCCGAGGCGACAGTGGCACGCCATTACAGCGACGCGTGGCCGACGAGACCGGTGGTTAATGCCCAGTGGTCCTTCGGTGGCGTCCCGATGCGGGAGGATGAGGACGACTCAGCTTCTACAATTGACTGAGCGGGCCCACTCAGCAAACTGTTCTTTTCCTGCCGAATTCGCTTTGTCCGGCATTCCCAGCACGTTCTCGTCACCCCGGGAATAGTCTGGGAAGCTCAAACGTATTTTGGGCCAAATCCGGACGAAACCGGGGTCCTGGGAACGCGACTGGGCCAAATTTCGGCGTCCGAACCAAAAATACGCCATGGGAACGGCGTGCTAGGAAGCCGAGTGGAGATGCTCTTAGGACATCCCAAATGGCAGCTCGCATTTTGCACACCCTTTTGACTGGTTTGGTCCGTTTGTGGATCAGGGAGAATAGACAGTTGTCCATGCAGGTACAGGCCAGTGCATCCACCGATTATTAGAGTTTGCCGTGCTAGTTTATCCTCGAATAGAGGTTCTAGATCGATTGAGGTGCCATCTTGGTCTTGTTGGGTACCATGTTCGGCGCCTTGTTGGGTTTCCTACGGGCAAAGGTTTTTTACATAAGATACAACGAGGACATGACCAAGGATAAGAATCACACCTGGGTAGCCGGAGTTGGGGCTGGCATTTCACCGAACAGGTGCGGGGAGAGGGCAGGCACTATCCGCCATGTTTTGCTACTGGAAGAGGAGCCACCACCATCGATGTCGATGGTGTTGTCCATGATGTTGCTAGGATTGGTGGCTGCGGGGACGCGAGGCGGCAGCGTGGGCAAGAGGAGGAGAATGTGTCCCTGACAACAGGGTCTAGGGAGACACCCCTCGGATGCCCGGGTTGTCCGACCACCACAAACCCGACCCAATTTTTGGGCCAGGAATGTGGCGTAACAGATCGGTCTGTTGAAAGAATATCTCATGGTTCCCTATGTTTTGTGTGTTAGAGAACAATACAGTGGAGTTTCTAATGTGTGCTAAGTATTGCAGGCAAGGTTTTTTGGGTGTTTGGGGGCCGGATTATCTGCCCCCATCAAGGGCCGGATAATCCGGCCTGACCATCTTGACCAGGGCTGGTCGCGCGCGAGCTTCTGTCTGGGGGCGGATTTTCCCCCGGACAGTCCAATGCTAGGGCGGATTTTCTCCGTGTACCAGATAATTCGGCCTTCCTTTAGGGCCGGATAATCCGGCCCTAGGGAAATTGCCCAAGGGAGCGTCTGTGCGAGCTTCTGTCTGGGGGCAGATTTTTCCCGGACAATCCGTGGCTATGGCGGATCCCCCCCCCCCAGCCGGATAATCTGGCCTCCTCTAGGGGTGGATAATCCGATTCCCAGAAGAAGATGCCAAGGACCGCCTTGCGTGAGCTTCTGTTCGAGGGCGGATTATTCCCCGGATAATCCGAGTTTGGGGCGGAGAATTCCCCAGGCCGGATAATCCGGCCCTCACTTGGGCCGGATAATCTGGCCCCAAATGGCTCCAACGGCTCTGTTTGGACAGGGGTTATAAAAGCCCCATCAACCCCTCCTGTCAGACTTCTTGGTTCATTCGAAAAAGAACAGACCTATTGCAAAATCTCTCACTCAAGATCCCCAACTTCAACCACCCGAAGGCTTCGATCTTTGGGGGAATTGAAGGAGGAGACATCATTCATCGTTACCACGAATCAAGCGCTTCAACTCCTGTCCATTCACTTGGAGAATCCCCGATCTAGTATTTGCGTTGATATCTAGATCTTGTGTTTTGTTATTGATAACTATTATTCTTGTGGCAGGTTGTTGTCAATACGGGATCCTCCAATTCGGTTGTGGAGTTTTGCCCCGCTAGTTGTGTAAAGGCACCAGTTTCCGCCTCGAAGGTTTCCTATAGTGGAAAGGTGGATCGGGCCTTTGGTGGCGAGATCCATCGGAGAACAGGGTGAGGCCTACTGTGGCATGGTGGTCTTAGTATCGCCCACCCCTCCAATGCAGATGCACTTCCCTTAACAAGGAAGGAACTGCGGTAAAACAAATCATGTGTCTCCGCGTGCTCCACTATGGTTTCCTCGTTCCTCTATATTAATCGCCTTTACTCGCTAGTAGTTAGGTTTGCAATTAGGGAAATTCTACTTAGTAGTATATCTAGAGAATTTACCTTTTCTATCAAGCCTAAAATTGAAAAATCATTAAAAATTTAAGTAGCACCTATTCACCCCCCCTCTAGGTGCCCATACGATCCATTTCAATTGGTATTAGAGCCCCGGCTCTTTATTTGGGCTCCTAGAGAAGTATGGGTACTATGGAAAATTGGAATGAGACTGTGGACAAGGTCACAATGGATGACCTCAAGACGTTGGAAACAACCTTGTTGAAATCTTTTGAGACCAAGATGGAGGAGATGCAACAAATGATTGCTCGCCTCACATCATCTATAGCCCCATCCCCATCTTCCTTTGAGGCCACCACTCCTCTATTTAAGGGTAAGGCCCACGCCGGATCTAAGGAAGATGAAGTGGTAGGTGAAAAACATAATGGTTCCGCCTCCAAGAAGGGAAGTGGTAAGGAGGACTATAGTGAGGTTCCTCATCTATATTCTCCCGACCCACCTATCCCTCATCCTCATATAAACAATAGGGGTGATCCACCCAAGCTTACTGCATCTTCATTTAATCAATGGCAATTCTTAATGAAATCTCATGTATGCAGTTCGCCTATTGAGCTTTGGAGGATTATCGAAGATGGTCTTCATATTGGAGACCCCACCAACTTGACAAGGAGAGAAGTTGTGGATAGTCAACTGAATGCAACGGCTCTCCACATGATTTAGCTCGGATTGGGTCCCAAGGACATGCCCCACATTGAGCACTTCAACACCGCCAAAGATGCTTGGGATGCACTCACCAACCTATTCATTGGAAATGAAAGCATGAGAAGAAATAGGTACTTTGCCCTTAGCAATGAAGCTGGAGGATTTTAGATGTTGGATGGTGAAGACCATGAAGATATGTATAGAAGGCTCAAGGGCATTGCAACAACATTTAGAGAGCATGGGGCCACTCATATTTATGATGTTTGGATAAAAAGGAAATATGTGAGTGCTCTAATGCCATTTGAGCCAACGAACTTGAAGAGTTTGCAAGGTAGACACAACTACCATCAAATGACTTCAAATGAAGGCATGCAAGAAATGGCGTCATTCAAGGTTGCAACAAAAAAAAGCTGAAGATGGCCGTGCCCGGGCTATTGGAATGCAAAAGGAATCAATGTTGCTCTAATGGCAAATGTTTTTGAACAAGATGAGGATGAAAGAGGATACGAGGGTGTCTCCATGGGTTGTCCCAAGGAAGTCAAGCGTGCTCATGGTGAGTACGTAGCTTTCTATGCAAGGAATTTTTGGAAGGATCCAACCAAGGCCAAGTCTAAACTCGAGCGCAAGAATGGGTCAAGTGGAAGAAGAGAGAATGGCCCAAAACTGAGGACATGCTACAATTGTGGAGATAGGTTGCACTCTGTGGCTGAATGTCCTTATCAAAGTAGAGAAGACAATGGAGGCAGGCTCATCCTCAAAGAAAAATCCAAGGCTCCTCGAAAGAAACCATTTATCAAGAAGAATGGTCCTTACAAGAAGCAACCCAATATTTTCTTGGTGGTCCAAGAAGAATATTCCTCTACAAGTGAAGACGAAAATGATGAGGATAGTGCTCGAGAGGTGGCTACTATAGCCACCACTTCTACTCCCACATCGCTCTTTGACTCTCCAAATGAAAATGTCATCAATAACAACATCACTTGCCTTATGGCAAGAGGGTCTGAGGTATCATCTTCTATTTCTTCATTTCCTAAGACTAATATAAATATGGATATGGATGATCATACTAGTCTTAAGATAAAACAATAAGTTATTGCTTTGGACAATTTTTTCACTAACTTGCAAGGTGAGCACAAACTTCACTTTCATGCTCTTATGAGTCAACTTGCTCATTCTGAAGCTCTTCTCGAAGAAAAGGGTAGAATTGAAAGAGAAGACGCCTTGGAGATAGCCTCCTTGAAGAATGCCTTAGAAGAAGAAGATGAAGCTCGAGTATCCTTGGAGGAGAAACTCGAGTCAATTGAGGAGTCCCATGAAGAGGTTGTTGCCCAGCTCATAAAAGAACGTGACAATGCTCTTGCTAAGGTAAAGAAACTAAAGAAAGAAAAGATTGAATTTGGGGATGCTCATGCTAGACTCTCAAAGAAGTTTGAGAAACTTGACATTTCTCACAAGGCATTGGAGAGTGAACATTCTACTCTAAATGAGTCTCGTGATCAGCTCCAAACCCAATTGGTCAAGTATGATATGCCCAACACCTCCACTCTATCTTGTGGACATGAAGACATTGTTGAATAAAATGCAAGGCTAAAAGAGGAACTTGTAAA